>CM053599.1:55745160-55782026 GCA_028646575.1 Pseudocheirus occidentalis | reverse complement strand
AGCCAACACAGTAGTTATGAAGTTGGCACATGTAGTTAAAGTAGTAAATACCCACATTCTCAAGCCTTCAAAACAGGACAGGTGACCTCAGGCAAAGATCTTTCTCTCCTCACAGCAACTGCTCAGTGTTCAGGCAGCCTTGTGTCCAGCAGCTCAGGCCCCTCCGCAGTTCTCCTCCCTGGCAGTCCTCAGCAAGAGTCCTTAGAAGAGATTCTGATTGGCTCAAAGAAAAAGGAGTTTGCGCTGCTGCCGCTGCCGCTGCCGCTGCCGCTGCCTCCAGTCACCAGCACGGATGGTAGCTTGGTTCGTAGCTTGGTTCCGGCATTCTCTTGCTCCACTCCTTCTTGCTACATCAGCAAGTTCAAGGGGTATGGAAAATCTTTAAATCTCAGTATCATTACATTCAGCCCCAAGATCCTTCATGTCCCTTACTTAGCAAAAATATATTAACAAAGCATTCAACAGAGTTTTGCAACAATATAACAAAGATAGAACACAATAAACACAGAAAACAATATTATAGGGTGGGGCTACCCATCATTCTCCCATGAACAAATGGGATCCCAAAATATTGGGGTAAGGGGCGAAGATCTCTTCTTCCATGGTTAATTGCTGCTGAAATTGGACATAGAGGTGTCCCTGTCCCAAGAGGTCCCATTTGAGAGTTCAGTTCTTTAGTTAGCATTTGGAATGTGCTTGATGCCATGTCCAGGGGTGACATCCAGCTTGAGCTATTGAGCATCCACAGGTGGAGGGTACGGAGCCTGTGGAAACAAATCTAACAAAGGTGAACAGACAAAAAACCAAGAAGGAAACAATAACCAAAAACAAGGTAGACATAGGATTAGCCACGCAACTGGAGTCCATGAGCCCACTATTGTAGCCTCACTCACGGTAGAAAATATGAGTCAAGGGTACAATTTTATAATCATCTTCTCCAGAATAAACAATAGTTACAGTGTTATCGCTCCTATGTGCTATCATCTCTGCAGCCTTCGGAACATCATCTGGCTTCCGTTTTACCCGTACTTTAGCTCCCAATTTTATTCTATCGATAGAACCAAATCTTTCAGTTCCTTTGATAATTATTTTGGAAGGAGGGTCAGTTTTTACAAGTGGTACTGTTTTGCAAGGAACAAAAATCACTTGAATTATCCTATCATTTTTTCGAATCTGTATGGGTCCTTCACCTAAATTATGAAATGTCACAACAATTTCTCCTTGATAATTAGCTAATCCTGATTTGGGCAAAATCTGTCCAAACTGATTTTTAGGGATTATTATGCATATTCCAGTGGAGATTTTTCTTATTTCTTTTCTGTCCAACCAAAAGACCTCTAAACAATGTAAATCATACCCCACCAAACCAGGTGTTCCAGAGTACGGTGCTGGGACATCTGGCCTCAAAGTCCAATACTCAATATTTGGGTTCTTATGTGTTTGCTGTTTTCTAATTTGCAGATTTGGGGTCATCATTCTGGCTAGAGGTGTACTTCCCCCCAATGGTCTATTATTCAAATAACATAAAGCCATGAACAAATTATCCTTCCAATGTTGATACAAATTATTGGAACTTAACTTTCTTAACTGTTCTTTCAATAATCCATTCATTCTTTCAATTAATCCAGATGCTTGTGGATAATATGGAATATGATGTATCCATTCTATATTATTTAGTATACAAAACCTCTTCATTTCATTACCTTTGAAATGTGACCCATTGTCACTCTGAATCTGAATTGGGGTTCCATTATATAGACTTATGAGATCTAGAGTTACAGGTGTTTTTCTGGGTTGCATTCTTATAAAGACAAGCCACTAGTACACCTGAATAGGTGTCAATACAAGTACATATAAATCGGCATCCTTTATCTTGTGGTAGTGGACCAATATAATCTATTTGTCATATTTGGTCTTGGACTTTTCCTCTTGCTATCTCTCCAGTTACTACCCGAGGAACAGCTCATTCCTTTTCCAACTGACATATATGGCATTCTTCTGCTATCTGTTTTAACAGTGAATGAGAGATGCTAATACCTCTATCTTGTGCCCACTGGCCGTTTGGTGGACCCATTTTGCCAATACCGGATCATCAGTTGTTGTCAAAGTAGATACAATATGTTCAGTAGCAATCTTTGCAAGTCTATCAGCATTAGCATTGTACTCACGTTCTGGTGTAGTGAGGGCCACATGAGCATCTACATGAAAGACTGATATATCAGTGACCAAAGACATGTTCCAGATATCTTCCCATAATTCTTTGCCCCAGACTTGTTTGCCATGAATTTCCCAATTTTGATTTTTCCACGTGGGCATCCATGTAGCTAACCCATTAGCTACCGCCCATGAATCAATTAATATATGGCATTGTCCTCCTTGTTCTGTTTTGATGGCTTGATGTACTGCCATAAGTTCAGCATATTGACTACTTCCACCTATCCCAGTACTTTCCAAAGTCCTTCTAGTACATGGGTTATAGGCTACTGCTTTCCAGTGTCTTTTTTGGCCCAAATATTTCCTTGTCCCATCAGTAAACCATGCATGTCTCTTTTGTTCTTCAGTTAATCCAACATATCCCTCATTCCATTTAACAGAGGACTGTACCAACTGTTGCTTTGGCTCAGGGGGTGTGTCATTCCCCTCAGTTTCTATGTTTGCCACAGATTCATGTGGAACAGAGACTCCGCTTTTGCCTGTTTTTGCTCCATTTTGAATATACCACTTCCATTTAATGATGCTAGCCTCTTGGGCATGTCCAATTCTGTGAGAAGCTGTGGTACTCATTACCCAGGTCATAATTGGGATTCCAGGTCTTGATATCAGTTCATGGCCCAGAGTCAGTTGTTCAGTCTCCACCAAAGCCCAATATGCAGCTAACAACTGCTTTTCAAAAGGTGCATACTGGACCCCAGATGAAGGGACTTTCCTACACCAAAATCCCTAGGGTACATTTCTGCTCTGTTGTTTTTGCCATAAACTCCAGTTTGCATAATCATCCTGTACAGTCACTTATAATTCCACTGGACCATTTTGCATTGGTCATAAATGTAGGGCCAATTGTATGGCAGCTTTGGCTTCTTCAAAAGCTTTACTCTGCTCAGGTCCCCAGTCAAATTCATATTTCTTCTGGGTGACTTTATATAAAGGTTTCAAAATCTGCCCCAAGTGTGAAATGTGGTGCCTCCAGTATCCAAACAATCCTATGAATTTTGGGGCCTCCTAGTAGGGGTAGGAAAATCCTGAATCTTTTGTCAGGCTTGTGGGAGAATCTCTAGTAGTCCCTTGTTCCATTGTATACCCCCAAATTTTACATTTTGAGCTGGTCCTTGTACCTTTGCATAGTTAATTTCCCACCCTTTACTTTTCATATGCTCAATTAGAAGGGTCAAACTCCTCTCCACTTCATTTCCATCTTTTCCCTGTATCATAATATCATCAATATAGTGGGTAAGTTGTACACCAGGTAGCTTCAATTCATCCAACTGTTCAGTCACAATCCTGTGACAAATAGTGGGGCTATGCAAGTATCCTTGTGGCAAGCGGGTGAAAGTATACTGTCTACCCTGCCAAGTGAAAGTGAACTGGTCCTATTGTTTAGGGTCTATTGGGATGGTGAAGAAGGCATTTGCCAAGTCAATAACTGCATACCAAGTCCTATCATATTTCTGGATCCTTTCTATTAAGGTAACAGTATCTGGAACAGCAGCATACAAAGGAGGAGCCACCTTATTCAATTGTCTATAATCCACAGTCGTTCTCCATATCCCATCTGATTTTTGTACTGGCTAAATAGGATTATTCCATTGTGTGGTTGTAGGAACTAACACTCCTGCTTCAACATATTCCTTTATAGTAGTGGTAATTTCATCTTGCCCACCTGGCACATGATACTGCTTTAAAGTAACTACTTCAGAAAGTTCAGGAAAAGTGATTGGGTCCATTTTTACTTTTCCCACTAAAACTGTACTAATTCCTATCTTCCTTACAGCAAATTGGTATCTTCCTTCAGGTAAATTCAGAGTCATGTCTCTCAATATATCTATTCCAATGATGTATTCAGGAATAGGTACAACAACCACAGTATATTCTTTCTTAGATAACTGCCCAATTTTCATTGTTATTTTAACTTGTCTGGCTTATATTTCAGCCCCTCCAAGCCCTGTGATGGTAATAGGAGTTTCATGTTTAAACTTATCAGGATTTCCATAGATAAGTGTGGCCTCAGCCTGGGTATCGAGCAATGCCCTAGTTACAGTAGTTGATCCATTCTTCCAATATATTGTTGGAATTTATTTTTTTTTTCTTTTTGGAGGGTAGTTGTGGTTAAGTGACTTGCCCAAAGTCACACAGCTAGTTTTTGTGTTAAGTGTCTGAGGCCGCATTTTAACTCAGGTCCTCCTGACTCTAGGGCCAGTGCTCTATTCACTACGCCACCCAGCTGCCCCTCTTCCAATATATTGTTAAATCAATATGGGGTCTGCAGTTTCCCCAGTATACTTCTTTAGTCTGGGCTGGGGCTTGGCCTATTTCCTACTCTCCTTGAAGGTGGGACAAACTTGTATACAATGATTCAGATTCTCCCTGAAGGTGTGGCAAACTTGGATATTCAGGAGTATCTGCAGGGGCGGTTCTTGCTTCCCTATTCATTCTAATGTTAAGTACTTTTTCTTGGTACAGCTTACTCAGCTCTACAGTTGGAATACCATCTATTCTTCTAAAATCCACCCCTGCTCTCAATAGAGCAGTAAATAGTTCCCTTCTTGTCGATGCGTTTTTGTCTTTGAATCCTCTGGCTATTTATCTCTTCCCCCTCCAGGATATTTATCTCTTCCCCATTCTCCTAAGTCACTCAATTGTGAAATCTTATCCAGCACTTCAGGATAGAAGAGGGTGCCCTACTTCCCCATTTAATAGAGTCAGAAGTAGGTGCTTGTAAGCAGGAAGAGCTGTCTTCACTATCTCTATGAGGAACTCCTGGGGCTTATCATAATATGTATTTGCACCTCCAAGCATGATAGCAGTTTTCATTACCTCCTCCTTTAGCTTTGTCATACAGTCTCTAAGTGAGTACCAGGGTCTGTCTCCCCCAGGCCACATAGAATCAGTAGGATATTGCTTTTTGCATTCCTCTGCAGCTAAAGCTAACAGTGTAGTTCTGTGGATGCCTCCTCACGTATGGTGATCCCTAAAAGCTTGGTGTACAAAGGAATTCTGACGGATGCTCATGAATTTTAAGCAGTCCACAGTGTCTACTGTTATTCCTCCTGCGCCTTCATCCGTGATTCTTACCATCCAAGATACTAAAGACTCTCCCATTCTTTGGGTGAATCTACTCAATATATCAGTAATCTCCTGTTGAGTGAAATCTTCGATTATCTCCCTGGACTCTGTTTGGCTCTCGCGGTTCTCCTGTCTTCTTTTTTGTATGGGGAGAGCTTCTACATTAGAAGGCTCCTCAGCTAACCCTGTTCCAGTCTCCTAACACAAGTTCTCCTGGCAGCCATATGGGCAACTCTCTCCAGCCTGTGCAAAATCTGCATGCACATTCCTTCTGCTAGCTTTTTGCTTCCTTTTAGCTACATAAACAGTAGCTTGTTCTTCCACGTGAGACCCTGCAGTTTGCTCTTCTGAATGCTGTGGCACAGAAGAATTGTCAGGCAAACCAGCAGACTCCCTAGCAATCTGAGCTTTTTCCTCCAGCAGCTTATCTCTACTTTTACACATAAGGCAATAACTTGTAAGCAGGACCAAGCCTCTCCTGCAAACTCCTTCCAGTTCTTTGCCTGATTCTATGGGTATTCCTTGCAAACATCTTTCCAAATCTCTGGGTTCTCCTCCTTTCAGCCCTGGTTCCCAGTTTTCACAGGGCACTGTGCTTTTGGCCCATTCTCTGGCTAGGGAGGAATAAGGCAAATCCTCCCATCCTGGGATAGCCATTTCTCCCTCTACACCCCTCCTGCTTCCAAAGAGAGGCCTGATATTTTGTGATCCCTCCCTCATCGTCAAATGTATCAGCAATGCAGCATTCACAAAGCCTACAGTAACTATAAGTATGCTCACATGGTTATTAATAAAAAAAATGTAACAGGCTCTCTACATGAGAAATATGATCAGAGCATTTATTTAAGTACCAGAAGACTGAGTCCCAAAACCAGAAAGTCAAAGCCAACACAGTAGTTATAAAGTTGGCACATGTAGTTAAAATAGTAAATACCCACATTCTCAAGCCTTCAAAACAGGACAGGTGACCTCAGGCAAAGGTGTTCCTCTCCTCACTCACGACAACTGCTCAGCATTCAGGCAGCCCTGTGTCCAGCAGCTCTGGCCCCTCCACAGTTCTCCTCCCTGGCAGTCCTCAGCAAGAGTCCTTAGCAGAGATTCTGACTGGCTCAAAGAAAAAGGAGTTTGCGCTGCTGCCGCTGCCACTACCACTGCCACTGCTGCTGCCGCTGCCTCCAGTCACCAGCACGGATGGTAGCTTGGTTCCAGTGTTCTCTTGCTCCACCCCTTCCTGCTACATCAGCAAGTTCAAGGGGCATGGAAGATCTTTAAATCTCAGTATCATTACACCAAGTTTACTCAGAGAACAAAGAAGGTGTTAGAACCAGGATCTTCTTGTTGATTAGTTCAGGTCTGGATCTTACTGAGATTTATTAAATTGATATGAAATTATTACCAGTACTTAATAGAAGTCAGGGAGGTCACTAGTCAGAACAGAGGAGGTAGAGCTCTCCGGGCATGGAGACAGCCAGAGAAAATACAGAAGCGAGAGATAAAATGTCTTGTTTGTGCAATAGCAAGGAGGGCCATGTCACTGAACTGAAGAGCTCATGGTGGGAAGCATGATGTAAGAAGAGTGGAAAAGGAGACTAGGTTAGGAAGTTTTTTGAATGTCAACAAAGAGCATTTTGTATTTGTTCTTAGAGGCAACAGGGAGCCACTGGAGCTTACTGGGTAAGGGGGTAATATGGTCAGATTGGTACTTCAGGAAAATCACTGCATTTTGCTGAATGGAGGTCAGAATGGATTTATTGTGTACTACTACCAATTAGGTAATGCACTAGACACAAAGAATATAAAAACAAAATGAAAATAGTTCTTGCCGTCAAAGAGTTTACATTTACTTGAAGGCATGGTAATCGTGCACAACTTAGTAGCTTATGAGTATATGTATGTAATAAATTGAAGATGGAGAAAGTATTAACAATTGTGGTGGGGGTCAGGAAGAGTTTTTCATAGAAGCATAATGCAGCACAATGAATTGAGTCTTGATAGCAGTAAGGGATTCTAAGAGGCAGAAGAATGGGAGGAGTGCATTGTTGGAATGGTAAATAGCCTCTGCAAAGTCATGAAGGTAGGAAATGGAACACTAATTTGGGGAGAGAACAAGTAGGACAATTCATCTGGAACTCTTGTGAAAAATGAAGTACTGTAGTATGAAATGAGACTGACAAAGGAGGCTGGCACCACAGTGCGATGGGCCTTAAATATACCCTCCCTTAATACAAATTACAATCCCTCTAGACCTCAGTAGATGGCTTCAAGAGTTGCTAAAACTTGGGGCGGCTAGGTGGTGCAGTGAATTGAGTACCAGCCCTGGAGTCAGGAGGACCTGAGTTCAAATCTGGCCTCAGACACTTAACACAAATCTAGCCATGTGATTTTGGGCAAGTCAATTAACCCCAATTGCCCCACCTTCCCACCTCAGAAAAAGCAAAAAAGCAAAAAAAGAAATTGCTGTGACTTGAGAAAAAAATATAGTCTACAATAACTCTAGTGATGAGACTCTTTAAACATAAATAAGACAACAGAACAGCCCATTTCTGGGACCATAGTCAAAATTTTTCCTCTTTGGGAAGACCTGTCAGAACCTGTCATCTATTAACATAGACTTCTAGAACTCAGGGTAACCACTATGCCATGGTGAAGCATCAGAGAAGTATTTCAGTGAAGGATAAAGCATAAATAAAAGTGCTAAAATATAAAGAATGAGTCACAGGAAGATCCTAGCATCTTGAAGTGACATTCCTGTTAAAGATGCCAAAGTCCTCATTGAGTTAAACAATTTGGGTAGACATAGTTCCAACCCCCATGGGATCCCAAGATATCAAAATAACAATGATAATAATAACAATAATGACTAACACATATGGCACTTTAAGGCTTCAAAGTGCTTTAAATACATTATATCATTTGATCCTCACAACAATCCTATGTTATTATCAGCATTGTACAGATGAGGAAAATGAGTTATGACTAGATTAAGACATTTTGCCCAGGATCACATAGGTAGTAAGTATCAGAGGCAAAAGTCAAACCCAGGTTTTTTGATTCCCCATCTAGCTCTCTATCCACTGTATCACCTAGAATAGGGAGGGGCAACTACGGTTGGATATTTTTCTCCAAAAAAGTCTAGAGAGGAGACCATATGTAAATAACTAGATACAGTCAATTCTCACCATTCACACCTTCAACTTTCCAAACTTCAAGGTTATTCATTAATAATCTCATTTACACTTCTGCATTGGCAACCCTGCCATCATGCCATTTGTGGCTATGAGAGAGGAGGGCAAGGAGGCCACAATACATGCAAGTTTCTGGAATGGCTGGTATCATATTAGGTACTTCACTGGTCTTGTTCATCCTACCTTTGTAAAGAACTCCTATGAATTCATTGCATATTTTTATTTGCCTTTACAACTCAAGTTTTGTTTTGTAATTATGCCCTCAAAGCACAGTGGAAGTCTTTTGGGCTCTAACCCCAAGAGCACAAAGTCAGTAAAGTGGATGAGTGAGAAAAGGAAAGTGTTACATAAACTGCCAGGAATGTCTGCAGCTGCTACTGACCTAATCAACCCACTGACTAGAGACATCACAATCAGCCCCATCATCAATGGCAGCCTAAAAGTTAAACATCAACTGGCCTCTGCTGTGATCTCATACTACAAAACCCTTAAGGATCTCAAATGGCACAGGAAGCAGATGTTGCTTACTGATTTTTTCAAGCTGGTACATCCTTCATTATCTCTGATGTCATCCACCAGCCATAAAGAACAGGGAGTTGGAGGTGATGTTGAAAGGTCTCAGCATCTTTTGACAGCAGCAATTAAAGTCCCAACAACCTCTCCCCTGGTTTTCAAAGAGGTGACAAGGTGGAAGAGGTTTACAGCAGTATATTGTACAGTACAATGCCCTCGCCCTGCCATCTCACACAAAGGAAAAATTTTAGTAAAATTTATTTTAGTTTTAAGAATTTTACTGGCTGTACAGTATTTATGGTAGTATAGATTTCACGTGTTATAAAAAGTTAGTATTGTCTGAAATCATGTTTCTGTTTTTTGTTTTTTATTGAGACATTAGCACAAAAGGTCACAAAATTCTAGGGAATTACTAGTGAGAAAAAATGTTTTGCGTATTGCCAAATGTATTTTGTGTACTGTATTTTATGGGTTATTTCATTGTTAAGGTGTTAAGAAAAGTGAATATTATCAGAATTCATGTTTTGTTATAAAGAATTGTATGCAGAAAAAGTGTATCTTCAAAAGGAACAGAATATTTTTAAAAAGAGGAAAAGGGTGAAGAGAAATAGTGGATGGGGACTAAGTCCCTTGATATAGTCACCAAGATCCAAGGGGAAACTTCAAGGACATCAAAACCTCTACTTTGGTTCAATCAAATATTCTTAAATCCCCATAACTACTAAACTATAATACTGGGGTGGGGGAATAGACAAAATCAGACTCATGCTTGCTACTCATTTATCCTAACTTGATCAGTCAACCAGCAATTATTAAGCATCTAACTATATGCAGATACTGTGCTAAATGTTGGGGGTACAAAGAAGACAAAGGACAGTTTCTGCTCTAAAGGAGCTCAAAGTCTAATAGTGTAGACAACCTTCAAAGGAATACATAAAAATAAAATATATTCAAGATAAATTGGAGATAAACAATAGCAGGCACAAGCAAAAGGCAGGAATACATGGTTCAATGAAAAGCAATTTGAACTTGAAACTGACTTTGACTTCCAGTTCTCATAACTTGCTGTTGCGTAACCATGGAAAAGTGACCATCTTTCTGTGCTTTAGTTTCTTTATCTGTAAAAAATCATTCGGATTAAGCGACCTGTTTGAGCTCCACATCTAGGATCCTCTGGCTTCACTAGTGTATGGAGCACAAAGTTTCAAAGTGGAACTGACCTATAGTTAGGCAAATTGTCTTTGCTCGAAAGGATTACCCCAACTCCACCTGCCACTGCACTTATTTTATTGAGAACTTTGTGTTGTCTGAATTACGTGCCAAATGATAATTAGCTGATACACTTGATTGATACATGAAGGAAAGCATATATGTAGAACACAGCAAAAACAGAGTAAGACAGAAGTTTGTCCATTTCTACTTGGGAAAGTCATTGTGCATCTTTGCTCTCAAGCTTCACAAATGTTTTCCCAATTTTTGTTCCAATCAAGGTCAACTGGTGACATTGTTGTGTACCCTTCTTTGGATCTTCTTTCTGTTCTCCAGAAACAGAACTTCCAGAGACTTCTGATTCAGATACTAACTTTTTATATGACG
The DNA here is from genome assembly GCA_028646575.1 of Pseudocheirus occidentalis. Lineage (NCBI taxonomy): Eukaryota > Metazoa > Chordata > Mammalia > Diprotodontia > Pseudocheiridae > Pseudocheirus > Pseudocheirus occidentalis. The sequence goes on along the minus strand of CM053599.1, from coordinate 55,771,452 downwards.
TTTCAAAGAGCTTTAATAATGTTCATTGGAGAATAAATGCTACTTGCCTGATGTTTCTCGTATCACTATCTTTGAGAGCCAAGAGTTCTCTCATGTTAAAGATTTCTTCTTTTAATTTGTTGCACTCATCTGTTGGAAGCTGATCTTTGAAATCTCCCATCTTTGTTTCTACCCTATTCACAGCTTCTACACCTCCTTTCTTTGCCCTTATCTATTTAAGGGTTTGTCTCTCTGGATTACCCTATTACAGAGAATTCTGACGGAATAAAGCTCCTGGAGAGAAAAAACTCTTTTGGCTTTGTTCCAACAGTGATGAACCACATGCTTAATAAACTATAATACTGGGGTGAGGGGTATAGACAATATCTTATGCTTAATAAATGCTTGTTGAGGGTGGCTAGGTGGCGCAGTGAATACAGCACCGGCCCTGGAGTCAGGAGGACCTGAGTTCAAATCTGACCTCAGACACTTAACACAAAAACTAGCTGTGTGACCTTGGGAAAGTCATTTAACCCCAACTGCCCTCCAAAAAAAAAAAAGCAAGAATAAATAAATAAATAAATAAATAAATAAATGCTTGTTGACAGACTGATTGATGGTATTCCTAATAATCTAGTAGTAGAACTGAAAATATTTTTAGGCATCATCAGATACAACTTCCTGATTTGACAGAAAAATTTCATAGGCACAAGAGTTGAAAGGGAAAGTAGTGATCATCTAGGTCTAACCACTCATTTTAAGGGTGGGAAAACTTAGGCCCAGGAAGATTAAATGACTTTCCTAAATTAACCAAGTGAGTACTAGATAAAAACTATTACCAGGGCATCACTTTTCTTTTCTTTTTTTTTTCTCTACACACTTTATACTTGCATCAAATGGCCAAGATGACTTCCAGGTATGAGTAGGTATTGGGCTAATTCAGTTAGATGCACTTTAAAGATTTAAAAAATCATATCTTTGAAGGAAAACCGATGCTGGAGAAAAAGTAGAGGCCTCATAAAAAGCAAAATAAATGTAAGGCTTTTAGAGACTGCATACCTTCAGATTTTATTTTTTGTTTGAGTGTTTCACCCAGAGTCCAAATCCTGCCTCCAACACTTGCCAGGTGTCCAACTCTAAGCAAGTTCTCAGCCCATTTTCTCATGCGTAAAAAGGGGGTGAAAAACACCCACATTTAGGTTTAGGTGTAATAGTGGCAGTTACCACAGAATGATGTGCCCAACTCATTATCAAATGAGAAAACATATGCACAGAATTTTGCAAACCTATATTGTTCAGTCATTTCACACGTGCCTGACTCTTCATGATCCCATTGGCAGTTTCCTTTTCAAAGATGCTGGAGTGCTTTGCCATTTCCTTTTCCAGCTCATTTTACTGATGAGGAAACAGGCAAATAGGGTTAAATGACTTTCTCAGGGTTACACAGCTACCAAGTGGCTGAGGTCACATCTGAACAAAGATCTTCCTGACTTCACACCAGCATCCTATACATTGTGTCACATAGATACTTAAATCTCTATAAAAATAAATGCTAGTTACTCTTCAATTTCCAAGGGATATAGGTGGTGACATATATAGAGTGCTGAGCTTAAAATCATGCTAGTTTAAATCCTGCCTCAGTCATTGACTAGCCATGTGACCTGGGTAAATCACTTAACTTCCCTCAGATAAATAGCCTCAGTTTCCTCATCTGTAAAATGGGAATAAATATAATGCCTACCTCCCGGGTTTATTGTGAGGATTAACTGAGATAATATATGAGTGTTTTGAAAACTTTTAAGTGCTATGTTGAGCTAGCTATTTACTGTTATTCCGTCTTTGTTACTATTTTGTATAATGGGGCACACTAGAAAAAATTATTGTCTCTAGAATTAGGATATATGGTTTTTATCACAGTTCCGCTTCTAAGTCTGTGAAAAAATCAACCTTTGGGAGCCTCAGCTTCTTCATTTGTACAATGAAGCCATTACCATCTCCTTCATGGTTTCTCCATTTCTCCAATTCTAGGAATCTTTTCTAATTTGGGTAGGGCCCTTTTAGTAATACTTCTGATTTCTATTGAAAACTAGAAAACTGAAGTTATTTCTAAGGAGTCAAAATAGGAGTCCTTCACTCCATAGCTGACCAGATACACCCACCAGTAATGCAATTAGGTGGGAGAAAACAGCTACCTATGGGAAAAAAGAAGAAATTTCTTATGCCTCTATTGTTCAAGGTTCATATGCCATTTAATGAATATCCTTTATCCAGGTTTTAGTACTATTAGAAACAGCCTGGAGAGAGGGGAAAATAACATTTCAAGGAGAGCAAAAAAATGAAAGACAGCATAAGTGGTTATTTTATTTCAAATGAAAACCAGAAAGAAAGAGAAAAAAGATGGGGAAATGCATGTTCAATTAGACAGTAGCAATTACAATCCAAGAGGAGCTTTGCACAAACTTACCATTTGCAGACTTCATGACTCTGCCCACTCCTCTACCTGAAGCATCTGAATGGGTCAGGGACCTAATTGCTTTGATAGCATATTTCATACAGAACAAATGGAGCATGAATGAACACTGGGTTCCATATTAGGTCTTCATGCCCTTGCAGGTAAGTGTAGCAGTGCAATTACACTAAGAAATCAATTTGCTTGGAATTTGTAGAGCTTACTTTGAGCAAAGTCCCTTGAATTCCTTCAAACAAATGAAAGGTGCCTATGGATTTCATTTCACATTTTCTGAAGTAAATTTCCTTTAAAAGAATAATTTAGCAGAATTGTACTGCATTCCAAAAGGCATATATGCATTAAACAAGATCACTAGCTTATTACAGGATGGTTGTCTTTTTTCATCGTTGTATCCCCACTGACTGGGGGTGCATCCTCTGTTCTTTATATAATAGGTACTTAGTATAGTGTTAATGATTTATTATAAACTATCACCACAGTGCCTAGGAAGTCATTACTCTCTTCAATAAATAAGGTGACTTAAGTCCCATTTTGATGCTTTATTAGTTTTGAAGTAATCTTGGGTTTTTGGAGACTTTTCTAGCAAAGACTAAAGTTTCGAATTTTCTTTCAAGCTAGAAAGTCTTTGAGTATAGGTCTAGTGATGGAATCTGAGTCTGTGGCCTGAGAACCAGCCAAAGTACAGAGGAATTCATTAATCTCATTAATAGGAAATTGACCAAAGGGCATTGGGATTTGGGGAGGAGAGGGTGTTTCTTTAGCAACTCAGGAAAGTCCCTATAGGAGGTAACACTATCTGTATTGGTTGGTTAAAGGAGTTTTAATATCAAACAAATCAAAACAAAACAGATCCAGAGCTGGAAGGGACATCACAATTCCAAGGTCATACAGGCAGAAAATATCAGAAGCATGGAATTCAGGTCCTCTGACTCTAAACTAGTAATTCTGTTTTTCATTCTACTAACTCCTTCCTCATCTGAATTATTTGAAGCAGGGAAGTTGCAAACCTGCATTACAAATTTGTAATTTATCTTTGAAGCAAAGGGCACACACTGGTGTTGCTGCCTGTGACTGGTAATCAATCAATGAACACATAAAACTACAGCTCGGGAAGGGCATAAAAGACCAAATCACTCTTACAATGCAGAGCTCCCCAATTGACTTGCCTGAAATTCCTGGAATGTTAATAGTCAATAATTAGAGAGAATTGCATTAACAAGGTCTTGAAGTCTCAATGAAATCCTGCCCAAAATGAGTTTTCCAAATAAGTTATATTATTTGTCCTTGTTTTACTATTTTAAAGGAAAATCTGCTCTCAAATCCTATAAATTGTCATAATGAACATGATGGAAATAACCAATCTTAAAAGAGCTATGGAAAGGCAGGTATGTTAATACAAAAGATGGACAATGGTAAAACCATTCTGTAAATCAACTTGTGAGAAAAAGTCACTAAATGGTCCCTATCCCCTCAACCAACAGTTCTACTATTGGTCACATATCTCAAAGAGGTTGAAAATAGAAAGGTCTCATATGTATGTGTGTGTGTGTGTGTGTGTGTGTATAAATATTCATAGAATCACATTTCACAGTAGCAAAATGAAGTCAATGCCAACTGATTGGGTAATAGATGAACATCATATATTAAAGTAATGGAATATTATTATACCATAAGAAATGATATCAGAATTCAGAGAAATGTGGGAGGACTAGCATAAACTGAAGCAATGTAGAGTAAGAAAAATCAAAAGAAGAGTACTCACAATTAAAAACAATGTACATGAAAACAACACTAAAAATCAATTGAATGAAAAGACTTACCTTTGTCTCCTTTCCCTCCCAAGTCTTCTTCATGTTAAATAACCTCAATTCTTTGAACTAACTATTTCAAACATTTTTCAGGCTCCTTGACATCATGGTTTTCCTTCCTTTCTGTATTCTCCAGTTTGTCAATGTCCTTCCCAAACTATGGAGAACAAAACCAGTTCTCCAAATGGGGTCTGACCAGGATGGAGGACAAGCAGAGAATGTGACTAAAGAAAACTCAATTACAAGCACAAAGAAACCTAATGAGCAGTAACAAAGCTAGGTCATGATCAAGACAAGACCAAGTGCAACACAGTTTACCTTTGATAAGACATTTTGCTGTAACAGCCATATGCAACCTAATCTATGGAGTCAGTGCAAAATTCCAGTTATTTGATAGTCCAACTATAGATTATTTTCTTAGCCTTTCTGAGTTTCTCTCTACGAAGAATAGAGACACTGCTTAGGGGGAAGAAAGCATATTAGGAACTGGTATGTTTTGGGGAATGACAACTCTGGGCACTAGCTCAATAAAACTCCTTTAAGCAAAGCACCTTTGGCACTAATTAGAAATTGGTACCATCTGACAAGTGAAATTAGAGAGGCTGTATGGCAAAGAGGAAAGAACAGTCCATTTAAGGAGATATGAGCCGGATTTAAATCATAATTTGACTCCTTGCATCCTGTGTGATAATGTTGCTCAAGTTGTTCAATGTCTCTGGGCCTCAGATTTCTCATCTATGAAATGAGACACCACGAAAAGAAGAGCTCTAAGGTCTTGTCCAGCTCTACATCCTGTGATAGTCTCCATTAGAATGTAAATCCATTGTGGTCATGGATTGTTCACTCATTGTACTCGTGTCTATCACAGTGCACGAAACATCGTGAATGCATAATAAATATGTGTTGAATGATTGAATGCTGGCACCAATGCAGCAACTAACTTTATTTCTACGGTGATACAGCTGTCATGTTATTAGGTAAAAAGTGCTAATCATCAAAGGACATCATTACATAGATCACTTAAAAAACTTTAAAGTATCACATAATTATCAGTAATTGTTGATATTGTTAGCATCCCATTTTAAAAGAGGAAATCAAAATGCTATCAGTTCAACCTTTGCTCTCAAACCAAATATGAGCATGGCAGGCACCATATCCCAACTTTGTTTTAGTATTTATTTACTTAAATAGCTTAGTAGGAAGCATTAGCTCAGAGGATACCAAAATGCCAAGTAAAATAACATAACTATTTTCCACATGGTTGAGTACTTAACAACCCCTGTAAAGTTGCCACTTGGAAGATATTCACACTTGGTCTCAGCAACTTGGGCTTCTTTAGACAGTGACCATGACAATAAGTGATATTTTGTTACCTTCCTTCGTACCATCGGGCCCAAGCTAATTTTTCTAAAGCTCCCTAATCATGTTTGTGACCAGAGTGTAGTTCTGTGGGAGTTTGTTGGACTGTTGAAATGGAAGCTGACAATTTGAAAGTACAGAAGGTTACATACTGTACCAGTGGCCTCAGGGACCGCCCATTCTCTTGATCATGTAAGGTTCTAAGGCTAAGCACTGTGTCATGATAATCCACAAAATGATATATTTATTGAGGGCATAGGAAAGAATATCATGTTATTGCATTAGCTTTATAACTATTCATTGGGATCAGCTTAAAGTAAGGTCTTAATAAAGTAGGAACTCCTTTGACCATAAGAGTCACAACTCCTATGCCATTCCCCTAAACATGTCTCAAGGACAACTTATTAAGATGTAAGGTTACTTTGAGAAACTGTAACTTAAGAGACGGATCCAGTTTTAGAAGCAGAAAGACCTGAGTTAAAATCCCTTCTCTCATACACATTCTTCGTATGATGTACCTTCTTAGCGCCCCAGGAAACACATTAAGTCTGAAAGTTACAAGAGAAGTGTATGGAACTCCTTACAATGAGGAAATCAAAGATCTAAACTGTAAATTAAATATTTTTAAATGATGTAATAGAGTCATTGAAGGGGAATTACTTTACTATGCACATGTAGTTTGTGAAGACATCAACGTAAAGGTGGCAGGGCATGGGGGATAGGCAGAGAAATTCTATCTTTGCTAAATTATATCTAATTTAGGGTAGGGATATATGAGAACAGAAAGGGACGTATGAGAAACATAAAGGCACTACAAAAGCAACAGAATAAAAGGAGTAAGGCAAAAAGAATACATAACTTAGAGTAGGAAGAAACATATTTAATACAATTTGCTTTTTTATAGATGAGACAGTATAAAGGATTTGCTGAATCACAGGGTCTTACAGTTGGAAGGAATTTCAGAGGCCATCTATTTCAGTTTGCATTTGAGAAAGGATCCTTGCTACAAGACACTTGCCAAGTGGTGATCAAGCCCTATGGGAAGACTTCTAGTCCAGAGAACCCCTCTTCTTCCTGAGACCACCCATTCCACTTTTGGATGGTTCCAATGTGAATCTCTTTGGAAATGTCTTCCCATTGTTCCTAGTTCTGCACTCTGGGACCAAACAGAACTTGTATTAATCAACGAGCACTTTTTAATTGCCAGTATGCACCAGACACCGTGCTAAGCTCTGGGAATAGAAACAATGGGGGGGGGGGGTAGAGTGGGGGGGGAAAATAGTCCAAACTCTCAAAGAGCTCACAGGCAATTCTTCAACATGACAATCTTTCAGGGACTTGAAGGTAGTTATCATATCTTAACTGAGCTTTCTGTTCTTCAGGTTAAACATCCCCAGTTCCTTCCATTGATCCTCAAATTGATTCTCCTATTGCCAACATGGCTTGGGAAGGAATGAAAGAAAGGAAACAAGCATTTCTTAAGTACCTATGTGCAATGTGATGCACTAAGCCCCTTACAAATATCTCATTTGATCCTGAAAAAAAACCCTAGGAGTAGCTGCTATTTTACAATTGAGGAAATTGACACAAATAGAGGTTAAGTGACTTGTCCAGGGTCACAATGCTATAAATATCTGGGGCCAAATCTGAACTCAGATCTTCCTAACTCCAGACCATGTGCTCTACTGAATCATGTAGCTGCCCAAGAAGTGGGTCGGGATTCAATTTCAGTTCTTCTGACTCTAAATCTGTCTCTTTTCCACAATTATACTATCTCCATAGAGGATCCAAAATTTCTAATGTAAAGAAGAGGTCTACAGTGCCAGTTAGAACCAGTTAAGAAAAAGAAAATAAATTCAGAATGTTCACTGTACTCTAATGGAGAGACCAAGATCGTTAGTTGCCATGGGATATTATATTATCATTTTTATTATAAACACATTTATAGTATTTATATTATAATGTATATACATGGGTATGTGTTTTATCTATATATGTAGATAGATAGATAGATAGATAGATAGATAGATAGATAGATAGATAGATAAATGTATCTATGTACATATATGATACTTTAATGGTGATGGTGAAAAGATAGCCTAAAATCCATAGAGAGAAGTCTTAGTGCCAAATCCACTGTCAAAAAATACCAAAAATCCCTTTAACAGATTCCTCTGACTTTCTTTATTTAAGGATCTTCCATTGCAATTCCAATGCTATTGTTGTTCCAACACAAAATGCATATCATTACAGTTTTGTCTCTGCACAAGCTTTTGGTATATCCTATACCTTAAGACTTGTGATGACACAGTGAAAATCACCTCACAAGATTCTCCTTAGGCCAAAGATAACAACATGGTTCAAACATGGCAATATGTACTTCTTCAGTCAATTTTGCATTTGACTTTAGGAAAATTGTCCCAGAAGCTCATGCAAGCTCTGCTTTTATGAAGGCGCTATAGGCTGCCTCAGAAACAAAGATGAAGGGAGGCTCTCACTGAGGCTATTGATAACAATGACTGCTGCCTTCTTGTCCTACAAACCAATTGGCCTAACTTCTTATTCGTGACAACAGTGTGGGTGCCTTGCCCTCAAATAATCTAAAGTCCATCAGGTTCATAACAAAGAGATAAAGGATATGATCAGACATTAAACTGCACCAAAGTACCTTAGAAGCACTATTATCTACAGGTACTGTGTTTATGAACTCTGATTGCCCTTAGCCAGAAGGACCAATCTAAACATGAGAATACACTGATTGGGACCATTCTTATCTCTTAGTTAAACATACTAAAGTTCATTATCTTTTTTGCCTAGTTTTAATTAAGTGTATGTGTTTGGAAACAAAAGAAAATGAACTCAAGTTTGTTTCCAGGTAACAAATTATTCTCTTCTCCTTTTTGAAAAACAAGGCATTTTGCTTTTCCTAGCCCTGAGATACCTCCCCTACCTCCATGTCCTTTTTTAGACAATGGGTTAGCAATCAAGTCAGTTGGCTCTTTGAGTACTATGGGATGCAGTTTATCTGGGAGTGACTGACTTATTGAAATTAGTAAGGTGCTCTTTTACTGTCTTGACACTTGGATTTCAATTTGCTTTTATTTCTTTTTTCTTTACTTTCCCATACGATAAATATCTTCTTTGGTAGAAGAAACAAAATCCAAATGAGTTGAGTAGTTCTACCATCTCCCTGTCATATACTATTATCCTCCCATTCCATCTAACCTGAGCAACAGTATATTCCCATCTTTGATTGTCTCGCCCTCAACTTAGATTGAAAACCTATTGTATTGTCCATTACTAGCCTCATCTCTCTACTTTAATACTCTTGATACAGTATATTCCTTTTTGTAGAGACAGGGGAAGGTGCTATGTTGATATAAGTCAGTCAACAAGCATTTATTAAGTGCCTTCAATATACCAGGCACTACACTAGGCAACGGAGATACAAAGACAAAAATGAAACAATCCTTGTCCTCAAGAAGGTTACATACTGTCAGGGAAGATGACACATCCATATATAATGTTAAATAAAATGTTATTGTTGTTCAGTAATTTTTCACTTATACGTAACTCTTTGTGACCCTACTTGGGCTTTTCTTGGCAAAGTTACTGGAGTGGTTCACCATTTCTTTCTCCAGCTCATTTTATATATGAAGAAGCTGAGGCAAAGAGGGTTAAGTAATTTGCCCAGGATCACACAGCTAGCAAGTGTCTGAGGCCAGATTTGAACTTAGGGCCTGATCTCAGACCCAGCACTCTATTCACTACACTGTATAGATACCCAGAAATAAAATATAAGCAAAATAGATATAAATATATATTTATTACATTATAGATATCATATTAATGCCTATATAATTAAGGTCTAAAACAACTAAAGTTAGATTGATGATTGAGCAAAATTGGGGAGAATCAGAAAGGTACCACTTTTATTGATTTCATCCTTTATTAGTTGTCTTTCCTTTCCATTCTCTTATACTTGCCTTGTTTAATTCTAAATTAGTTGGTGGGCATTCATAATTCATCCTTTGCATTCATAAAAGTCTCTTTAGGCTTAGACAGTTCTCCTAGTTTGAAGAGATACTGAAATAAAATAGAAAAAGCAAGTTTAATAATAAAAGGCAACACAATGACCTACATAATCACTTGGTCCCCCTCTCCCATTCTTTCCTTTTGGGCCAAGAAAAGGGTTGGTTTTCCTGCAACAAACTAATTGAGCATAAATTTAACTTCAGTTTACTGAACCTAGGGCAGAGTGGGAATTATTATTTTTCTCTATGTAGCTAAAAATGGATGGGGGGGGCAAACCCTCAGGAAATTTAAGAGTAAGAACTGTTCTTATAAGAATTTACAATTTTCCTACTTTAAGAAATAGTGACAACTTAGAAATTGTTCATCCTTCTCAAGCAGAAGATATTGGGAATAAGAATATATTATATTACTACTATGCAATGTAAATATTAAAACTTAAAAAATATATCATCCTATAAGTGGTATCTACAATATATTCATGACCTATGGATCTATCTACCAATCAACCAGAGTTTATTAGATACCTACTCTATTCTTTGAGCTCTGTGTGTCACTGTGATACTCTCAATAACTGTATTAAATGACCATTCTCATTCACAATGAAAGGCACAGAGTAAGTGGATCATCAATCAAAAGACAAAGAAATTTTGTATAAATGCTCATATTCTTCACTAATACCACCTTAGTTCATACTCTGTGTTTCAAAAATCTCATATGTAATACATTTCATTAAAATGAATGGAGCAAAAAGTCTTCACTAAGTGTCTATTAGAGTCCAAACACTGTTCAAACTACTGGGATACAAATACGAAAGCAAAGATTGCATTCAATCATTTGATCTTCATAACAATTTTGTGAAATTCACAAGACAGTTATGATATTTTACAGATGAGGCTCAGAGATATCAGTTCATTTGTGTAAAGTCACAGAATTGTAAATGAGCTGTATTCTGACTGCAAGCCCATTGTTAGAGTTTTCTTTCTCTAACTAGCAGTATCATTATTATTCTTAGTTTCATAACTATAGCTTCAAAGGGTAGAATTACTATGCACTTCAACCTTCAAATCTTCCCTATTAAAACCTAAGCCCAAACCTGCTACAGCCCCTAGGGCTTAGTTATGCTAGTAAGGTCATAAGATATGTATGCAACTTACTAAGTAATCGTGAGAAAAGTGGATATGGGAGGCTGAATGGATGTATTAGAGATAAAAGAGGGAGAGATATCTTCTCCTGAAGGATTGAAGGAGGTCTTCATAGAGGAGATGACCTTGGATCTAGGTCTTAGCAGAAGAGAAGGATATCTACAAGCAGGAATTTGGAGAAATTATTTTCCTAATCACTGTTTTTGCAGCTATAAATCTATGATCCTATGATAGAATATGATGTTAACTATACTACTATGTAAGTTGTTCCAGAACATGAGTAATCTCACTTTGTATTTGTATCCTTAGAATTAGTATAGTGTCTGGTACAGAACAGATGCTTAACCAATCCTTGTTGACTCATTGATCAATATGATACTCAGTGTTGGAGCAACATAAATGATTGCCCAGACAAAGAAGAGGACAGAACAAAATTAGGAAATGACTCATCCAATCTGTGTAGCATATGAGATATAAAAAAATGAGAATTATGTTCACTAAAGCTAGATACATAGATTGGAGACAAACTATGAAAGATCTTGAATGACAAGCTAATATATTTCCATTTACCCTTCTAGGGAATAGGATTTTATTGATGATATTTAAAAAGTGAATTGAAATAATTGGGGTCATATGGTAAGATTACTTCAGTAGTGCTATGAAGAATGGATTGGAGAAGTAAAAGCCTAGAGGCAAAGAGACCAATGAGAAAGTTGTGATAATTATTTATGAGAGAGAAAATCCTGGATTTGTATTGGTGGCAACAAAAAGGAAAAAAAAAGGCCTGGATTTCAAGGATATTTTGGTTCTAGAAACAATAGGACTTATTTCTTTAAAAGTGTGGGTCAAAGAAAATGGAAGAATCAACTACTTCCTTAATATTTCAGAGTCTGAGAATTGGGAACATGGGATATAATCAACAAAGACATTAGGGGAAATGGTAGGTGTTCAGGGGAAAAGAATTAATTCAATTGTATATTATGGAGTTTCATGTCTCTGGTGATGCATCCAATAAAAAAACTGGAGGTAGGGTAGCAGAGTTCAGGTTTTTGGTAGCAGCTGGTGATTGGGAGATGGATGTATCTGCATGCAATGGTAAATAAACAAGTTATCTTTTATTAAGTATCTCTTGTTTTTCTTTACATATTTGTGTATGTCTATCAATGATAATCATATATAAGTGCTAAGAGGCTTCGGGCCTCCTGAAATTGTTACAGATGTAAAAGCTCCAGGGATCCAATGTTAACTCTCACCTCTATTATAAAGCACACTCAATGAAAGCTAAATTGGGAGGTTTGTATGAACCAAATGATATCTATCCCACTTTCAAATTTGTAGCTGTCATTTTTAGAAGTCATGAATTGTGAAAGCAAGATGGATCATTTGCTTGAAGAAATGAGACTTGTGTACATTGTGATAACCAAAGGAAGTATCAATTCAGTGTGCTTTGTAGATGATAAAAGCTCTAGCAATTCAGTTATATCATTGACATGATTTGTGCTAATACAAAGTATATAGTAGAGTTTCCTAGCAATTGACCATCTCTACCTTTCCTCTAGTGTTCACCTAAACACATCATTCTTTGAAAGTAGGAGGTGAAAAATATAAGAGTAAAATAAAGAATAAAGGAAAACAGTCTCTTGGGATGAAAGTGCACTAAATCTTCCATCCCATTTTCACAGAAATGGATGTACAGTCACGTCTTTCTCATTCTTTGGCAGTAAAATCATTACTTTGGGGGCTGCTAGGTGATGCAGTGAATAGAGAGAGCACTCGCCCTGGAGTCAGGAGGACCTGAATTCAAAACCATTACTATTTTAGCCAAACCGTAGAACTTAATATTCACCTATTCAATTCCATCTTCCCAGATTTATCTCATTGTTCTTGTCCTTCAAGGTAGTATTAGATCCTGATTCTGTTACCTAACAACTAGCCTATCCCATACAGCTCTCTGCTATCATCATCATCATCATCATCATCACCAGAATTTAGATTGCCCCTCCTATGTGCCAGGCACCGTGCTAAGCTCGTTAAAAAGATCACATTTGATCCATCCTACAACTACCCTAGGAGGTAGGTGCTATAATGATCTTCACTTTATATTTGAGGAAACTGAGGTAAACAGAAGTCGAGTAACTTGCCTAGGGTCACACAGCTAGGAAGCTTCTTGGGCCAGGTTTGAATTCAGTTCTTCCTGACTCCAGGGCAGACACTATATCCACTGTGTCATCTAGCTGTCCCATCCAAATACTGAAAAACATGCTTTTGTTCAGAATGTTGAACATCAGAAAGCCAGAGGTAACTTTTCTGTTTGGCATTCAAAGCTCTTCATAACTTGTCCACTCTACTCCCCACCAACATTGCCAGTCTTCTTACATTTTGCATCCCACCACTTACTCTCAATGTAGCAACACTGACATCCTTGATATTCTTTGAACAAAATGATCATACCTCCTGACTCCAGGCATTTTCATTGGCTCATTTCCATTCAAGGAATGACCTCCCTTCTCCTCTCCATCTTCTGGCTTCCCAGGCTTCATTCAAGTTTCAGGTAAAATCCTATTTTCTACAGGAAACCACTTATCACAGGAGAATAAAACAGGGAGAAATATCACATAAGCCAGATTCTATTCACTACAAGGAACCCACAGAGTAAAAGAAACTAATCTACTAAAGTTTCTTCTTTGGTTTTTAAAGAAGTTGGGTTTACTCAGGCAATGTTGAGACCAAGGCCAAAGATCATTCTACCAGAGCCTCAATCACAGTTCTAGAATATTATAATGACCTAGATGAAGACTTGATTTAAGGGTACCCCAAAGACCCCAGGAAAGTATACTGAATAACTATATTTACATCCCCAGAGAGGATTTGAATTATATGGAATGCTTTGCACTAATAACAGTTTCTTTATTCCACAATGAAAGAGTTATAGGTAAAAACAGAAGCAACGTGGGATTTCCTAGTGCCTGACACACATGGTAGGTAACTAATATTGATTGATAGATTAACTGGGTAATCAAATCCCCTTTAAGAGCAACCAGGAAAGCTGTATTTGGGGGGATAAAGTAAGCCTGGTAGATTCAGTGACCTCCAGGAAAAAAAAAGAAAGAATTTGTTTTAAAGTCTTTCCTTGGAGCTCTCTCCAGCTTCTGTATTTACGTTCTCATCTATAATGTGGAAATAAGATACCTAACATTTAAAATCCTTGTTCTCACATTTTATTTTCAGGGTCATTTTTATATGTGACTCAGTGTTTAGAAAAAATCTGAAGATATCTAGATTCAAGGTCACAAAACTCAAGATACAATACTTTAGATTTTTGAAGGAGGGTTAAAGAAACTTTCCATCTACCTTCCTATTTATTTATGTTGCCTCAGTTGCTGAATATAGATCTTTCCCTACTATTCAAACATAATCATTTATTTTCACATTCTAGCTTCTCCAAATTTTGCTGATTTGGTGACGTTAGAAGTATAGGAGATAATAACTGAATATACAATGGGAAATCCTTTTAAAAATGTTCCCTAGAAGTTTCATAAGCATCTATAAATAAGAGGAAAATTGATTCTAAATGATACTCATCCCTTTTCTTATTCACACAAGTCATGTTTTTCAATAAATCTAACTATGCAGACAAGGACAGGTATTCTGAACCCTTTTTTTCTCTTACTTATTATGTCTCTAACTATTTTCCCCTCAAAGACAGTCACTAAGGGGGAAAAATACCAAGTAAAAGAAAAGCTGTAATTCCCATCCGGACAGGAGATTACTATAGAATTCAAAAGTCTAAATGTTGCTTCTCCTCATTAAGAATAAAAGATTCATTAGAAAGTAGAAATACCTACCTATATCATTGTGACTTTCTATAAATTGAAAATAGTATTGTATTATATAATAATAATGGTTAACATAAGACTGAATAATTATATAAGAGAAAGAATGAACTTTGAAGTAGTGACAAGAATTCAAGAAAAAAATCTTTCCATCTTTTCTCCTTCTAGTGTTGCTAATTTTCTCCTTGGGAATAACTGAAGCTTCAAGATAATTTGCATGAGTTGGGTGTTAGTTATTGGAGGCATGATAGATATAGCAAAGAATTTACTTCCCTTTGCTGAGATAGGAGGGTGGTCTGTGATTTGGAAGATAGGAGAATGTCAAGTGAGGTTGAAAAAGAACTTTAAAAATTCCTGAAGGGTCCTTCTAGTTATTTATATGGTCATGGCTGTGGATACAACAAAAGAACTAAAAATTAATTCATTAGCCCTATCAATATCAGCCATGGCAGCATTAAATTTCCACAACTTAATTCAATTCAATTCACCAATCTTTTATTAATCAACTCCTGTACTAGGCAATGTCAATACAAAGCAGCCCCTTCTGTCAAGATCCTGGACTCAAAGAAGTTATTTTATATAGGAAAAAGATTGGAAGGGTCATAGAACATGTGCATATAATTAAATGCAAAGTATGTAAAAATTAGTTTTAAGATCATGTAAGCTAGTATTGCAGTTTGATCAAAAAGGAAAATAAGTGAAGAGGAGTCACGTCCATTAAGATCAGAAAGGTAAGTGGGAACCAGATTATGAAGGAATTTAAATGACAGACTAAAGATTTTGCATTTTATTCTAGAGTCAATGAAAGGCAATGTGGCACAGTGAATAGAGAATTGGATAGAAAATAGGGAAGACCTGGATTCAAGTCTTGTTTCTGATATATATTGTCTATGTGACCCAGGGCAAGTCACTTACCCTCATAATCTTCTGGATACCTCTCTAATACTTTAAGTTGCAAGAGACTTGCCAAATTTCATTAGAAGAGGGAGCTTCCTCCTCTGAGAGCTCCCTGTTCCAATAAAAAGTCTGTTCCTTTTCACTATCCCGGAGGCAATAGGGAGCCAATGAAAACTTTTGAGTAGGGGAAATGTCATGATCATATTTATCTTTTAGTAATAATTTCAGGCATTTAATCTATGTCTGTTCCATACCAAATATATAAATATGTAGCAAGGCAGAAGGCTGGGGGAGATAAGATATCTAGAGAGGTTGCAACAGGAACAATTGCTTCAGTTGGTCATCAGGTATTTCAAAGACTATTCTGATCCTGCTAAGGACAATCCTCACTTTTATTCTTATCTTTATTCTTCTAGTTAACATTCACAGAGATCCTATTATATGCCAGGCATTGCCGTATCATAAAGCAAATTGTACTTTTTCTATAGGGACAATATTGTAATTGGGGCTAGTATCCCCAGCCAAGGATCCTTTGTAATATAAATCACAGAAATAAGTAATAATGTCATAAAAGCAAAGATATAGCAACTATAATCCTCTATAATAATTTGACATAATAAAATTATGGTCCAAGTCCTATAAATGCAGAATGTACTATATCCATGGATTATATAGGAGTCCCAAATGTGCTATAAATGTACATGTGCAAAATATATAACTTTAATACATAATAAATTTGGCCTAAAATGAATGTAGTGGCATAATAAACATTAAACATATAATTAACAATAATCTTGTGAATTATTTGGGTGGTCTAAGTATATCTTTTGGAAAGCTTTGCATATGAACTTTACAGATGCCACCTTTATCTCCCAGTTAATGCCCCAATAGCAAGGGAAAGCATTGAGTCATCTCATTGACTTTAATTCAGGGTTTTGAAAAATATAGCCCGCAGTTCTCACCTTTCACCACTTGGTGATCTCAGTGAAGAGGTCGATTTATTAAGCATTTATTAAGCCTTTATTATGTGCCAGGCACCATAATAATCACTGGGCATTAAAAAAAACAAAGAAAGGCAAAGCATGGTCCCTACCAGAAAGGAGCTCGTATTCTAATGGGGGATACAATGTGTGAATATTGGACATTAAGATGTATACAAAATAGCTGGAAAGTAATCTCGGATGGAAGGCACTGAGTTGAGGGGGTAGAGGGTAGAAAACAAAAGCTTCCTGTACAAGTGGAGATTTAAGCTGAGTCTTGAAGGCCAAGGGAGGCCAAGAGGCAGAAAGGAGGAGGGAGAGCATTTTAAGCACGGAAAACAGCTAGTAAAAATGCTCAGCATAGGGAGATGGAGAGTGGGAGGAACAGCAAAAAGGCAAATGTGTTAGATTGTGGAGTATGTACAAGGGAGTCAAATGTAGGAAGACTGCAAAGGTAGGAAGGGGGGAACTGAGAAGGGCTTTAAATGCAAAAGGATAATTTTGTTTGATTCTGGTGGTAACAGGGAGACACTGCAATTTGGAAAGACGACAATAAAAAGGTTGACATGATCAGACCTGCACATTAGAAAAATTATTTTGGCAGCTGAGAGGAAGATGGACTCAAGAAGGGAGAAACTTGGGGAAAGGCAAATAACCAGACAGCTATCTCATTAGTCCACAATATGGGCTGTGGGAGCAGAAAGAAAGGGACATAGAGTAGAGATACTGGGGAGGGAGAAATGAGACTTGGCAACAGATCCGATATGAGATGAGAGTGAGAGGAGGACAAGGCTCAAGTTGCAGAGCCTGGTTTGCTGGTAGGTTGGAAAAGCTCTTGGCAATAATAAAGAAATTCAGAAGAAGGGAGGGCTTGAGGAAAGATAATTTCTGTTTTGGTCATATTACATTTTAACATTATTAGAGGAGAGGCTTCTCTGATGATGAGTATTAAGTTTGAGATATCCACAGGACATCCAGATCAAGATGTCCAAAAAAGCATTTGGTAATACAAGCCTGAAGCTGATTGGAGAGACTAGGACTGGATTTCTTAGATCTGGGAGTCATCTGCATAGAGATAATAATTGAGCCTATAAGAGCTGATGAGCCCACTTAGTAAAATAATGCTGCTGAAGATTTGATTAAAAGAATAAAAAACTAAACTAAATTGGAAATCTAAATTAATCAATTAAAGACTAATGAAAATGTGAACAAAAAGTGAAAGTTGTATTTATTGGTCAAAAATATTTTCCAGTTAGCTGAAGTGAGTGATTTTTTAAAAAACTTTTATCCATATCTAGTTCACTCACACTTGAATAGACACCAAATACTAATATCTTATTTTTGTATTGTACTCTGTCTACCATTAAGAAAGCATTTTGCGATCATTATTTCTTTCTGACTTTGTAACAATCTGAGAGATAGTGAAAAATGTCTTCCATTCTATAGCTACCGAAACTAGAACTTACAGTAGTAGTTAAATGATTTACCCTGGGTAGCTAAGTGACTCAGTAGATAGAGTTCCAGAAAGCTTCAGCTTCCTGAGACCAAATCTGGTCTGAGACACTTAACCAGTTGGTGACCCCAGGTATGTCACTTAATCTTGTTTTTCTCAGTTTCCTCATCTGTAAAAAGGAGATAAAGAAGGAAATGGCAAACCACTCTAGTATCTTCTCTAACAAAACACCAAATGAAATCATGAAGAATTGGGCACAGGGAAAAAAAGACTCAGCAGTAACAAAACCTACCCAATTCATCTCTTTCACAGGTGGGAAATTTATATTCATCCAGCTCAGGTCTGACCCTGCTGATCCCCTCCTCAAGAAGCTCCAGTGGCTCCCTCTTACCTTTAGGATAAAAAATAAATTCATCTTTGCCTGACAGAATGTTTAATTTTTTTTCAAAACTCAGCTCAGATGCCAGTTCCCTTAGGAATCTTACCTTGATCCCCAGGATAAGTGTGGCCTCCTTCTGAAAATTATTTTGTCTGTTTTCTATTAATTTTTATGTATATATTTTCCTCCAATCGAAGCTAAGCTCCTTGAGGACAAAGACTGGTTCACTTCTGTGCTTGTGTTCTCAGCATCTAGAAGACTAATCTCTCGCACACAGTAGGTGCTTAATAAATACTTGTTGAATGATATACACCTTGTGCCACAGCCAGGCCTAAAACAGAGGTCTTCTGACTTAGTAGTCATGCATAAATTCCACCTGTCCTTTTCTACTAGCACTATGCAAATTGGAATTATTAAATGTTTGAGCAGATTGAGTTCAGTAAATAAGCACCTGATATCTGACAACTATGTTTCAGTGCTATACTCGGTGTTTAGAATACAATGACAAAAAAAATCAAAACAAAACAAAAATATCCTAAATAATTCTTGCCTTCAAGGAGCTTACATTTTAGCACAATAGTACTAATAGAAGACACTAATAAATTCACATCATTTTTTAAATTGCTAAGGAGAGAGGGAGGTCAGCTAGATATTACAGTGGAGAGAGCAATAGAGCACGGGGCCTAGAGTTAGAAAGCCTCATATTCTTGAGTTCAAATCTGGCCTCAGACACATTAGCCATGTGACCCTGGGAAAATCACTTAACCCTATTTGTCTCAGTTTCAACATCTATAAAATGAGCTGGAGAAAGAAACAGAAGACCACTCCAGTATATCTGGCAAGAAAAGTCCAAATGGAGTCACAAAGAGTGAGACACTACTGAAAAATCACTGAACAATGAGGAGAGGAGAATTTTTACTTATCCATGACTAACATAAAAGATACAGCAAGCAGGGTGGATTATTCTCTCAAGGAGGATGCTGAATTCCGTAAATGCAGTATTGAATTCTTTCAGGTTTCTTTTTTTAATATCAGCACCATTCTGTTGTAGAACATAATAATGCTAATGTAATTCAATAACTTGATTCTCCTTGGCATTCCAAGGATTTCATATTTTCTAAGAATGCAGAAGGGGGTGAGAAATAAAACCTTTCTCTGGAACTCAGCCATAATATTGAGAAATCTTTACAGAAGTTGCTTCTTTGGTTCCTTGAATAGACTCCCTACAGGATATAAAGTTATATTCCCTACAGATGATGTCAACTGAAAAGATATGTACAGACAAACTCCACTTTCATGATCTTGCCCCTGGCAATAATATAAGAACCAGTCAGAAAATTAGGAAAGGATTTGCTTATATCCAGGCTAGTAGTGGTTTTTATTTTCTTTAACTTCCATTTTAACAATATCATTTAGTTTTTTTTCTTCTGCTTTTCTCCCTAAGTGATTAATTTGGACAAGTCCTCATTTAAAGGGAAAAAATATGCAAAGGAGGAAAAAGCATATGGGAGAAAAGTATACCGATTCAACCTCAGATGATCTATGACTGACTCTCAACTGGGTAAGGAAATGGGTTTTGGATACAGACCAACTGCCTGAAGTTGTCTAAAAAGTAATATCACCCTGTCATTTCTAACTATAAAATCAATGATTGCATTTCTTTAATAAAAACACTTGGAGCCAAGTTGTCATACTCAGGATGAATGATATTGGAAAAACAACTTTTTAGAGACTCTGCTGATGAATTAATTGTATTCATTTTAAAGGAAGAATACAGGTAAAATGTCATTATAATGATCTCCACAAGGTCTCCAAACTATTTTGTGCTGGGGGAATGTGGTTATGATCAAACTTGCCAGAAATCATATTCTCAGGCTTGAGCTAGCAATGAAATGAAGTTGGAGCCTGGCCTCAGCAAAGTGAATTAGCAAATAAAAAGATGTATTTCAAAATAGCATCGGATGGAAAAGATGATCATATTGAGAAAAAAGAAGAATTTCCTTATAAAACAACATAGGATTAAAAAGGAAGCCAATTATATTGAAATAAAAATGTCTTTTTCCTATCCAAGTTCCCTGCCCCCCCATGGATACATACATACATACATACATACATACATGTATGTGTGTGTCCACAGACTGACTCTGTGGATCCCAAGTTAAGAACCCCTTGTTCTAATTTCTTTATAATGTGATCTTTTTATATATGCTATGTGTATCCATTTAGAGTTCATATTGTTATGTGGTATGGAATACTGGTTTCTAGTTTTCCCATCAGTTCATTTTTTTTCCAAATAATCTTTACCCCAGTAGTTCTGATCTGTGCATTTTTTAAACACTAAACTGCCTGCTATGTACTTAATCTGTTCCATTAATTGACCTCATTATTTTTTAACCAATGGCAAATCATTTGGATGATAACTGCTTCGGAATGTGGTTTGGTATCTGATATTGATAAGTCCCTTTCCTTCCTATTTTGTATTATTTCCCTTGAGATTCTTGACCTCTTGATCAGATCTATTTTGTTTTTATTTTTATAACTCTAAAATCTTTTGATATATCTTTTATATTAACATATCAAAAATAGGAATCAGAATTGAAGGAAGAAGCAGTGTGGTATAATGAAAAATGCACCACATTCAGAAGTAAGAAAAAAAGATCAAAGCATCACAGAATTTTAGCATGATAAAGAATGTTAAATGTCATCTTTCAAAAGCAGTTCCTGAGCAAGAATCCACTCTATAAGGTACACAATAAGTTGTCGACCAGATTTTATTAGAAAACTTCACATG
The DNA here is from genome assembly GCA_028646575.1 of Pseudocheirus occidentalis. NCBI lineage: Eukaryota > Metazoa > Chordata > Mammalia > Diprotodontia > Pseudocheiridae > Pseudocheirus > Pseudocheirus occidentalis. The sequence continues at coordinate 55,750,326 of CM053599.1, read as the reverse complement.
AAAAGAATTCATTATATCCTAAGTCTTTTCCATTTGTGAAAGATCTTAATTCTTAGGAAGATTTTTTTTTCATTAAGCCAGCCTCTGAATTTCTACAAAATTTATTCATGAGGAATAATTCTGCCAAGTGGAACCAAGACACTCCAACTTGCCCATGAAAGCCCTTCAACCATTTGAAGACAGCTATCTTGCCCCAACTTAAGTCTTCTATCCTTCAGGTTAAACATCCCCATTTTCTTCAATTTTGCTGATCCTTGCATGGAATGACTGGGAGGTCTTTCATTCTTTCTCCTAGTTGATCTTTGAATGCTCAGCTATGTCATCCTAAAATATGACACCCAGAATTAAACATGATACTTGAGATATATTCTGTCTATAGAAGAGAGAGCAAGGCTAGCATGCCCCTGGCTCTGGATTCAATGCCTCTTTTCATGAAGTCTAAGATCATATTACCTTTTTTCTGACTATATAATTTTTATTGAATAATATTCAATTTGCTTTCTACTAAGGCACTCCAATTTCTATCTCATCATACCTCCCCAATGCTGTACTTTTAAAGTTGACTTTTAATCCAGTGATCAGACTTACATTTATCTCTTTTAAATTTAACCCTATAACATGCCACCAAGCTGGTTCACACGAGTAGAACACAAATGACTGAATAGCAATATATTTAAATGTGGATTCTCTACTTTTTATATACATTTGAATCCAGATTTCACTACAATCCTCTTCAGATTTATATTACTCTTACTCTTACTATATAATCCATTATCCAGGAAAAGAAAGCACAATACTCATATTAGGCTTAATTATGTATTCCTTTAGAAGTAATGTGGTACCCCCAATTGCATTAAAATTAAGAAGGCAAAACCTCTAAACATGTTGTTGCTTAACAGCATAGGTACTATAAAACTTCAAAAAGACTTTCTCTAGTAGGTCAGAGGAGGAAGTTCACATTCATTCTTTATATATCTAAAGATCAAAACTATTCATTTTAAGTCAATTCACTAAAACTATTGACAGCCTATGAAACTTCAACGATACAGTCTAATTTTTAGCAATACTTTTGTAGGATGGATTCAGGAACAAGTAGAATTTTGGTAAGTATAGGATTACAGATTTAAAGCTAGAAGGAATACTTTGTCCATTTTCTTCTTATGTTGCAGATGAGAAAACTGAAGCCTAGGCAGGAAAATGAGAACTTGTTCATATTATAAATAAGATATTCATATTATATAAGATAAACTATGTAAAATACTTTATATACTTTAAAGTGATTACATATATATGTATACATATACATATATACACACATATCTATGTACACACACACTTCTTAGCTATTATTGATATTGTTGTTCAAGTTGACACTGGAAGTAAAAGGCAGAACTGGGATGTGAAACCTGGTCTTCTAACTCTGAAAACAACCTTCACTATGGGGTATCACCCTGTTTCTTGCTGGAAATCATATCTGATCATTCCATTCTCTTCCATAAACGTGAATCCCTTTTGTATGAATCTGTTTTTTTAAATAAATAAAGTTCACGTTAGCTTGGTTTTCAAGGCTCTCATGACCCAGATCTAGCCCTGTCTCACATGATTCTAGTTTACTCTTTCCAGGACAAAAAAAAATGGAAAAATTGCCACATACTGTCTCTCCAAAACCATTTCCTCATGTTTCACTATAGTGTGGAAATAGCCATGGTTTCTCAAAGACAGTCTTAGCAAAACCCAGACTCTGGGCATTTCTTCTATTCTGAAAAAGCTTCAAAGATAGTCCTAAGACCAGACCAAATCTGTTTTCAAAGTACTAACCTAGTTAATAATGAAAAATTCAACAAGATTAGGGAAAGTCATTTGGTTAAAATTCCTTTGGCCCCACGAACCCATGGAACTATCAGAAATACAAAAGTGAACCTCCATTCTATACAGTTCCATCCTGCTTCTACTGAGGTGCTGACAGTGTTGTGGAAAGGAGAGCTCATATAGTTTTTGGACTGTCTAAAAACTTTGACTTCAGTGGTAGCATCCTAAGAGTAGCATCCTTATCTGATTACCAATGAATGAACATATTACTAAAACTGAATTACATCCATATTAAAATTCTGATTTTTAATGAAGCCAAAGGAGAAAAAGATGTTAAAGTTCACTACAGGGGTAGCTTATAAGTCCTTACTGGAAAGTCAAATAAAACAATCCACAGACCTGGTTTTCTCATACATCCAAAGATAGAAACAAACATTATTTCATGGGAAAAGTAGCCAGTTATCTCACATTCAGTAAGCACAATAAATATTTACCTAAAACAACCTACCATAAAAAATAATCATAGTTTATGTACCAATATCTCTTGTAGAGGATGATAGGGCTAGAGGATATATACAAACAATACAGTACCAACCAACAAATTAAAGATAAATTTTATTCTTGACTCCAATGCAAAAGTAATAATAGATGAGGATGGCAAAAATATTTTGGAAAATATGAATCAGGAATAAAGAATGAGAGAAGCAGAAGGCCTGCAGATTAGGCAGAAACATCATGACTATTTTCTTCAAGAAAGATTGAAAAGAATTGGACATGGCAGGCACTAAATAACATTACATGCCAAAATGAAATTGATTATAAAAATGATTTGTTACTGATGTAAGGAGTCAATCCTGAAGCACCTCTCTGTGTATGATTAAATACACCTTGGTCTTGTTAGAGCAAAGATCAAAATTAGAAAAAATGGGGAAAATAAAAAGAGACAGTTTGTAAGTAAAGAGGTCCAATCTAATATTTAAATGATTTATTTGTGCTATAAAAATTAGATAGGAATCAAATTGAAGGATAATGAAACCAATTATTATGAATAGAGATGTTAACAATTATTAATAACAAATAATAATAACAATTATTAACAATAGAGATGTTAAATAATTGAGTCCTTCTACTAATTAGCTGTGTGACATTGGGCAAGTTATTTCACATTTTGAACCCTAATTGACTCATTTTAAAAAATAAAAAATGAAACAAACTGCCTAAAACTGAGTTTCTTAAGTGACAGGACACTTGTTGACACATTTTAAGATTCAGGAACTAGTATTATTAAATGACATTTCATCTGTTAGAGCCATGCACCCAAAGAATATTGGAATTTTTAAGAATGAACGTTTGTGGCATTAAGATGCTTGGATCATTGAAATCAGTATACGATTTTCCAAATATATTCCAATATAATTTGTACTTCATATTCCATTCTGAGACTCCTAAGACAATTGCCATAGATATCATTTGTCTATAGTATTTCTCCAAGATATGTATACTTGCAAACTAACTCAATGGACAACTCTCCCAGTTTCATGAGAAACTCTGGGCCGTATGTGTTTTGTAATGCCTTGCAGTTTTCTATTCCAGTTGGTAAGGTCTATTTCTTGGTGATTATGGATTCAATTGATGAAGTTTTACAGTGATTTAAGTCTCAATGCAATCATCACAATGTTATAAATTAATGATTCTCAAAAACTATCTTCTCTGGATTCCTTATACTCTTAAAACAAAGAGCTTTTTTATGTGATTTATACCTATAGATATTTACCATGTTAGAAATTATCATATTTTAGCATTACTATGAAGAGACCTTTGACCTCTGCTTCACTGGATACATGTACCCAATAGATTATGGGAATAGAAATATTATTTAGCTCAAAATTTTGACATTGTCAAAAGAAAGTCTAGCCCATGATAGAGATCTTGATCTGTTATTTGTTCATTCATTTAATTTGTTCCTTCAATATTTATTGGAAGGACTAACCTCAGGTGTAGAGGAGAATACCAAAAAATCAATTCATGAAATGGTATTATATAAGGAATTCTATATTGACCAACACAAGGATTATTTTTGTCTTCCTGGTCATCTTTTTCTTTCCTTTGAATGTTTTCTTTAACATTCCTAAGACTGCATGCACACAGGCGGGTGAATAGTTAGTGGAGCAAATTGATGTCTTAGATGCAATTTCCCCTAAGTTATTAAAGACAAATTTCCTGGCTGTATGAAAAAAAGGCGGCTTATAATAGTTTGGGAGATATACACTAACAGTACTTGGAGAGAAGGTTAGTTATCAAATTTGTCCACTATTCTATTGTCTCTCTGCAAGAAGTTTATTGATGTGCTAGACTTTATAGCAAATAAGGTAGTGATAGGGGCTAACCTAACAATTTCTTCAGATGGGACAATTAGTATTTTAAGGTACATCAGAAATCAACTCCATGTTCCTCAAGCTTAAAAAAATCACAAGATAATAATGGCCTCTCAAATAGATTTTCAACTGGATCAAATATTTATCAATTTAAGTCTTGGTGACAAATAGTTTCACAAGGTAGGTCATCCACCTTAGCAGAAAGGCAAATGTTCAATTATGGTCCAGGACAATACTCAATGATCTGACTGCATTTAATGGGGAGCATCAGTAACACTGCCTAGAATAGATGGTGCTTAATAGGCTCATGCACATTCATGTACATTCTACCTTCTATTACTGTTCTCTTGCTCCCAGCTATATAATTAATTCAGTAATGGAAGACTTGACAGGTGTTTTTAATTTTCTAGACCACTGAGAGTGAGACATGAGATTACAATCAGGGAATACAAATAGAACTTGAGTGTTTGTTTTCTACTGCTTGGCTTTCTGTTTCCATGAGATTTCATTTTGCCATTTTAGAAATAGAGTCTATAAGGAAAGGGATTAACAAGGTTCTTATGGTATTGGGGCTACCTGTCACCAGGACAAGAAAAGGCAAGTTTAATAAAGGCAGAAAAACAAGATGATTTCACAACTTCTTCATACATGGGTTACCTTAACAGAATCCTTCCTATACTCCCTGGAGCTGCTTGGAAAACCTCAGGGTTTATCACAACCAGAATTCTATCTATGCTGACCCATGCAGCCTAGCATAGTGGACCTGGACTGGAAACCTTCTGTAATGGTAATCAATTTGTTTGATATTTAGGGCTAAGTAGATCATATACTACTAGATCCTAGTAACTTAGGGCTAAGTATAGAACTCTGTCCATTGGTAAAAAGGTGTGAATTCCTCTGTTGACGTGGAAGAATGCTATTGGCTGAGACACTCCCCTGTTGACTTGGGAGAAGGCTAGTGCTTATAAGGAATAATTTTATA
>CM053599.1:55713670-55734682 GCA_028646575.1 Pseudocheirus occidentalis | reverse complement strand
TTGTTCTCCTCATTGGATTTCTGGGCCTCTTTTGCCTTTGGAATTAATCTGTTTTTTAAAGTGTTGTTTTCTTTAGTGAGGTTGTTGACTCTCTTTTCATGATTTTCTTGCATCATTCTCATTTCTCTTCCCAATTTTTCCTCCACTTCTCTTATTTGTTTTTCAAAGTCCTTTTCCAGATTATCTCTAGCTTCTAGGCATTCTTCCAGTGTCTTGGAAGCATTTGGTGTGGGAGTTCTGACTGTGTTGTCTTCCTCCCATTCCATGCTTTGATCCTTTTTGTCCATAAAAAGGATTCTAGAGTTTTATTGCTGTTATTCTGCTTCCTTTTCATCATGTTGGCCAGTCAATTAATTGGTTGGTTTGTTAACCTTTGTCAAACTCTGCTTCTAGGGGGAGAAAGTTCTGTCCCAAACTGCTGGGTTTTTCCCAGCTACCAGAGCTATTAGGGGGGTGTTGCAGCACTTCCCAGCTTTGGCTTGCTGAAAGAGCACCTCAGGACCACCAGCCAAGACCATGATCTGGATCAATGCTGCTCAACGCAAGAACACTTGGCCCTCATCAATTGACTCAGCCCCACTGTGGGTCTGCAGTCTATGGGCTCTGAAGCAGCCCAGTGGGGTCAGCTGTGGTTTACAGCAGCTCCTGTCCTTCACCCACTGCTTCCTTGCCCTGGGGGTAGATGGGCCAAACTGCTTTTCCTCCCCCAAATTTAGCCTGAAAGTTTCACTCACTTTCACTGACCTCTAATCCTGGCTTAGTAGATGTGAATATTGCTTGAGGTGCAGTACATCTTCTCTGAAGTAGACTCACTCTGTGGCTTGGGAAGCTTGTTCCTCCCAACGGCCCTGGAACCTGATGCATGGTGGTTTCAGGCTGGGCTGGTCACGACTCCCGGCCTGCAGGCCTGCACAATGAGTCCCTCCTGCCACTCTGCCTTTCTCTAATCCCTATTTTTCACACCTTGCTAGATGTGGAGTTGCTGGCGGCTGTAGATATTCTCTCTTGTAGACTGGCTGCAGCATGGCTTGGCTCAGCTCCTTCCTACCACCCTGGGCCTGGCCATGGTTGTGGTTTCAGGCTGTTCTGGCCTTGGCTTGCGTCCTGCCGCGATGATCCCCTGCTGCCGAGCTGCCTTCTGCAAGAGATGTGTTTTCTGTATTTTTGTGAGTTTGAGAGCCCTAGAATTTGTCCATAGTCATATTTTATGGGTGTTTAGAGTGCCTGTGTGGGAACTGCGGGACCCTGCTGCATCTAGGCCGCCATCTTGGTTCCACCCCCAGAAGGCTCTAAATCACTATTGATTCGAGAAATGCAAATCAAAACAACTTTGAGGTACCACATCTCACCAGTCAGATTGGCCAAGATGACTAAACAGGAAAATGACAAGTGCTGGAGAGGATGTGGAAAAATTGGAATGCTAATGCATTGTTGGTGGACCTATAAACTGATACAACCATTACGGAGGGCAATCTGAAACTATGCCCAAAGGGCTATAAATAATTGCATACCTTTTGACCCAGTAATACCACTTTTGGGGTTGTATCCCAAAGAGATCATAGAAGTGGGAAAAGGACCTCTGTGTACAAAAATATTTATTGCAGCTCTCTTTGTGGTGGCAAAAAACTGGATATTTAGGGGATGCCCATCAATTGGGGAATGGCTGAAAAAGTTATAGTATATGAATGTAATGGAACACTATCGTGCTATAAGAAATGGGAAGGAGATGGACTTCATATTTACCTGGAGAGGCTTATAAGAATTGATGCTAAGGGAGAAGAGCAGAACCAGGAAAAATTTGTACACAGTCAAAGATGTTGGTTTTCAAAGAGTATTGAAAGGGACTGGTCACTTTCAATAAAGAAATGACCAAAAATAAATAAAAGATGGAATAAGGAGGAAATACAGGGTGCAAATTTGACCTTTAAGAGATAAAAGTCACAAAGGCATATGACAATAGATACATATATGTCTATATGATATGTAAACATATATCATATAGACATATAGATACATGGATATATACTCAGGGAATTTTGACGCATTTTCCTAGAGGTAAAGAAATGTGTCAGGGATCCCATACCAGCTTCTACCAGACTAAAGTAAATACTTCAAGAGACTCTCTTCTCTTCCCTCAAAAGATGAGAACTCTAAATCCCTTTAAGGGAAAAAAGGTAAAACAAAGAGATATGGAGTCATAACCTCATGGAGATAGGGCCTATAATATGCCTGTTCTCAGCATGCACAGGTGGGAAGAGTAAAGGCTTAAATTTCAAACTAAGCTATTAGTCCCATTATTATTTTTGACTAAATTCTTCCTATGTGTACAAGCAATAATTGTTTCATGCTGATAGTCAAAAAGAATGAAAATGAATTCCTTTTTGAAAATCATCATTATATTTTGTTTTGGTAAACATATTTAAACTAATATTTCTACTGTGGCATAAAACTAAAAATATTTTAGCCCTATTAATTTTTTTCTCTTTTCCTTGGTTTCCATAGCAAGTACTTCTGCACTATTCCTGAATACATTTGAGCTGAGAGAGAATACTAACATTCAGATGAATTTTTCAGAGTGCTAAATGGGGATTTAATTTTTTTGTTATAGCTATTAAAGAACAAAATATAACTTCAATGTGAAATACCTGATTGTCAATTTTCCCTCCTACATTACTTGTACTAACAATTCCAGATCTCTTTATTGATATGGAAACCTTGCATAGTATATAATAATGGATTCTTATTAGACAAAATAGCAGTGCTCAGTAAGTGGCCAGGGTAGGACAGTTGTGAGAGACAGGGGGGGAATATTTTTTTGGTGTTGCAAGAACATGATGTCTTAAATATGCATTTAGAAATCATACCAGTCATTCATTAAATGTAACTACAAAACAATGTATGTTGTGTTAATATTTTCCCAAGAGAGTCAGGATGGCACCAAATTAAACATATGAGTGGGTTCAGAGAAATAAGGATTTGCTTTTGTCCCCATTCACAAAGTATTTGACTTGAGGAATGGATAAACCAGAGAAAATTGAATCTGGCAACTTCTTGCTGATAGGACATTTTATATGGGTCAGCCTAAATTACTCAACTATATTCAATCATGTGTGCATTTATTAAACAAATTTATTTATTATATACCTGCTATATACAAGATATTGAATTAGTAACTGGAGATACAAGACAATTGTAAAGAAATCCCTGGCCCCTAGAAGATGATGTACTACTACTGAGTCCAGATATCATGTACACAAATAAATATAATAGAAGTTAGTTTAAGGTGGGAAGAAACCATTATTGCTGAGGAAAACTGAGAAGGTTCCATCAAGTAAATGGAACATGAACTAAGTGTTGAAGGAAAACAGGGATTCTGAGAGGCAGAGATGAGCAGATAATATACTTCAGGCATGACAAATGGTCTATACTTCTCAGAGTCAGTCAGACCACAGCTCAATATGTTTTGTGAATATTCTCTATCTTGCTTTTTCTGGATTAGATACTAAATCCAGTTGTCAGGTTCCAAGCCAACATAGATTCAAGTTGCTAAGACTGATAAATTCTTATTACTACAGAGTCATAAATATAGCAGTGAAATGGACCTCTTAAACCTATCCTGTGGAACCTGAGGCTCAAGGAAATGAGTGACTTCCTGGTCTTACACCTGAGTGAGTCTTCTCTCTTAAATATATGTGTGTGCATGTATACACACATATACATATTATATATGTATGACATGTATATAATATGCATATTAGTTAGGTAGCACAGTGGATAGACTATTGTGCTTAGAATCAGGAAAAGTCATATTCATGAGTTCAAATCCAGCCTCAAACACTTACTAGCTACATGACTCTGAGCAAGTCACTTAACCCTGTTTGTATAAGTTCTTCATCTTTAAAATGATCTGGAGAAGGAAATGGCAAACCACTCTGGTATCTCTGCCAAGAAAACCCCAAAATGGGGTCATGACAATTTGCGTAAGACAGAAATAACTGAAAAACAATACATATTATAAATATATCATGCATAAAATATACGTATGTAAATACATATATATGTATAAGTATATATAAACATGCGTGTTACAAGCATTTATAACCAGGCCGTCCCACTGCCTTGACAAATTGGACAGATTTTTAAATTTTTTTTAATTTAAAAAAATTTTTTTTTAAATGAAATACACATGAACAGCTCAGCAAAACATTCCCATATTGACCATGTCTAAAAATGTATGCCTTTCTACGCTGTAGGTTAATTACCTCTCTGCCAGGAGATGAGTCATGTTCTCCATCTTGAGTCTTGGGCTTTTGGAATTTATCATTGCATGATTAGAGTTCTAAAATCTTTCAAAGTTTTTTTTAATTTTTTGATGTTTTATTATGTAAATTACTCTCCTGCTTTTGCTCACTTCACTCTGTATCAGTTAGAGTCTTCCCATTTTTCTCTGCAATCACCCATTTGTTATTTTTAATGAAACATTCCATTAGATTCACATACCACAATTTGTTTAGCCAGTCCCAAAGAGAACACTCTCTTAGTTTCCTATTATAGATAATTCTCTCTCTCTCTCTCTCTCTCTCTCTCTCACACACACACACACACACACACACACACACACTCACACATCTATTTTTCCACAGTATGCCAGCATTTGTCATTTTCCCTTTTTGTCCTACTTGTCAGTGTAATAAATGTGAAGTGAAACCTCAAAGTAAAATTAAATTAATTTTTCCTAGTTATTAGTGATTTAAAACATTTTTATATGATAGTTGATAAGCTTTTATTTCCTCCTTCAAAAATCTCCTGTTCCTATATTTGGCCGCTTATCTCTTGGCAAATGGCTCTTTGTCTTAAAAACTTGAATAAGCTCCTTATAGATCTTAAATGTGAGGCCTTTATCAGTAAAATTTGTGGCACAGACGTTTTTATAATTTTCTGTATAATCTTAATTAGCCTTGTCTGGGAAATTTTAAAAATTATATGATCAAAACTCTCTGTTTTATATTATGTTAGTCTCTCTCTTACTTGTTTGGTCATAAACTCAATGGTGGTCTTTAGAACCATCTCATCAGTTGCAGACGGCTCATCTTGAAATAGGTAATTCACTATGTTCTGACAAACTTTATGCCCCCTATCTTCTAAAAACCTCAAGGGTCTCAGTTCCTATGAAAATTATCTTTTCCTCTATTTTTTTTTCATTTTCTCTGTTTTGATTCATTTCACTGAAGCAAATTATCTGAGGGTATGTGTGGGAGGTTTGGCAAGGATTAAAGCTAGTTTTATTATTTAAATGATGTTACACTTGTCAATCTCCTATTTAATTCAACAATTTAATTGAAAATACATTTAGAAAGTACCAATTTTATACAGGGTACAATGGTTCAATTCAACCCAATAAACATTTATTAAGCACCCACGATGTGCCAGGCACTAGGCTAAGTGTTGGGGATACAAATAAGAAAAAAAAATCCCTGATTCAATGAGGTTTCAATCTAATTGGGGAAGACAAGACAAAAAAAAATGAAACTGGAAATGGCAGGGAAAATATCAAAGCCTGTCCTTGTTCCTGTAACACTTCATGGTCAACTTGCCCCTACAGTATAACTAGACAAGGAACCAAGCAGATATGATTATCCTGTAGATTTAGTATCCTAAGAACCCTTGTACAACTCCCATCCTTGTTAGTCTCTTAACCTGGGTAACCATGCAGATGTGTTTGAGTCCTGTGTTCTCATTCTTGGAACACTTCAAGATCCATAGCTTGGTTTGTTTGTTTGTTTTTATAGAAAAACTGGCTTGAAAACCCAACTTTTAATTCTATGAGGGTCCCTGGCCTAAAAGTTGTATGAGGGGTCTTCACCATATCTCACACAATAGAATGCTGTGTTCAGAGAACAGCTAAAAGACAAGTTTGAATTAGAAAAATGGGCGTACAACTTTTCCACTGTCTTCTGTCTTTGCTCCTACAAACATGTTACTGAAAAAGTTGAAGAAAACCATGAAGCCATGCTGACTCAGTCCACTACAGACTTATGTAGCATAACCTCAATTGAATTATTGCCACTTCAGAGTAATCTTTTTTGCCTCCCTAATTAACTCCCTCACTCACCACAGCAGCTCTTCCAACCTTTTGATCGCTCCTCAAACTTCCCATGTCCTTTATCACCTCCTGTATGGATTATTTCAAAAGTTTAATGATTGGTATCCTTGCCACAAGCACCTCCTTCCCCAAACCTATTCTCCATTCAATTGTCAAGGAGATCTTCCTAAAGTTTAGGTCAAATCATGGCAGTTCTTGGTCTTTGAACTGCAGGGGCTCCCTATCACTTCCAGAATCAAATTTTGACAATAATTTTTTTCCTGTTTCCCATGAAAGCTCACAGAAGACTAGTAACTCTGATGTGAAGGCCTTTTTCAGGGATGCTCAGTGTATCAATAATGAGATATTCACAACACCCATGATGGTTATGAATATATTGGTGTAGTTTTGGATCACAAAATATAGCAAACTCTCCACATGGAAGGCAGAATCAAGGTCTTTATTCAGAAACCATAACACTGAGTCCCAAAACCAGAAGGACAAGTCCCAAAACCAGAAAGCCAAAGTCATTATAATGGTCACAAAGTTGATGCATATAGTCAATGCAGCAGACACCCACATTCCCAAGCCTTCACAAACAGAACAGGATCGCTCAAGCAGGGATCCCTCTCAGACCCAGGACAGTTTCTCAGCCTGGTCCTTGGAAGTTCTCAGTAGAAGCTGCAGAAGCAGGATCTCAGGAAAAAGCTCCCAGTGGTGTCTGTCCTTTAGCTTTATTTCTTCTGGTTTTGTAAATGAGGAGATTGCCCCAGGTGCTTCCAATCCACTCTCCTCTCAACTCCAGCTGTGATTACTCCCAAGGAGTTAACTGGAAGTAAGGAGCTAAGCCTTTGAGGTGCCAATAGAAAGGGGCATGGAAGATCTTCTGATTTCATTAACATTACACTCAGTCACCTTTAATGTCTTCCTTTCACCCAACTCTCATCTGTGGCTCCAAGAAGCTGTAGCATGTGCAGCAGCTACACTCCAACAAAACCATCTCATCAGAAAGACTAAAGAAATTTGAAGGTAACCAACTCAAATCCTTCAGTGAGTTAGAAGACATCTACCATAAGCATGTGAAGACTGTCCCCAGGAGAATGGGCAGATAAGGACAATTTATTCCAAAGGCCATGAAGGTGTATGAAACACGTACTGTGGAGCTATTAGAGCTTGTTCAGACACTGAAGAGGCCAAGGTCATTCACTGCATCCCAGGCCCATCACTACTCATCCTGGCTTTTGTCCTGCTACTGGACTTTGACAGCTCTGGAAGAGAAAGTGAGGCTAATAACTTCATTCAATTCTACCTCACTTGATTCTAATTCATGCACAAGTCAAGACATCCCCCCCCAAAGGCAGTGATTTTCTTCAAAAATGAAGGATAAACAACAAGAATCAAATAAAAATCCTCTAATTGGCATTCAAAGTTCTTCACAGTTTTGTCCTTCCCTAATCTTCCAGTCTCCTTATACCTTAACACACACACACACACACACACACACACACACACACAAACACATACACACAGAGTGATCCAGTGACACTGACCTCTGTTCTCTTCCTCCCATAAGACACTCCATTTCCCTATTCTGGGCATTGTCTGTGTCTGTCACCCATGCCTGGAAGACTTTACTTTTTATTTTCTGTCTTCTGGCTTCCTTCAAGTCACAGCTAAAATTCTGTCTTTGCTAAGATGATTTTCCAGATTCCCCCTTAATGCTAGTAATACTTTCCCTCATTGATTATCATATGTACATAGAGGTGTGTGGGTAGATAGATAGATAGATAGATAGATAGATATGTGTGTATACCTATATATGGATATATACATATATGTATGTATATGTGGATATATCTGGATAAACTGATATAGATTTACATCTCTATATCTCGTTTGCACAAAGTAGCTTTCATATTGTCCTGCCCATTAGACTGTGAGCTTCTTGAGATCAGAGACTGTCTTTCTGCTTTCTTTATATCTCTAGAATTTAGCTCTAAGCCAGACAAATAATAGGTGCTTAATAAATGTTTGTCAACTGATTCTAATGGAGGAAGCAATATATAAATAAGTACATAAAAGATATATGCATGTGCCTGTGCACATACATAGAACTATTTAGTACATATATTTTACACATGTATCTCTATGTGTGCATTCATACACACATACAAGTAAATAGATTTAGAGAAAGATAATATCAGAGGGGAGGCACTAGTTGTAGGACAGAACAGGAAAGGCCTCTAAGTACTCCAATGTGTGATACACTGGGGTACGCTGACTATAATCTGAAAACCTAGGTTGAAATGTTAGTCTTTGTGTAACCTTATGAAAGTTATTTATCCTCCCTGGGTCTTAGTTTGTTCATCTATAAAATTAGGAGATGGGATTCAATTACCTCAAAGTTTCCTTCTAGTCCCCAAATTTTGTGCTTATGTCCTTCACTTCATTCTCTCCATCTCCCCAGTCATTGATATTTTCCTCCTAAGATTTTCGACATCCATTTCTTCCCTCCCTTTCCCATTTGTACCATTTTAATTTTCTGTTCTAAATACTGTGATTGTTGAATCCATTCTCTTGTCTCTAGGAATGAGTTTGTTGCCTGGAGTTGACAGAACCCCAAGGCGTTCAAGGACAAATTTCAGGGGTTCTAGGAAATTGGATGAGAAAAAATGCATCTTTTATTTACTCTTTTAACTTGAAATTTATCATTTTCTTGAATTATAAATGTAGACAACAAAAGGAGTCTGGAGGCTTCCCCAGACTGTCAAAGGGGTCCATGAAACAAACAATAACAACAATAAAAGGTAAGAACTGCTGCCCTGGGCTTTCCCATCAAGCTTTGCTACTCATGACTTTTAAATACATCTCATCATCAACAAGCACATATTAAGTAACTTCTTTGTGCCAGGTACCATTCTCAGCTCTGGGGATGAGAAGAAAGATCAAAAACAGACCTTGCTCTCAAGGAGCTCAGATTATGGAGGAACATATGCAAACAATGAGGAGACATCAGATGAGATGTATGCAGGACAAATTGGAGATAACTTTAGAGGGAAGAGACTAGCATTAAGGGGAATCAGGAGACCCTAAAATACCACTTTAACCATATCATCCTCCTCAGAACTGTTTAAATCCTTATCAGTCTGATAATTAGGTCCAAATTCATTAATTTGCTATTAAAAATCATGTTCATCTTTATCCCCATACCACTCCTTGAGATGCGGCTGGGTGTAATGAGTGGACAGATATCATTTCAAAGGTAAGAACACTTGGATTCAAATCCTGCCACTTAAAATACCAATTGTAAGACCCTAGACTGATCACCCAAACTCTCAGTGCTCTAGGTATCTCTCTATGACTGTACATTTCAAAGAAGATGCTGTCCTTCACAAATAGATGGAGTTTCCCTACCTAGGAGTTTCCTACAATAGTGAAATTAAAGGTCTGTTCCCTACCCCTACTTACCCTTTAAGAACTTCATCTCTCCTACAGGAATTTTTCTTTTCAACAAAATTATTTGCTCATTATTTCCCAACCATACCATGAACAACTTCATGTTGTAATGAAGTGCTAACTGGATTTGAATCTTACCTGACATGAGCTAGAACAGTAAGCCTGGAGTCAGAAGGACTTAATTTCAAATCCAGTCCGAGACACTTACTAGCTGTGTGATCCCGGGAAAGTTACTGAACCTCTATTTCCCTCAGTTTCCTCAACTATAAAATGAGGCTAATAATAGTACCTTCCTCCTGGGGTTACTGTAACAACCAAATCAGATCAGATCAGTTAAGTGCCTTGTACAGTATTTGGCACATTGTTGGTGCTGTATAAATGCTAGCTGCTGGTGCTGGTGCTGGTGTTAGTGTTGGTGCTGGTGCTGGTGGCAGTAGTGGTTCTGGAGGTGGTGGTGGTGGTGGTGGTCATGTGACCCTAGGTAAATCAGTTACCTTTTCTCAGACTCAGTTTCGCAGTTTATAAAATGGGAATAGTAATAGCTTCAACATGGAGGGGTTGTTGTGAGGATCAAATGAGAATACTTTTAAAGTGCTTTATAGACCTCAATGGATAATAGAAATTATAGTTACCTGTTTCTATCAATTTTGTGACTTTTCCCTATTACTTTTCTCTATCTAAAATATTAATTTCCCTCCTCTATTCTTCTCTTAGTCCTAATCTTCCTTTATGATTCAAATATCAGAATCTGGATGTGTTATGAGGCAAAGAAAAAAGAAGCCTGCTACCAGGACCTAGGGCTCTTATTGGAAAAAAGGTACCCTTCCAAGGCCTCGTTAGTAACAGTATATGGCTTCAAGGCTAGTGATGGTTGATTTGTAAACTGAGCTGCTAACGTGGGAGCTGAGACTGATAGTTCATGAAATGCAAATTAGCATTTATGAGAAAAGTGTT
Organism: Pseudocheirus occidentalis; assembly: GCA_028646575.1. NCBI lineage: Eukaryota > Metazoa > Chordata > Mammalia > Diprotodontia > Pseudocheiridae > Pseudocheirus > Pseudocheirus occidentalis. The sequence continues at coordinate 55,724,190 of CM053599.1, read as the reverse complement.
TGGTTTTACATAGCAAAGAATTTGGAGTGAAGGATTGTTAAAGAGTGATACTAGAGAAAGTATGGTACTGGAGTAGGTTACATAAATGCAAGAGAGGTATTCCAAGTCATGGGAGGAATTTTAATGCCACCACTGTGCACTGGGACTGGAAATAAAACAGAGTGTTGATTAAGGTATAACTGTGACCTGGTTTCTAGTGCTTCCTCTTTATACTGTGTTTACCAGCAGGGTATAGGATATCAGGAAAAGGCTACAAGATTGGATTGTTTCTCATGAGTGTCTGATCTTCTCTTTCAAATTGTGGAATAAATTGCTTGGGGAAGAAGAACATGGGGGTTATGAGATTTTTGAGTCTCTGGATCAAATCCTACCACCTCCACAAAAATATCCCTGCTTCTCTGCTCCTCAGCTTATTTCCTGTGTCACAGGAAAATTTTTCACTTGGTAAATGCTACTAACATTTTATTATGAGGCACCTAGATGTCATAGATAGAGTGCTAGACTCAGTAGCAGGAAGACCTCAGGTCGAATTCTGACTTAGACTCACCCTGTGACAGTTACTTCATCTATGTCAATCCTAGTTTGCTTATCTGTAAAATGGGAGGAATAATAATGTCTACCTCACACAGGTTTGTGAGCATCAGATTAGGTCATTTATGTGCAATAAGAGATTGGTCAAAAAGATCTGTCTTTATGAGCCAGTGTAGAATGCATTAGCTTTCTTGGATGATGCAGTTCATCACATGTAGATGTCTGGTGGAGCCTGATTTTAGAAGAGGCAAGAAGATGTATAATGGAAGTACCTTGGAGAAACTTTGGAGCATGCATATACCTTCTCTGGCTCGTCTATTATGATAACCACATGCTCGGTGGAAATCTCTTTGGCTACAGCTATGGAAGCATAACTCAAGTTGCCTTTAAAAGATATTAGTTGGACATAGTCATCACTTTCTTAGTTGAATAACTTATCTTAATCCATTTACTGGGAGCATTCAATGATCAATGACATAAAGGAAGAAGCCTTGATCTCTTTCCCTCTAATGCTAACATGTAGCTCTGTAAATACAAGTCTTGGTTTTTGCCTCACTTGGAGATCTGTTTGTTTGTTTTGATTTTAGGTGAAGATTAATTGGGAAATTACTTGGGAAACCTCTTGGATCTCAAAATATCAGAAGAATGAGTCATTGGGGTATATAAGCATTTGCCATGTTTGAACTTGAGCTATCTGGGTATCATAGCCAGCTTAGCATTAATGACCCAAGGAACAACTTTGCAGTTGAGGCAGATGATTCTAAGAGTAACACGATATTTGGACATGAACTTGGTAGAATCAGTGCTTCGTAGAACTTAAATCGGAGGCAGTCTCCCTAGAGAGCAAGGTAGAATGTGAGAGAGAGTACCTCCATGGTTTTAAGGGGAAATGTTTGGGTTTTTATTCTTGTTATATCTTTAAAGTAAATGTTACATCATAAAAACTAATTGATACTAATTATTTATAGGGTAATGAGGCCCTAGTCATTGGTGGCTAATAGGATGAGGGGAGGGGGAGTGATACCTGGGATGGTGGTCCAAGCAGATGCATTTGAGAAAAAAAAATGTACCAATCCATTAGGGGTACTACTATAACTCTGAGAGCTAGATGTAGGCTCTTGGAATACTAAGGCCATGGTGAAAAATAGTCCCAACATATAAAAAGCACCTCATAAACCTTAAAGTGCTATATAAATGTTAACTATTATTTTGTATATATGTCCTATCACTAGTTTAGTGATTTTTAAATAAATTTTAAATTCTGTGGAGGTACCTCATTCTATCTTTACAGCTAGCACAATAATCCAAAGTAATCAATACAGATAAAATGTTGTCAGTTGATATGGCTTTTAATGATAATTAATTTTGTATTCTTCCATTCCATTCCAAACACCAGTCCAAGAACGAAGAATCTCTTGAGCCCCAGGATGAATAATCTGTCATCATTACAGGAATTCCAGATGTAGAGCTGATCCAGTTTAAGGTGAGAATCTCAAACATTCTTTACCATCCCATAACCAGTCTGGTTTCAGGATTCCATCAACCCCAACTTTGACTGTCAGCAGGAATCATTGACTGGCCTCTGCCATGACACTGTGCTAATAAAATTTCTTATCTCCTTCCCACCCCACACACACACATTTCCTACCTCTTTCTCAGGTACTGAAAATCCTATTAACTACATATCACTCCTATAAAAGACTTCATAAACAACCTATTGCCTTATGAATTTAAGTTGTAGCCTACTACAACACATCACGTTCAACTGAAAAATAACTGAATGACAACAAAAATTAATTTTAAAAAACTTTCTAGAAACTTGGGCCAGCAATTTAAAGTGATTGGAAAGTACTAAATATACTGAAGGAAATATCTTTGAAATAAAAATACACTGGGAAAAATTGAAAGTGCTTAAGCTTTAGGACTTGATTTCTCCGCAGTAGAGTAATATTTGAAGGCATATAAGGTAGATTATTATCCTTTCAGAGCTTCTACTACCATATTTTCACTTTCAGTCTTTTTATGACACTGTGATTACACCCCAATATGAATGCTAATGCTTTGAGCAATTTGATTTTTTTTTTTATCACACTAGTTATTCCAAGAGTGTAGGGAACTACAGATGAGAAGTCTCCCTCTAGTGATGCAGATTGGCAATGATTCTACTATAATCTTAAAAAAAAATTACCTGTGGGTACTGAGAAATTAAAGGGTTAATCCAAGATCGTGCAGCTGGTAGATATTAGAAATACAGACTTAAATTCGTATCTTTCCAACTTAGAAGCCCACTTTCTAACCAATGTGACATACTGGAAGGTCCCCTAGCTGAATCAGGGTAACTACTCCATTTACCTTTCTTTAATGGTGTGATAATTTGTTCTAGTGGAACATACTAGTAGTCTTACAAAGCAAAGCATCAGAAATGGAGAACTTACTTCAAAATGTGCTTAAAGAAGACCCTAGAGGAACTATTGTTCAATCATCCAGTTGTGTCTGACTCTTCACAACCCCATTACGGGGTTTTCTTGGCAAAGATAAGTGGTTTGCCATTTTCTTCTCTAGTAGCTTTGTTATTTGTGAATCAGATTTAAGTGAGGGAGGGCTGTGCCAAGTCATCAGCCTCACTTTTTTCCCTGGAGCTATCTCTGTCTAGAGGCAAAATATAGATCAGTACAACTGGAAATGGACCCCAGTAGATTAAGGTAAATAGAGGTTAAATGACTTGCCCAGGTTCATACAGCTAGTAAGTGTTAGAGGCTGAATTTGAACTCCAGGTCTTCCTGGCCTAGCACTCTGTTCACTGAGCCACCTAGCTGCCTCCCCTATTAGAATACCAGGAAAAAAAGAAATTTCCTTATATGCCTTATACATAATAACTCCTTTAATGGGTAGGACAGATAGATTTTTGAAATATATTTTATTCCAGTGATATCAAATTCAAATAGAAATTATTCTTGTGGGTCACATCTTGCCTTAGAAAACCTCAGATTCACATTATGTATGTTGTGTTGCATTTGTATTTATTCTGCTAAGCATTTCTTAATTAATTTCTTAATTATTATTTCTTAATCTGATTCAGACACTCAGGAGGTTTGTGGGCCTCAAGTCTGATACCTCTGCTTAATAGACTCTAAAACGATATTTAATCGTGATGGTTCAGCGAGATTCTTTCTCAAACATTTCTTCATCCTGTTCTTTAGACAGTTATTATTCTATTCACCAAAAGCAGTTAAGGTAATGTTGCAGTCATAGGTGAAAGGTTAAAGTTCCATTATGTATTAAAAATTAGCCACAAGAGAAAGTGAGAGGCTCAGGGAATAAGTAATGGAATATCTAGCCTTGGTAATGGGATACATAACTCATTAGGTCCCTCTTTTGTGATCATTTTAATTTGGGTGATGACAGGAGAAGGTAAAACCATAATTCAATTGCTAATTGTAGAGTTTACGTTCAAGTAAATTTGCCACTCATTAAATATGTTATGTTGACATCCCGAGAGACTGAAGTACACTATTTAATTGCATTACATATGACGTTTTACTGCCTGCTTTACATACAGTATCCTGGTAATTGAGTTTGCTCCTGAAATTGACTGTCTTTATGAGTGAATGGTCACTAGTTTTCATAGTCTAAAAGCCAGAGGGAACTCAGAGGTCATTGATTCCTCCAAATTACAAAAATGCTTCATAAACATTGAATTTGTCTCTCCTCTGAATAAAAAGGAATAAGTATTCTCCTACACAGAGTGGAAAATTATTCATGAAAATACTTTAATTCATAGCATCTAGGTGACTTAAGCCATAGGAAGTATCAAATCCAATGCCCTCCTTTTTATAGATGAGGAAGTTAAGGCCCAGAGATGGAGATTAAGTGGTCACAGAGCTAGCAACTAACATATGCAGTACTTGAAACCAGATGTCCTGATTCCAAGGCCAGAATTCTCCTCATTATACCATGCTGTCCCTCATCAACCTTGGGGCTGAGTCTTTCTAAATGTAATTGGTCCAGTTTTCAGATGTCTAACACGACCTGCTCTTGAAGATTTAAGCTTATTATGCCTCTAATATAGCTCAGTGGCACAATGGATAGAGGACTAGTTTCGGAGTCAGAAAGACATCATCTTCATGAGGTCAAATCTGGCCTCAGACACTTCCTAGCTGTCTGACCCTGGCCAAGTCACTTAATTCTATTTGCCTCAGTGCCTCATCGGTAAAATAAGTTGTAGAAGGAAATTTTTAAAAAATACTCCAGTAAATCTGCCAAGAAAACCCTAAATTTGGTTCATAGAGAATTGGACACTACTGAAAAACAACAACAACATAGTCATTGGGAACTCTGGGACATCTTGCCACACAGATGGAACCAAATTTTTGTGGAAGTCGCACATCAATAATTTGTTTTAACTAAATTGTAATTTTCAATTATTAAATGTGTATTTTTTTTCCTTTCATCTACCCCTCAACAAAAAAGGAGTAGGGGGCGGGGGATGGACCTTGGAAATAAATAAGAATATGTAAAAACAAATTTCCATGTTGACCATGTGGAAAAACCTGTGTCTCATTTCTCATAGTGCTCCATTACTTCTCTGTCAAGAATTTAACCTCTCTCTGCCTCAGTTTCTTTACTTGTAAAATGAAAATTATAATACCACTACCTCCTAGGATTGTTGTAGGGATAAAATGAGATATTTGCAAAGTTTAAAATGCTCTATAAATGCTACAAAATGGGTGTGGTACTCTGAATAGAATCAGGAGGACTTGAGTTCAAATTTGGCATCAGACACTTAACATTTACCAGCTATGTGACCTTGGGCAAGTTACTTGCCCTGCCTTCCCCCCTCCAAAAAGCAAAACATAAAAATAAATGCTACATATCATTATCGTTGCTGTTTATTCGAATTCCAATGCACTTAAGCTGTTTGATTCTGAAGATGAAAACAAAGAGAAATGGGTATAATTTGCAAAGGGACAAATTTTAAATTCCTAACAATGACAACTGAAAAAAATGGCTATCTGAGCATGTGGGAAATTCCCCCTCGGATTTCTTCAAGAAAAGCCTGGATAACTATTTCTTAAATATGCTATGGAAGGACTCCTTATTCAGATGTGAACAATAGCCATTGAGGCCTCTTCCAATTCTAAAATTCTCTGGTCCTTTGGAATTTATCACCCCTCTCCTAACCTAGGAGTTTAGGACTAGGCTATTGTCTGTCAATAAGCCTCTACTTACAGAAAATTAATATTTAGTTGATCAAGATATACATCGAATGCAAATTTCATTTCAGGAATTTGGATTGAGTTAATCACTGCTTCATTAGACTATAATAAAAAAGATCAACCATGAAGAGATTAGTTTAAATTAGTTGGCTTTAAACTTTCTTTAGATTCATTCCTTCCCACATTACATGGAACAAGGCTCAATTCAGTGCATAATGGAATCAAATGAATCTTACTTCTTAACATCTTTTCTCTCCATTAATTTTTCCTCTAGTCTTAAATAAATTAATGAAGTATAAAGTAACAGAAGCTATAACAACTGAGAAAGACCCTGAAGGTTTATTGACAAATTTAGAAAGAAGTACACACCGACACATTCTCACACACCCAGCCTCACGGTGTCTCTAGCACTAAGACTTCCCCTGGAAAGGTTATTGCTGTAGGCTTTGTTATTCTAAAGTTTGTAGGGAGGAAAATGTTATTATCAGGCTCTCAAAAGTCTTAGCTTAAGCAAATGTTTTCTTAAGATTAGCAAGTGAAATTTCCCATTAAATTTTGTATGTTTCCAGTTTTATCAGGTGATACAATATAAATCAATAACTATGCAGCATTTTCTGTTTTGTTACAATAAACCCAAATGGCAAAGACTATTGTTGCTGACATCCTTCCTGTTCTTACCCTATGTCAAAGCACTGTCGTACACTGCAGAGAGCCGATGAGTGAGTCTAGGTTTGAATCTAACTCTGATATTTACTACTTGGATGACATTGGGTAATTTGTATAATCAGTTTGGGTTGAGTTTCATCATCTATAAAATAAACTGGTAGGACTAGATGATGTGTAAGGTCTCTCTGTATCAGTGATCCAGAAGTAGAATAATTATACAAGAAGCTAAAATGGCAGTTCTAGGTGGTATGGTGGATAAAGTGCCAGGCCTGGAATCAGGAAGACCTGAGTTCAAATCCAGCCTCACATATTTAACAGCTGTGTGACCTTGGGCAAGTCACTTAATCTTGTTTGCTTCAGTTTCATCATCTGTAAAATGAACTGAATAAAGAAATAGCAAGCAACTCTTTGCCAAATGAGGTCACAAAGATTTGGCACCACTAAAAAATGATTGAACAATCAACCAACAAGACTTCTCTTAGAAAGGTTTTCCCTCAGAGAGCAGCAATAGGTTACAAAGAGGTTATAGAGGCCAGAATAAACTCCATAATACTTAAAGCTATGCCAAAACTAGAATGGGCTTCCTTAGGAGTTACTGGTTTCCTTCTCATAAGAAGTCTTCATACAAAGGTTCGGTAATCATTGGTGATATGGAAGAGATTGTTTTGGAGTAGGGATTGGATTCAATGGCCACTGAAATCCCTTCTACTTCCAAAAATTTTGATTCTATTATTCTGAATTTATTCCACATGCCTAATGCCTCCAACAGAGATGATGCATAAACATCATTCATGTTTAATCTCTCCATGTATCTCTAAGAATCCCTAATTCTCTAGACCCTCCTATATCCACCCAAGCCCTGAACTATCCTTCTCCCTCAATTGGAGGGGCCCTCCCCAACTTCCATATTAAGAGTCCCCATGTCAAGGCATGATCCACTCTAATCTGGTTTAGATCCAGACACTACAGACTCTTCTACCTTGCGCTCACTTTTTTGTGTTATTGACAGTTGGGCTAACTCCGTGACCCCTTGATCCCAGACCTGTCTGTCAATCAGTGTTGGAGAGAGAAGCCGCTCTGGAAAGTCTGCAGCTTTGTATTACCTGACGTTTGTCATGTTTGTTCATTTTAATAAATAAAGTCAGTCATCCCCCTACCTATTTGTACCTGGAAACTGCACTTAGTTGCCACCCTGGGGAGGAACTGAGTTGCAATGGCCCATCTCTTTTTGCTGACCTGGACCTATCCAAATTGTCTTCGTCAATAAAATCTGGTCCCATCTTGAAGCCGTTGATGAGAGCCAGTGATCAGCCCATCAATATGACATTTTTAATAAATTCCTTTTAATTCTCTTTGTCCTGACTTTTTCTCCTTAATCCAGGTGAAAGCTTGAACAAAGAATTTTCCTTTTAATAGTGCCATCTCAATTAGAATGTAATCTCCTCTAGAGTAAAAACGGCCTTTTTTCCCTTTTATTTATATTCCCATCAGTTAGCACAGTACTTGGTACATACTAAATACTTAATCTCTATTCATCTATGACTGATTATATATACATATTAGTTTTATATCATGTTCTGTATATAATAGTCTAAATCCCCATTACAGAGAGGTATATCTCGAGTAGGGTAGGAAACAAGAAGAACAGGGATCCAGGGAGATAGATGTGTGCACGTTTGTGGGTGTGCCAAAGGACCTCAATGCCCAGCAAGGTTATCTACAACAGTGGTATCCAATATGGGTAAAAATAAAAATGCTGGGCTAGCCTCCTCACATTCTGTGACATCAAGCTTATTTTCCTTATAACGCTCTCTGCCCTTTTAGTTTTAAAGAGAAAGATCAAAGGTTATGATTAGAACATATAAAAATGGCAACAATAAAACTTTTAAGGTTTGCAAAGTGACTTAAATATTATTTCATTTTAATAAATAAATATTTGCATATATTCTCAAGCCTATTCCCTTAGTTATAGTCTATTTTCAATTTAAAGATCTTTTAAGTAGATTTGTAAATCTACTTGCCACAGTCTCAGTAGCCCACATTAGGTATTCTCCATTTCTGAAAAGTCATTTCTATATTTTAAGCCATAATCTAGAAATTCAAATCCCATTCTCAAGTACCATTTTTTTAAACACACTATTCACTGCCCTCCATAAACCTTCTCTTCTCCAGCCTTGAAGTCATTTAAAATTCTAATTAAGTTCCTCTGTTTATTCTAGGGCATCTGGTGATATAGTATATGGCATGTTTATACATGGAGTCAGGAGATATGGGTTCAAATTTTCCTTAGATATGTGACTTAGAAAGTCATTTAAAGTCTTTCAGACTCAGTTTCCTCATGTATAAAATGGGAATAATAATAGTACTTGCCAGCAAGAGTGTTGTGAGGATGAATTGAGATGATATATACAAAGTACTTTGCAAAGCTTTAAATAATTAGGTATATTACTTGATATTATTATTTTTTGTCCTTCCTAACATTTGACACAAGAACAAGAACAAGTTGTTCTAATGGAAAGAATTCTGGACAAGGAATTAGTTGGGAAATCTAGATTTAACTCTGGATTTGATATTTGATACTGTAACTTTACTGAGATCACCCTCATTGGGCTCTCACTTCCTCATCAATCAGTTAAAGAGTTTAAACTCTGTGTTCCTCTGTGTTATCTCTAACATTATGTATCTATGAATGATGCTATGAATTTAAAGTGAACAGCTAAAGATATTAACACAGAGGAAAAGGAAAAAGAATAAAGGATATTTTGAGTAAAGATACTAAGTAACATTCAACACTGCTTCAAAAACTCATTAAACACATTTTTTTCTTTTCTTGGATAAAAAAAATATTTTTAATCAGATACAATCTATTATACTCTATATGTATAGGATTATACATTACGATAAAAGTTGTGCTCTAGGTTATCTCATTTATCATCTCACATTTTTTAAAGGGATCTAAATGTTATTTTAAAATGAAAGCACTAACTTGTTCCTATGAGTACCAACATGCACAGTTACTGCTGGCTAAACAGCAAAATGTTTCCTTTGAATTACTGTTATTCACAGCCTTGTTACCTTAGCAGCCAGTCATCTAGCAAGGTGATTGTAATCTTTGTCAATTCCTTTTGGATAAGACTCCTTGCCTCAATTCTTTTTTTTTTTTATTTCTAGTCTTGACTTTCCACAGCTACTTCTCAGTTTGATGTTTCATGTTTGTGTAATGAAACTCATCACGTAGGGAGCCACTTGAGGAATGGGTGCTTGAAAAGGCCAATCTGGTTTCTTCATTGCATCCCAGTGATTTGGAGCAATACAATAGGAACTCAATAATCAGGTTCACAAGGTCAGTTGCTCTGGTAATTTGTATTAATTTTAAGAGAGCCATGGAGATGAAAATCCAATGAATTATGTTATAGACCCAAACTGAATACACTTGTTTCTGTACTAGATGCCCTTCCTGTATCCCTTAGGAAATGCATACTTAATAAGGGAGATATAAGGAAGGAAAATCAAGCCTAGGGAAATTCATTTTGGAAAAGGAATGAGAATAGTGGTAGACAGTCCTTGAAAAGTACTTAATGTGGTCGATCTGTGCCCTTCAGAGGGTCCTATGGAGTAGATCGGTAGCTGTGAACTGTGTCTTTAGTTTAGAACAAAACATAACATGGAGATAACAGCTGTCCTAAGAGGAAAATACACTCTGTCACATATGGGCACCTAGAACAAAGACTATTTCTTCCCATGTGTAATGTTAATGAAATCAGAAGATCTTCCATGCCCCTTTCTATTGGCACCTAGTAAAGGCACTTAGCACCTAGTAAAATCTTAGCTCCTTACTTCCTGTTAACTCCTTGGGAGTAGTTCACGCCTTAACAGGAAGGGGCTGAACAGGGAGGAGCTACACTGTATATAAGGAGAGAACTAGGAGGACCTTGAGCGCTTTTTCTCAGTCACCACCTGGAGATTGCACCTTTTCCTGAGATCCTGCTTCTACAGCTCCTACTGAGAACTTCCAAGGACCAGGCTGAGAAACTGTCGTGAGTCTGAGAGGGATCCCTGCTTGAGGGATCCTGTTCTATTTGTGAAGGCTTGGGAATGTGGGTGTCC
>CM053599.1:55700970-55713570 GCA_028646575.1 Pseudocheirus occidentalis | reverse complement strand
CACTGCTCAAAGAGGAACCATACATACCTGCCATGTTCTGTACATTCATATACTGGAAATGTTTGTTTATTACCAGATACAAGGAGAGAAAACGTGACGAGACCAAATCACAATATCCAAAAGAAATAGAGATATCCTTTTAAATCAAAATATTAAACTGAGGACAGTACCAATCCCAGGACACTCTTAAAAGTTTGAATGGTTATGGAAAAGTTCAAGAAATTATAATTTGCAATGCCTGCTTTTCTTAATAATTTTTAGTTTCAAGGAAAGCTGACCCTTTGTGCAATCTTGTCAGTTTAAATTCTATTTTGAGAATTTACAGACACAGACGGAGAAGAACAGTGAAAGTAGGAGTAGGAGGCATAACGAGAACACATGGAGAGAGAGAGATGTGTAAAGGGGGAAAAATAATATGAAATCATAGGATTTCAAAATAGATGAAATGGAAGTAGCCTACCTAGTTTTAGTTGAAATCCTAGAATGAGAGGATTTTAGAGTACAAAGGGACCTTAAAGATTTTCTGACCCAATCTCTCATTTTATCAATAAGAAAACTGAGGCCCAAAGAGATTAAGTGATTTTTCCCAAAGCCTTCTAGCCATCTATGGCAGAAGTAGAAATAGAATTAAGACCATCTCATGACCAAATAGTCCAGGTTCTCATCCCTTGTATCATCATTCAAAGAAGGCATAGCTGTATGAACTGTATGATACTTATTCATTTGATAGATTCTTTTTTCCACCATTTAAAAAAATATTTTTATTTAAAGTTTTGAGTTTCAAATTCTAACCCTCCTCCCCTGAGATGGTAAACAATGAGATATAGGTTATACATGTGCAAACATGTAAAACATTTCCATGTTAGTCATTTTGCACAAGACTCAAATAAAAGAAAAAGAAAAAATGAAAAACAGCATGCTTCAGTGAGAATTCAAATAATATGATTTCTTGCTCTTGAGGCTCATAATATGCCTCATCATTAGTCCCTTGGGATTGTCTTGGATCATTGTATTGCTGAGAACAGCTAAGTCATTCACAGTTCTTCAGCGAACAGTATTGCTGGTACTGTATACAATGTTCTCCTCATTTAATTCATTTCACTGCACATCAGTGCATATAAGTCTTTCCAGGTTTTTTTCTTTATTAAATCATACTGTTTGTTATTTCTTATAGCACAATAATTTTCCATTGCAATCATATACTACAGCTTGTTTAGCCATTCCCTAACTGATGGACATCTCTTAGATTTTCAATTCTTAGAAACCACAAAAAGAGCTGCAATCAATATTTATTTTACAAATGGGCCCTATTTTGCACATCTTTGAGATAGAAACCTAGCTATAGTATTGCTGGATCAAAAGGTATGCACAGTTTTATAGCCCTTTGGGCACAGTTCTTAATTGCTCTCCAGAATGATTAGATCAGTTCACAACTCCACCAATAGCTCATTACTGTCCCAGTTTTACCTCATCCCTTCCAACATCCAACATTTTCCTTTTTTTTTTTATCATATTAGCCACACTGTTAGGTGTGAGGAGATACCTCAGAGTTGTTTTAATTTGCATTTTTCTACTCAATAGTGATTTAGAGTATTTTTTCATATGACTTTAGACAGCTTTGATTTCTTTGTCTGAAAACCTCCTGTTCATATCCTTTCATCATTTAACAATTGGGGTATGACTTGCATTTTTATACATTTGACTCAGTTCTCTATATATTTGAGAAATGATGCCTTTATCAGAGAAATTTGTTGCAAATTTTCCCACAGTTTTCTGCTTTCCTTATAATTTTGGTAATACTGGTTTTGTTTGTGCAAAACTTTTCAATTTTGTATGATCAAAATTATCTATTTTATGTTTTGTAATTCTGTATCTTCTTTGATCCCAAATTCTCTCCATATCCATATATCTTACAGATATATGATTTCATGCTCTCCTAATTTGCTTATGCTATCACTCTTTATGTATAAATAATGTACCCCTTTTGCCTTATTTTGGTATAAGGTGTGAAATGTTATTCTATACATAGTTTCTACCATACTGTTTTCCAGTTTTCTGAAAAGTTTTTGTTAAATAATAAGTGTTTATTCTACAAACTTGGATCTTTGGGTTTATCATATACTAGATTACAATAGTCATTTACTATAATGTATATTTTTTTTCTAATCTCTCCCCCTTATCCACCACTCTATTTCTTAGCCAATACAGAGTGTTTTAATAATTACCACTTTATAATACAGCTTGAGATCTAGTACAGTTAGACCACCTTCTTTTACATTTTTTTCATTGATTCCCTTGATATCCTTGAGTTTTAGTTCTTCCAGATGAAATTTATTATTATTTTTTTCTGGCTCTATAAAATATTTTTGATAGTTTGATTGGCATGACACTGAATATATAGATTAATATAGGTAGAACTGTCATTTGTATTATATTGACTTGGCCTACCCATGAGCAATTAATATTCTTCCAATATCATATTCCAAATTCTCAAATTCTTTAATGTGGAAATTGCCAATTCCTGTGTAATCCTGACTACAGCTTCATGATATTTGAATTATTTCTTTTTGGCTAATTGCAAAACTTTCTCCTTGATCTGTGACCTCTAGAATTTTACTATGATGTTCCTAGGAGTTTTCATTTTAGGATCTCTTTCAGGTGGTGATTTGGGGATTCTTTCAATTTCTATTTTGTCCTCTGGTTCTAATAGATCAGGCCAGTTTTCTTTGATAATCTCATGAAAGATGTTGTACAAATTTTTTTTTTCATTCAGGTAGTCCAATAATTCCAATGTTTTCTCTCTTGGATATATTTTCTAGGTTGGTTCTTTCTCCAATGAGAAATGTCACATTTTGTCCTATCTTTAAAATGTTTTTGATTTTGTTTTATTGTACCTTGATGTCTCATAGAGTCATTAGCTTCCACTTGTTCAATTTTTCTTCAGTGAGCTTTTGTACTACCTTTTGCTTTTAACCAAATCTATGTTTTAGGGAGTTAATTTCCTCAGTAAATTTTCATTCTTTTCCCATGCTATTGACTCTTTCTCCATGATTCTCTTGTATTACTCTTGTTCCTTTTTCCCATTTTTCTTTTACTTCTCTAACTTGCTCTTTAAAATCCTTTGTAAGGTCTTTCATGCATTCTTCTTGGGCCTGAAACCAATTACATTTTTCTTTGAGGCTTCATATGCATCCATTTTGGTCTTACTGTCTTCTTCTAAATTTATACCTTGACACTCCCTATCATGATAGTAACTTTCTATAGTCAAGCCAATTTTTCTGAATTTTTTTGTGACTTGGTGTTTTTATGTGAGAGCTGGGCTCTGGTCCTCAACCTTCCCAAACTTATTGAGCTGTGCCTTTCAGTCTTATTGCTGGCTTTCATTGGGCATCAGAGCTTAGCTGCTTGCTTTCTCTGGAGGGTAAGCTTCCCTTTTGATTTGTATTAGAGTTGGGGCCTCCCTATTAACTTCCCCCGGGTATGGGGTTTATCTGCTGGCATTTGCCAGAGGTGGGCCTGCTCCTGGGTAGCTACGGAAACAGAATCTCTCTACTGGTAGGCCCAAGGAGTGGGGGCTCACTGTTGGCCAACTCCTTGTAGTACTTTACTACTGGTGAGTAATAGGGTCAGGGCCTCACTGGTGTCTTGTACTAGTTGTATCACTGGGCTGGGGCCTTGCTGTGTTGGACAGACTGCTCATTTGCCTAGTGGGCTGCTGGTGTGCACAAGAGCTGGGTCTCCCTGGTGGATTACCTCAGGCTTGGAGCCTTGCTGAAGGCCCCTCTCTGTGAGGCACCTCAGCTACTGCTGCTTCCCTGTTTGATTCTCACTTCCTTCACAGTTCAGTGAGACAGACTTTTCTGGCCATTCTAGTAAGCTGCTTTCCTGATCCTAGATAAATTCTGAGGCATTTTTCTAATTTTTTAGAGGGGTCCCTTGGAGGACTTTGGAGGCTTCCTTCATAATTCCTCCATTTTGGCACCAGAGGTCTTGGATTAATTAAGGTCAAGTTTTCATCCTAGATTGTCTTCCACCTACTCATAGCTCCCTGCAATTAGATTGAGAATATATAATGAAAATTAAGTCCCATATTGTCCTATGCAAACTGTACTATGACAAAGGAATTTATTGCCAGGGTATCATATAGGGCAATACAAAGTTAAATATAAAGAATACTTGACTAACCTGCTATTTGGAACTTTCTGTGCTACTTCAGTATCTCCCCTTTTCTTCCTTTTTCCTATCCCAGCTCTTCCCATTTTTCATGTGGATCCTTAACGTATTAAGAGTTGGTGCCAAAGAAGTTTCATTTACCTTTTTATAAACTCTTTTTTTTTCTTGAAGAACTTTTTCTTCAGTTGGTGCTTTTATGTGAAAGTTGGGCTTTGGTCCTACACCTTTAATTCAAGAATATCCCTGAATATTCAAGAAGCTTTTATGGTGCACCTCCTGGATGCTTAGCACTTAGCATCATGGAGGTTATAATGGGAATGTTAATCATAACTCATCTCTAAGACAATCTTATTAAATTAAGGAAACAAGAGAAGTAACTAATAGTATGAGATAGCTGATAACTGTAAAAGGGAGACACAGATAGAAATAAACAAAATTTGCCCTTAGCAAACATAGTCTACTGGGGGTACTTTTGCATGGGGTAGCATGATATTTGAATGTCTGTGAATAGATAGAATCTGCCCTGATATTCTAGTCCAAAGGCCAATGACAAACTAGCTGATTAGGAAGTGTTAGTCCCTTCCCCTGAAACACAATAATCTGCCCTGAAAGCCAGTGGCTGACCAGTTGTAAATCAAGCATGAGCATGTTTTCAGTGTATTATAAGTACTTGTAGAAAATTAATATTAACTATAATAATCATAATAATAGCAGCTTATATTCAAAAACCTCCTTGCCCTATAGAGATTTCTCATCTCTGTTTACCATCTAATACTTCTACACACCTTTTTAAGTATGGATATAACAGAACCTTTAACTGACTTTTGACCTAAATTGTTTCCTTTCCATGATAGGTCTAATGTCTAAGGATAGAAGAGTATACTAGAAATAGCGTAAAGAGCAAAGAACCACGTATTTATCAGTACAAAGCCAAATCTTACCCTGTTTCTTTCATAAAACTGTTTTGTTTTTCAAGAGGTTTTGTCCTAACTACCAGAGGCCCTAGTGATCATGTCTTATGTAAACTCTTATGGCATTTATCAAGTGTATCCCCAAAATGTTATCAAACTACAGACTCTTTGACTCAACAAGACCACTACTAAGTCCATATCCCAAAGAGATTTTTTTTTTAAGGAGAAGGCTTATATGGACAAAAAATAAGCATAGAAATTCATGTGGTGGCAAAAAAAATGGAAATTGAAGGGATGTCCATCAATTGAGAAATGGATGAAAAAGGTTGTCTCATACGATTGTTAATGGAATGTCATGGTATTATAAGAAATATTAAGCAGAATGGTTTCGGTAAAAAACTAGAAAGGTTTACATGAACTGATGCAAAGTGAAGTGAACAGAGCCAGAAGAGTATGCATAGTAACAGCAATATTGCACAATGATCAACTGTGAATGACTTGGCTATTCTCAGCAGTACAATGATTTAACACAATTCTGAAGGACTCCTGATGAAAAATCCAGAAAAAGAACTGATGAAAGTCTGAATGCAGATGGAAGCATACTTTTTTAAAGCTTATTTTTCTTGAGTTTTTTTATTCTGTTTTCTTTTACAACATTACTAATATAGAAATGTTTTTCATGACTAAATATGTATAACCTATATGAAATTTCTTACCTTCATAAGTAGGAAGGAAGAGAGATTGAGGATGTGAACTCAAAATTTGGAAAAATTAATGTTAAAAACTTTTAACATATAATTTAAAATATAAAATACTATTTTATATATCATCTTTAATTATGACTTCAAGGGCTCGATTATAGTGCAAATTTCATATATTTCTGGTTTCAAGAAAACTCTTGTGAATAAACATTTTAAAAGCTGTTTCCTATTTATTTTTGTTATACTCTTTACTATCCACTTACCTACCAGTATGGCTGGATGGAACAGGTGGCCATTTGCATTGGTATGGATAGTTGCATAAAATCATAGAACTTGAGGCCTGGGAGAGAATTCATTGACCACCTAGTCCTACGCATACACACCAAAAGAAAAAAGAATCTTTGCTGTTGAAATATAGCCAAGAAATCATCCTTCAGCTTTCACACACCATCTCTAAAGAGAATCACACCAGCAGTTTTCTACACACAGATCCAAGTAAAAAAAATAGCAAAAACTTACATTTTTTAAAATTGTATACTTTTCAAATCACTTCCACATTCAGTTATCTTATTGGAGCCTCTCCAAGTCCCATTGAAATGTTTAGGGCAGATGTTATGATACACAGGTGACTGATGAAGTATTTGGGACTGAGAGATTAAACACTATCCTCAAAGTTATGGGTATGATGAGTTAATGGTAGACACAGAACTAAAGTTTAAGTCTCTTGATTCATAGTCCAAGAGGGGTCTTGCTGCCACATCACGCAGGTACTAAGACCAAGACCCAGATCCTAGAGATTAGGTAACCCTGGTTTCTCTATCCTTTAAGACCTTACATTTTATCAGATTCTCTAAGTATCTTTTGTATTTGAAATGTGCAGAAAACCTCTAGAGTCCCACAGGACGTTCAAAGGTAGCAAAGACGAAGTCTTCCCCTTTATCTCTTCTTAAGCCTCCATTGTTTTTTAAAGTCTTTGCCCATGCTCTGCCTTCAAGAGTTTCCACAGGGCATTGTCTTCACTTTACAGCTATAAAATAATTTCACTTTACCTACTTTTTTCAGATGTATCCACTTTTGAAGTTCCTTGGGAACTCTTTAAGAAAGCAACTTTCTCCATAAATGAGCTGAGTCACCTTTCTTAGGTCAATACCCAGCTTAGAATTTTCTTCCTTGCCCTTCTGTAATTACTCCCAAATACTGGCAGCAATGAGATATAGTGAGATACAGTGATTACTACCAAGAAGTCATTCAGAGTCTTAAGACCTCTCAATAGATACCCTTGAGATAAAATGAAAAAGATATAAGGCAGCCAAATGGATAGTGCACTGGACCTAGAGTCAGGAAGATCTGAGCCCAAATCTGGTCTCGGATACTTACTAGCTGTGTGACCCTTGACAAGTCACTTAACCTCTGTTTGCCTCAGGTTCTCTTGTTGTAAAATGGAAACGATAACACCTACCTCTTAGAGTTGTTGTGAGGATCAAATGAGAAAATGTTTCCAAAGTGCTGAACACAGGGTCTGGTATGTGGAAGGTTCTGAATAAATGCTTATTCTTTCTCCCTCACTCTTCTCCCTCTCACTCTCCCCCTCTCTCTTCAAAAAGTACTGTCAAGAATTCTTCTGTCACTAACTTTATGACACAGAGTAATCACCCACTTAAATCCTTTGTAGCATTATGCGCTTAAGAACTCAAGCAGCCGGTAACACAGTCCATTGCACAATATTTCCCCAGAGACATGCACAACTCAAGAGAACGTAAGCACATACATACAGGGGAAAACCATCCAAACAATGAATGGGATTTCCCAAAGTCATACTACTCTACTACAAAAAGCTCCAAACTGGCTGTCTGGCTGTCTGGTTGTGTCTGTCTGTCTGTGTTTCTCTCTATCTCCCCCCTAAGGGGAAAAAGAAAAACAACCCAGATATTCAGGTTCTGCCTCTTTTTTTTCTTTAACAGTCCCTCTAGGCAACCTCAGAATGGAAAAAAAAAAAATTAAGGTTCCCTTATTAGGGCTTTCAGCAACAGCTAGTGTCTTTCTTCCCCAATGATCAATTGTACTGATTCTCTGATTATGGTAATATAGTTGTGACCTGGAATTCACCATTTATTTTTCCGTACTATTTCTTCCCTTGATGATCTGACAGACCCTGAATTTGTTGATTAAAGAGTTATAGTATAAAGCCCATAGTTTTAGGCCAGTCTGTGTCTGAGAACACTGCCAAACCACAGGACATTTTTTATTGTTCATTGCTCTTAATACGTTTATCATGATGTATTTCCAGAGGCTGAAGCAATCGACACATTCCATAAATCAAACAAATGAATAAATTATTGTTTGTTTGGTTTCTGTCTTCTATTGAATGGCTATGATTGATGATTTCCCTCTAAAATTTGTGTTTTTTTCTAAGTGGAATCTCTGTTAAATGCCTTACTATCAAACATTTACTTTTCTACTTTCTCAGTCCCTAACAACTCTGCACATTTGATTGATGCATGTTAATTCTACTTTCTGATCACTGAGGTCTTGCAAACACTGAGCATTAAGGGACTGGCTATAACACCCCCACAAAGTACTTTAGGAAGTATTATCCATAGAATTCTTTAACATCATTGACTGACCTATTTCAAAGTGGAGCTCTTTGACCAAATTTTTGGGTTGGATAGATTAGCATGGCAATTAGGAGAACCCAGCGTTTCCTTGGGGAAGAAAGGGAGGCAGATGGGGGTGGTCTGGGTTAAGAGAAGATGCTTCATTAGTCACTGTGGTGCTATTTTCAATGTATAGAGGGCAATGTTTGGCTAGTATATAAAAATAAGAAGAATAGAAGGTGATTTCTATTGCTAGTGGATGTAGATGGAACTGTCACTTTAGATCAAATTTAGTTTTATTGTGAGAGGAACTAGACAAAGTAAGCCTTCAGAAGTGGGAAAAAGCATGGTCACAACTGAATGGATGACCTTTCCTTTGCAGGAAGTAGAGAATTAGATAGGGAGAGCCAAGTGATCTGTATAAAGGTGCAATGACTTCTTATAAGGAGCTATGACATCTGGCATAGGCGTAACTAGGATAATACAGGAGGTAATGACCTTAAGACATCAACATCCTCATTCTCATCACGTTTATATACCACTTTAAGGTTTGCAAAGCAATTTATCTTATCTAATTTTATTGTCACCACAGGGCTGAGAAGTAGGTATTGTTATTATCTACCAATTACAGATAAGACAGCTGAGGCAGAAAGAAGTTGAGTGATTTTCCTAGGGTGAGCCAGCTGGTGGGATTTGAATTCTTGCCTATCTGACTCCAGGCCTGAAGTGAAATATGCAACTCAGGCCTTCTCTACTCCAGGTCTAATACTTTCCCCACTGTATCACCTAGCTGCCTTTAGGTGTTATAATATGTATCATATTTAAGTAAGTATATAAGCTTAAGTGGCAAACTTTCATTAGAATGCAATTAGAGAAAAAGCTTCATATATGATTATGTGGTGCCATGGGGCATTCTTTAGTCATGTTACATAAATACATTTTACCCTATATATTAGATAATCAGATCTGTGAGGTCAGTTTGCCCTCATTCTTCTTCCTCCCATTTATTTTCACTAAATCTTCTGTATTCATTGTCTGTTCCCTCCACTGTAGTTGTTAAACATTTTCAACTTTTAGGGCAAAAAAAAAAGACAGAGAATAAGAATGAACCTCCACTTAAATTAGAATCTAAGTAGCATAGTGGATAGGATTCTGGTATTAGAGTCAGGAAAACCTGAGTTCTTATCAATCATCATACATTCATTACTAGTGTGATCTGGAGCAAATCACCTAACCTCTCTGATCTTCAGTTTCTTTTTCTGTAAAATGAAAGATTTAGACTTGTTTGTCCTAGCAGCTCTATATCTACAACCCAGGAAAGTCTCAAAGTTTTCCCATTCTGTGTGGATCAAAGGTTGCTCTAGGCTTGCTGGTCAAGTTATCAAAGGGTAAATATATATTTTAAATGTACTAATGTTTAAGTGGCCTGTATGCCTGTTGTCTGAGAACCAGACTAATTGAATTCATGAAATTCATTTTTCAGCTATAGCAACTTTCAAAGATTATCTACTAAGGCAGACATATGTTCTAAATTTGTGGATAGAGTAGTCACATTGACAAAATCATAGATTCTTGAAACATTACTAATCTTTAAACTATCATGTGTAACACAACCATAAGAAACATGACTACAGAATGTGATTTTCTAAATGCATCAGAAAAAAAGGAGAGGGATGGCTAAAGAACAGAAGTGAGAAGAATCCTAGGATGGATTCTCTAGGAATAAGAAGGTTAATGATAGAAAGTTAAGAGAAACTTCAAATTCAGAAAATTTAACAAGTATGAAAAGAAGAGAGAGAAGAAGTTGAGTAATGGAAAACTGAGAAACTTCCTTGGACATTCATCTTGAACTTTATAAAAAAAAATAATAATAAATTAAAAGAGAGATTGGGTCAGGAAGCGATCAATAACAGACCAACCATTTTAATGTAAAGGAATGTATCTGGACAAGCCAGTTAGAAAAGGTTTGCATTCTGCAATGGCCGGGGGATGAGGGAAATAAATGCTATATAGGAGATGTAATGAGATGGAATTGAAAAATTCAAATTATTGTGCCAACTAGTTTGGCAAATAAAACATAGATGATGAAAAACTACCTATTTGCCTAAGGTAATCTGTATTTCCACTCCTGCCAAGGCATAGACATGTAGTACTGAAAGTTGATTCTGCCTAAATTGTCCTGAAGGGCTCATTGTAGAATAGGGATACAGCAAACCACAGGAAAAACAAAGGGATAAAATGTTTTCTTTGGATGGACATGAAAGGAAGTTACCCAAATTGCCCCTGAAGGACAGAAGTAAGAGAAAAGGAAAAATGGAAAATTCAGTCTATATGACATATGGGAAAACCTCCAACAAATTCAAACTATCCAAAATAGAATTAGAATCCTCCAGAAGTGGTAGCATTCTTCAAGCAAAGGCTGGATACCACTTGTTGAGGATGTCATAGAGAAGATGCACAGTCAGAGGGGGAACGGTTGGACTCATTGACCTCTGAGCTCACTTTTAGAGCTGTGATCCAATTCTGGGATTCTACATGATTGATTAGGAGAATAGCTGAAAAGTATTCCACTTACGTGATATTCAGTGAGTTATTTTTCAAAAAAGGCAAAATAGGATTCTGTCTACTCTTCCTATAGAGAAATTTTGAGGATAAATAAGGAAGCATTAGTGAAAATATCTTGAATTCTTCTTAAGAAATAGCTTCTATAAAGTCCAGGTGATATTTGTAAAAACGCTGTCAATAGGAAGGCAGTACAACAACAATACACCCACAATACAAATAGCAAAATTTTGTGAAGAAATGAATTATTTTGTCTGGAAACCCTAAATGGGAGTAGCTAGGTAGTACAGTGAATAGAGCACCAGCCCAGGAGTCAGGAGGACCTGAGTTCAAATGGAGCCTTGGACACTTAACACTTACTAGCCGTGTGACCTTGGACAAGTCACTTAAGCCCAATTGCCCCCCAAAAAGCAAAAAAAATTAAATATTAATAAAAAATTAAAACCCTGATCATACAGCTTAGCATAACTTAAGTTCTTTACAGGAATCAACTATATTTTACTTGTACAGTTCATATATTCCTCACTTAGCTCGATTCCTGAAACATAGCACTTTTTAAATAAACATTAATTGGGAGTTGGCTCATTTTCCTTCATTAAATATTTTTAAAATTATATTTATTTTTTATCAACTTGGATTTTAGGTATAGTGATTTCTAGGTCAGCAGTTCACAAAGGGTATATTTTGGAACACTACTGTCCCATGAATTTCACATCATAAAATATTGGATGTTAGGGAATATAACATCAGACAAAAGAAGACTTTTAGATGTCTATGATAAATAAAAATTTTAATTATCCTGCATATGCTGAATTGACAGCATAGTATTTACAAAATGAACAAAACTTGAATATTTCACATAAACGTTCATTATAAAATATGTCTGACCTTGGCTTTGAAAAAAACTCACGGGGGGGGGGGGGCGGAGCCAAGATGGTGGTGTAGAAGCAGCAAGGTCCCGCAGCTCCCACACCGCCACCCTAAACACCCAGAAAATACGAGCCCAGACAAAGTCTAGGAAAGTCTAGTACTCTCAGACTCCCAAAAATCCAGAGAACACAGCTCTTCCTGAAGGCAGCTCGGCAGCTGACACGGCCGCCTGAGCGGAGGCTGGAACAGCCGGAAGCCGAGACCATGGCCAGGCCTGGGATGGTGGGAAGGAGCTGAGCCGAGCCCCGCAGCCAGCCTGCAGTGGTTCTACAGCCTCCAGCACCCCCACATCTGCCAAGGTGTGAGGAGCAGGATGGGAGAGGGGCAGCTGCACCACAACGGAGCAGAGAAAGGCCAGCCCAAAACCGCAGCCACGGCCAGGCAAGGCCCCAGGGCAGGAGCAGCGGAGCCTCCCAAGCCACAGCTTGAGTCTACTTCAAAGAAAATCTAAAGCACCAGCCTGAGGGGAGCTTCGGTCAGAGACAGTTAGTGAAAGCTGAAACTTTGAAACTTAATTGGGGAGGGTAAAGCAGTTTGGGCCATTCTACCCCCGGGGCAAGGAAGCAGTGGGGGAGGGGAACTACTGGAACCAGCAGCAGTGGCCCCCACCAGGCTGCTTCAGAGCCCCTGACCTGTGGATTCCACAGGGGGGCTGAATCGATTGATCGGGCTAAGTGCTCTTGTGTTGAGTGGCCTGGATTCAGATCGTGGTTTTGGGTGGTGGTCCTG
>CM053599.1:55690000-55700470 GCA_028646575.1 Pseudocheirus occidentalis | reverse complement strand
AAAGAGCATTTGGTATCTGAATGATCACTTGCCCCCCCCTGTAATGTGCACACCATGAGTTCTGAACATGGAGGTGGCTGCAGGGTTGTCACTTCAGACTACTTCTAGATGTGGAGGCAGTTTGGCCAGACCCTCTCCCCCACATTTAGCTAAGCTCCACTGACCTTTTCCCTTTTTCCTTGGCTCTTATGGATTAGTAAGTCTGGAAACTACACCAGCTGCAGGTGATTCACTCTCCTGAAAGCTCCAGCTGTGGCTTCTTTTGGATGGCCTGTCACTAAAACTGCATGGAGCTGAAATCTGCTCCCAGCATGCTGCAATGAGCCCTTTCCATCCCTCTGACTGCCTGTTGTCAGTGGGAGCCTTGTTTCTCTGTCATTTTATGAGTTCTGGAGCTCTAAAATTTGTTTAGAGTCACATTTTTTAGGTACTTGAGGTGGGTATGGTGGGAGCCACAGAGTTGTCCTGCTTCTCTGCCACCATTTTGACTCCACTCCCCTAGGAGAGTTCTGATTGGATTGCTATGCTTACTTCTCTTTTCTTCTAACTCAATGGATCTCAACCTTCCTAATACCATGACCCTTTAATATAGTTCCTCATGTTGTGGTGACCCCCAACCATAAAATAATTTTAATTATTACTTTACAACTTTAATTTTCCTTCTGTTATGAATTGTAATGTAAAAATGTTATATGCAGGTTGTATTTTCATTGTTAAAAATTGAACATGACCCACAGGATAAGAACAGTTGTTCTAGCTCTTAAATGATTTCTGGCATTATTGACTCTGCAATATGTGAACTGTTCTTTTGCTGCTATTTTTTCTTCGTACAGTGGGCAGTTTCCCCTCCCTCACCACACATGAACTATTTATTCCATCCATGAAGTAGAATAGAGGCTTCTTGGATAATAAGATACTGATCACTGTCCATATCATCTGCCAGAGCTGAAAGATCTAATCTATGTGCTTGTCTGGAAAATGCATCTGTAAGTGGACAGGCTGCTGCCCTGCAAGAGAGAAATAATTGGCTCAGTGAAGAGCTATGAATTAAATTAGTTCCATTTCCTTAACCCTCAACATGTCAGTCAATATGCAGGAATAATTTAAGAATTACCTTCAAATTCCTGGTCCTGATTTTTACCCTAAAGTCTTGCTATGCCAAGTTTGACATTATAATCCCGTGACTGACTGGACCCTCCTCTCATCTGTTACCAATGAAAATCTACTACCTAATAAGATTTAGACATTTCTAAAGGAGTTTTTGGTGGTGTCTGGCACTCATATGTAGGCAGTGATGGCAAATCACTTAATTCCCTGGGGACTTGTGCAGGTAGGAGTGGGCAATGACTAAAAAAAGAGAATTGATTCCTCAGATAATGAATTTGTGAATAGTTACATCTGTAATGTCCGTACTTTGCATCTACAGCTAGTTACACTATAAAGATATTTCTCATTTAATGTAGAAATGACTGTGTAACCTCATCTATATGGAATAGTATGCAGTGCTATCTGATAATGAAGGTACTGACCTTCCCTCTTTTGTGCCCAACATCTGGTGAAAAAAGCCATGAATCTGAAAAAAAGAGATTTCTATCATGCAGTGGTGAACTGGTCTTTGTGTGCTTGTGTTATAAATATGAATTATTTTTTCTTTCTGTGCTTAAAGATGGGCTGATTAAACTACATGTCTGCTAGAGCCCGAGTTCTAGGTTGGCTTCAACTTGAATTTCTGTACTTGTGAGCAGAGTGATAAATGTGAGGGATGTTTTAGCTGATCATTTATAACAGGTGGACACTTGTTAATGACAGCTGACTTCAGCTTAGGTAATAAATATGTCTCAGAGTTCATTCTGAGGCAATGTCTCTCTCTAACAGGGTTAAGAAAATATCACACACAAAGAAAATTATTGGACAGATAGACCCCTGGATTTAGAAGTAAAAGGGATTTCAAATATAATATAGCCTACCTCCCTCATTTTACAGAAAATAAAGCCTAGAGGATGATGATATCATTCATTCATAGATCTAGAATTTGGAGCTTAGAGGTCATTTTGCCCAACCCCCTCATTTTATGGATGAGTGAACAGAAAATTTATATAATTTTCCATGGCCCCAAGGGGAATGAAATGCAGAGTCAAGACTTCAATCTAGTTTGTCTTATTCAACATCCTTAGGAACATTTCTGAAGGGCACATTGAGAGTATGCAAGAAGGCTACCATTTGGGTCTTCTCCATCCAAATGAATTTTGTTGATGTTATTATTACTGTTCTTGTAGTTGTTGTTTTTAATTACAAATGCTGCTGATCTTCAGATAGCACCAGTTTCTAGGGGATTTTGTAAATCAGCCAGAGGAATTTAGCAAGTCACTTAGTTCTTTGATGAAGGTAGTAAATGTGATCAGGGAATTAAGAGCAAATAATGTATTAAAAAAACTCTTATTCTGTCCATCATGAACAGATACTCTTCTTCACCCAGAAATACAGTGATCTATTTTTGAGCTAAAATATACCCATTATAACAAAATAGTCCTTCACATCTTCACCTGTACTCCTTTGTCCTGCCTGCCTCTTTAGGACATTCTGATATTGGATTCATCATGCTTAACTGGGAAATGTCAGGGTTTATTAGTGGTGTCTTCCATTACCTTTTTTATCATGGATTTCTAGTCATCTTTTCAGTAATAATGCATGTTTAAGAAGATGCTCAATCTGACAGTAATATGTAGGATAGATGAAGACATGAGAGGAGAGAGATAAGAGAACCAACTATCAAACAGAACAATTTGAGTTTTTTGTTTTTAAGTTTTTCTTAAATTTATTTATTTTTAGTTTTCAACATTCATTTGTATAAGATTTTGAGTTACAATTAGTTCTCTCCCCTTATTTCCCCTACCCCCACCCCAAAATTGAAAACCTACTGAATACTCTTTCCCTGAATCTGTTCTCTCTTATATCTTCCCCCTTTAGCCCCCTAACTTTCTAGTAGGGTAAGATGAGTTTCTATACCATAGTACCTATATCTCAAATATTCATAATTTCTGTTCCTGGGAATTCAAGGCTCAACCAAGCCACAAAAATATAAAGTCTTAACATCCTGGTCATCCTTTCTGAGTCTTCTGCAGCTTGTTAAAAAAAACAGAATCACCTTATCCAGCCTGTGGGAAGGGGCTCCTGGACTCCTCTTCAGCCTCTGGCCTCCTCTTCAGAAGAAGTTTTGCCACCACAAGTTCTCAGGAAATTCTGACTCAGTTCTCAATTCCCATTGCTCTTCTGTAGCTTCTCTGCCTCCAGATGCTAGCACTAAGGCTGGGAATAGAAATTGCGAAGGATCTGAGATGGACTGGACCCTGTAAACTTCAAGGTAAAGCGGGATTTACATGGAGACCTGGATAACTGTGAGCTATCTGCTTTGAGTCCAGGTGACTGTTTGGTGGATTCAGGTAGGAGTTGCCTGCCTGGAGTCAAAATATAAAGATGTCTCCATTGGTACCGAGTAATGATGATATTGTAGTTTACTAGTGACCTAGGGGTACAGGGTCTGTGTATTTTCTAATGATTTTACTTACTGATTAATGATACTTAGTCATTTATTATTGAGTAAGTCATTGATTAAGTTAAGTTAGTGTATCCCATGAGTGGAAGACTTTGACTATTGTACAAGATGGTTGAATGACTGAGTAAGGAGGGGAGCCTCCTGAAGAATCATTGAGTTACTAAATGATTTTTCTTTCTTCAAAACTTTGTGGTCACTATGGTGAAAACGATGTGGCCATTTTCTGTGATAAGTTGTTGTGAATATTGTGATTTTTCTGTGATAAGTTCTAATATTGTAAATGCTGCGCATTGATTTTCTGTGAATATTATGTTTCAATTTGTTATGGAAGAAATAGAGTGTTCACTACACTGTGTAATCAGAACCTTAAAAGCTGTCCAGAGTAGCATTTTTCTGGAAAGCTGCTCTTGTATGGCTTTACACATAGCATTAGACTGTCTTAATTAATTCATTAAGCAATTTTTAAACAAGAAGGACTTTATTTACAACAGAGAAAATAAATAGCATCAACACAGAATAGACCACTGGGAATTACAAAGCAGTGTGTCAAACTACCCATGTGGGACACTCAGTGGTCAGTGTCCATATATCACAGGAGGAGAAAGTCATGGACTAAAAAGAACCACCAGTTCTTAGAACTAACCAGTAAAGAGGAAGTTGTGACAAAATCAGTAGAAAATGGCCATGGTTACATTAGATTTCTAATGAAGACAACAACAGCCAGTTCCCTTCCTTCCAAGGAGGGAAAAGGGTAAACAGCTTTACTAAATACTTCAAACACCACCTGTCACACTCACCCCACTTTTCAAAGCAAATAAGCCCTTAAAGCTTATGAACGAAGGAAATGCTTATTTGTGTGGGTTTTTTTAACATTAGTATTAAGCCAACCTATGCTATTTATGAATTTCTTAGGCTAACATTACATTTTCATTTGGTGGCCTGGCCTGGGAAAATGAAAGAGCATTTGCCAGAATGACACTCAAAGTTGATGAGCTAGATGCACCTACCCCAGCACTGACTGGAGAGGATGATGCCATGCAACACTCCAAATGCTCCACAAGACAATAGGTATGTCAGTGTGTTTCAGATACAACAAAGAAGTTGGTAAGCTAGTTTCTTCTTAAAAGATCTTAGTCAATGAAAATCAAAGGGGTGAATGGAAAAGGGAGGGGAAAAATGGCCTGGAATGGTAGCCTACAAGCCAATCACATGGTCCTGCTGTATCATACACCTGAGCATGGCAGGGGGAAGAGAAGATAGAAGCAAGTTGATAAGGGAACCCACACCTTAAAGGAGATATTCTTTGTTCCTACTTTGGTGGCCATAACATTTGAATTTTGCTCTGGGGGTTGGTGTAATATCAGTGAATGAAAGAAGAGATGCCAGGCAGAAGGGGGGGTGGAGAAAGGGAGCTTTAGGCCCCCATCCTTAAGCCTAGTGGGCTCTGAATTGGAGAGTCCATTGACAAGTTATATTACCTAGAACTATGTTTTTAGAATTCTTTAGAAAACATATAATTGATTCGATTGAATCAGGTATTTGCCAGTATAATTATCTAGATGAATTAGGGGAAGGGGAAAATCAGCCACTATGTACAATACTGATGCGTCAAAAAATGAAAACAAGGACCCTTCATAACCAGTAAATCTCTTTGTATGTGCCTGCAAAAGGGGAAGAGATATAGACCTCAATAAAGACTGGTCGTTTTCGTGATTCACAGGAACTCCTGTGCATTGACTTCTCGATCACCATCTCAATCAGCTTCGTCAATCATTTCCTGCAGTTTCTCATCAATGAGGTTTTCCCCTACCTCTCTGGCCACACATTTTAAGCTCTTGAAGGAGATTTTCCCAGTTTCATCATCATCAAAGAGTCATAAAGCCTTCAGAATTTCTTCTTTGCTGTCCTTTTCAGCCATTTTTGAGTCATCACAGCCAAGAAGTCATTTAAACTGATTTTGCTGTCCCCTCCTTGTCAATGTCAGATATCATTTTTTGATCTCTTCTTTCTTGGGTTCAAAGCCCAGAGTTCTCATGGCCACCATGATCTCCTTAGCATCTATTGTCCCGGTTCTATCTGTATCAAAGAGATCAAATGGCCTCTCTAATTTCTTGTCCTCTGTGAGTTCAGGTTTGGGTCCCATCTTCTTTCCCGAGGGGGGTACAGAACCCAGGTGTGGCTTCTTGATGGTACTGGCAATGCCTCTGCTCCTGACAGCTAATGTGCAGACACTCAGCTGTCCTTAATTTACATTTTATTTCTCTGATGACTTGTTTTCTATTACCTTCACTGGCTCTACTTCCTACTCCCATCCCCTTGTCTAGCTTCTCTTCTCAACAAATACCCTTAGAGAAATATATATTTTTTTCAGTTTTCATGGTGAACAGTGGATAGCCATTTGGTAAGTTTCTAAGAAACTACAATGTTTTTCAAGATCCTTCTACATTAATTCTGAGAACATTATTGCTTTTATCAATAGAGTATACAAAATATTATAAGAATAATTCATAAGTCAGATTTGATGAAATCATCAGTTGCTCTATTTTCTTTTAACTACTGTTTAAATTGCTACAATATGAAATGGCAAATACTCTCAGCTAAGAAAAGATATCTCACCTAAGCTACCACGGGCAGTTAAATGGACAAGCTACTAAACTTGCCTGCCCACATATGTATCTTGTATATTCTCACTAATGGTTAATGTATTGTGCCCACAATTAAGCAGCAGGAAGAAGTACAATTGAATTCCCTTTTGGAAACTGAAAAGCTCTTTTTAATGACCCCATCCTTCTAAATGAAACAAAAGCACATTTTTTAACCTCAATAATTTACTAGTGGTATTGTTCAGCTGAAATTAATGGAAGATTACGACTCTCTGATAAATGAAAATAAGAGTTACTCAGATAGCAATTGAGAAGTATATGATGAGTAAAGGCAGGTTATAGCAGTTCTAGCATAAGGAACAATAAAGAATCCAGATAGCTGATATAAGTAAGTTAATGTATAAACAAAGAGAAGTTGACCTGGTCATATGGAAAGAGTGGAAGATAAATGATAGAATGATCACATGCTTTTTGATGGAAAGATAAAGTAAGGAAGGCTCTCAGAAAGTTGGATGAAACCTTCTTTATCAACATTATAGAAAGACCTGGGTAACAGCTGCATGCAATGCCCCAATATACATTTATTGAAAGCTAAATAAATAGTTGAATAATTCATCCTTTTGAGATTACAGATACATTTGAGGACTCTCCCAATCATCCTTTTTAGGGTCAATGATTTATAAGATTGCCCTGGGGAAAGTATGGTAGCCTTTTCCATGAGAGACAATGAAGAAATGGGAAACCAACCTTGTTGTTGCTGTTCAGTCATTTCAGTTGTGTTCAACTCTCCATGACCACATTTGGGGTTTTCTTGGCAAAGATATTGGAGTGTTTTGCCATTTCCTTATCCATCTCATTTTGCAGAGGAGGCAAACAAGGTTAAGTGATTGGTCCAGGGTTATGCACCTAGTCAGTGTCTGAGGCAATATTTGAGCTAACAAATATGAGTCCTGACTCCAATCCTGGCACTCTATCCACTGTGCCCCTAGCTGCTCACATATGAACTGCCAGTAAAATGAAAGAGTACTGATTGTAGAAATCAGTGGATTTTGTTCTTTCTTTTTTTTTTTCACTTTTTTGAGAGGGTATTGTTGCACTTTGTTTTTCTCTTTATTTCACTAGTACTTATAGTACAGTGACTGGCATATACTGGGTACTTGATAAATATTTATTAGTTGATTTTCCACAAAGACAATTATGTCAATTTGTGATTATATCAGCAATCTAATATAGGCATTATTACATGGCCAGTTTTACAGAAGAAGAAAAAGAGTTCTGGACCAGTTAAGTGACTAGCCTAAGGTGACACATATAATCCTCAAATTAAAATTTTATCCCAGATTTATGAATACCAAATTCAACCATCTATCCACTACACCACACTGCTTATCTTCTCTTCATTGCCAAATATAGGCAAATCCCATGGTTGCTATTGCTGATTATTAGATCACTACATATTGTTTCAAGTGCTTATTCTCATAGTTGGCACAGAATATGGACTCAAGAAATGTTTATTAATAAATTCCTTACATTTATAAATTTTAATTTATAAATAAAATTGATGTTTATTAATAAAGTGCTACAATATGCCTATCATTGTTAGTCTGATGATTGTAATTGTCCCTATAGATGTGTTAGATGGCCTACCTCATTGTGTTAGTACCCAAGATCATTATTTCTTTTTTTCTTATCTGTAATTAGACTTAGAAAGTGATGAAGTGGTACCATTGAAATTCTGTTACTAGATAAGGCTGCTATAACCCTTTCTTATTGTCTTTCCTCTGGTTAATTTGCTACTGAGTTCACCCTAGCAAGAGATGAAAACAAATCTGATCACAGGTTTTCATCATTTATGACCTCTTCCCTTCCCACTTATTATAAATAGTATAAATATTCAAAATTTACAATTGTTTCTAGTACTTTTTAAAACTATTTTTCAGTTCTAATAGAGAAAAATACCAAACTTCTGAACAATTCTCCCAAGCAGGAAACAGGTCTGAACATCATGGCTTAACATTTCATGGGGTCTGCCCCCAGGATAAGAACAGACTTATCTAACCCTGGTGAATCTCCCACTTGTTACACATAGTGTTAAAGAGGACCTGTATGCACATGTCCTCTTATATTTGAACATATGGATTTGGAATGATCATTCATCTTTGAACTCAGGAACCACTTTTATTTTGAGCCATGGGCTTTGGAAGTTACCCACTGTACTATGTCAAATCTGGTTATAAACAGAAGCCTCCAAAATATGATTGCAAGGAATTGTTTCACTTTTAAAGAACCAAAAGAGAGAATGCTTTCAATTGCCTTAATTTTTTTATTCTGTTTTTTTTTGCTTTTTTGAGGGGGGCAGGGCAATTGGGGTTAAGTTAATTGCCCAAGGTCATAGGACTAGTAAGTGTTAAGTATGTGAGGTCAAATTTGAACTCAGGTTTTTCTGAATCCAGGGCTGGTGCTGTATTCACTGTGCTACCAACTAGCCCCAAATAGTGTCAATTCTAAATTCAAATTCAAGTGAGTTTCTGCTGCAGGGTTCAAGTTCATTCACTCATCCCTGTTATTTCTATTAAATTTAGGAAACTCCTCCTTGGCAATTATATGTCTGATGAATACAATTAAACTATACCATCTGGTGTCTATAAAGATATTTTTCCTGACATTCATCCAATGATTTTTTCTGCTATCAAATCCTCCTATTTTCTAGTCTCTTCTCCCCTCTGAATCCTTTATGCAATGTCTCTATGGGAAAGAAAATGTCTAGATATTGTTCCAACCTAAAATATCATCATGTAAGCATATTCTTGGTAGATAGAACTTTGATCTTAGGATGCATATATTTCTTTCATAAAATACATACAAACATTTTTCATGACAACTCTATGGACTAAGTAGTATTTTTTATATTTTCAAACTGCATTTCTTTTTAAAACTGAAACTTGTTTTTCACCCAGTTTTTTATTGTAGCACATACGTTATTAAAAATAAAAGAGAAGATCTGAATTCAAATCTTGTCCCCACCTTTTACTCTGTGAATGAGGTGAGGGGCAAAATACTTGGACTCTCTGTGCATCTTTTCTTTTTCTTTACATAAAGGATGGCTATATTAGCATGCATGCTACTAACCTCACACACTAATTTGGAGAAATCTACAATTGGCCTGTAACTTTTCTTGGATATTATTTAATATCATTTCTGGATCATCTCACTCTTTTCATTTTAAATTTATCACTTAATGTTTGCCCAGGGCAATCTTGCCACTATACTAGGTTCCAGGGATATAAGTAAAAAGAAAGATTGGTGCAGAGCAAAAAATGAAGAGAGGTAATCATCAAGAGAAGGTAAAGCATAATTTTAAGCAAATAGTTTAAGAAATGAAGGTTATTTTAATATAGTCTTACAGAATATGTGTCTTTCCCCACTCTTTTTGTCTTTTAGTAATGCAAAAAATAGATTACATAGGTATTCTAGAGTGTTTTAAAAATCAGGTGTACAAGTACAAGTTGAGGAAGATTACCATATATGAAAAAAAATCTGATGGTCTCAAAAGCTAGTGTGGTTTTAGGCTATGTTATGAGTCACATTGTTCAGATGGTAGGGTTGATGGGACCACCATACCTATAAATCCCTTGTCAAACTCCACATAAATATATTGTTTATGAATTTCATATTTTGTGAAAGACATTGATTAACTGAAGGAGAACCAGAGGAAGTATCCATAATGTTGAGAAGACTGAATAGCATTCACATGTGTGTGTGTAATTTTAAAGAATTGAAGATATTTATCCTGGAGACATTACCCATACACACACATGCACACATCCCAAGGGTGAAGCAATAGCTTTCTTCAAGTACACATATGAGAGAATAAGCTTATGTGCTTGACATCAGAAGATAGAAACACCCATGAAGGCTGAAATTTTGGATGCAGAATGAAACCTGATATTCCTGATCCCTTCATATAGGCTGATTATTTAGGGGGTAAAGCAAAATTCATAAGAAGGATGT
Organism: Pseudocheirus occidentalis; assembly: GCA_028646575.1. Classification (NCBI taxonomy): domain Eukaryota; kingdom Metazoa; phylum Chordata; class Mammalia; order Diprotodontia; family Pseudocheiridae; genus Pseudocheirus; species Pseudocheirus occidentalis. The sequence goes on along the minus strand of CM053599.1, from coordinate 55,690,303 downwards.
TGGGTATGGTTTTTAGATTTGTTGAGTTTGAGAGGACAAGGGGAGCATGGTGCACTGAAAAATAAGTGATATATTTGGAGTCAGATCATCTTGGTTAGAAATAAGTTCTACTCTTTATTAGTTTGCAATGGCCATTATCTCATGGTACCGTCCCTCAGGTCTCATTCACCAATAAAATGATTAAGTTAGGCAAGATGACTTTTGAGGTTCTTTCCAATATTGAATATATGGACTTATTATCTTCAAACAAAGGTTAAAAGATTTTTAGGTACTTGTTATGGGAATCTAAAGATCTTCCCTGCC
>CM053599.1:55671493-55681824 GCA_028646575.1 Pseudocheirus occidentalis | reverse complement strand
ATATTCAGTTTTGCTGGGTAGGTGACTCTTGGTTTTAATCCCAACTCTCTTGCTCTCCACGATATCGTATTCCAGGCCCTTCGATCCCTCAGTGTAGAAGCTGCCAGATCCTGGGTTATCCTGATAGTGCTTCCGCAGTATTCAAACATTGGATTCAATAGACTACATCACTGTAAGGAGAAGGGACACACACGATGTGAGAGTGATAAAGGCAATAGCTGTCACAGAGTGCTAGATCAAACACAGACTTATCCTCTCCAAGCTAAACATTCACATCCAACAAAAGTGGTGGCTCCAAGGCAAGACTACTATAGAAAGATTTAATGTCAGCAAATTAGAGCACTTCTCTGAGGGGTAAAAATTTGTAGCTACCTTGCAGGGAAAACTGAGCCAACATATGATTGACAATAGTAGAACAGAAAAGTAGTGGAAAGCTTTCAGAGATTTTGTGTACAGCACCATGTTTACTCATTTGAGACAGAACAAAAATGCTAAAATTGGTTTGAGGAAAATGATGGAGAAATTCAGAAGATGCTAAATAAATTAAAAAGGAGAACTCTAAAGGGTTTACCAGCAGGACAGTTTGACCATCTTAAAGAAGTTAGAATCTAAAAGACAAAACAAACAAACAAACAAAATACCTCCATCAAAATTAAAGTACAAGTGAAGCTTAGAGAGATTCTTGGCTCAGTGAGAAGACAGATAAAATTTTGTTATATGCTAAGAATAATAGTCCGAAGCACTTTTATGATGCTGTGAAGGCTAATTATGGGCCAAGAACATATGGTGCATCTCAGCCTCTGAGTATTGATGAAGCCACATTGTTTAGCAATAAGGTCATGATCCTGGAGAGAAGGGTTGAATAATTCCATACAATGTTAAAGCCACTGCCCATATACCTCAGGTTGAATTTAATCTCTCTTTAGAAAAACTTTCAACTGAAGAAGTTGGTTTGAATGCCATTAACCTTCTCTCGTGTGGTAAAATATCTGGAGTTGTTTCTATACCAGTTGCAATTTACAAGGCAGGGTGTACACTGCTCATACAAAAACTGACAGAAATTTACTGGGTTATCTGGTAAGAAAAAGTTATCTTCCAGAAGTTCAAGGAAGCCTCCATTGCCCATATCTATAAAAGAAAGGGAAATAGCTTATCCTATGTCTATCACAGCATGGTCTCTCTCTCTCAGGTATTGCTGGCAAGATTCTTGTTGGAGTCCTTCTCAATAGTTTGATCCTTCATCTGAAGATGATTATCTACCTGAGTGTCAGTGTAGCTTCAGAAAGGACTGAGGAATGATCAATATGGTGTTTACTGCTCCAAAATTCCAGGAGAATAAAGGTCTGTACACAATATCTCTCAGTCTGACCAAGGCTTTATACTGTCAGTTATGAGGGCTTGTGAAAAATTATGGCAAAACTTGGCTACCCAGAGAAGTTCATATAATACCATCCCTTTTATTTAGGTTATATCTATGGGGAACCTAAATAAGTATTCTTAAAGCAGTAGATTTTATTTGGGAGCAACCTTTAAGATCATCAAGACCATTTTTCTAATTTTATGAATGAGAACCTGAGAATGAGTATTGAAGTAATTTTCAGAGGCTATAATTAGTAGAGTCAGGATTTGAAGCAGGTTTTCTGACTCTGATTATAAACATATTCTACTAAACCAAATGTGTATTCATTTCTAAAAAGCAATGCAGATACAATAATCAGTTGACTATTTTTGGAGACTTTTCCTAAGGATTATTCCTACACCATTAAAAAAGGTGTCTAAATTTCACAGATTTGGGAGGCGGGGTTCCTCTTTCATTATTTCTGATTTCATGAACAAAGTATGCTTCCTAAAAAAAGTAAATTACAGAACTCCAGTCCTCTTGATTGAGAGGTTATAACTTGCCCAAGTACATATGGGTAGTATATGTTTATTGTAGACCTTGCGTGCAGATCATTCTGACTCTAATTGATTTTTTTTTCCCTTTTTATCCAAACCTGTGATTTCATTGCTATAGGAAACCTTCATTGAGGAAAATCTTTTACCTTTTCAGACTGGCAATCATTACTTCTTGAAATGTTTCCTGTGGACCCTGAAAGGTCAAATTACTTGTCCGGACTCACAATGCCAGCACTGGTCAGAAGTGGTCCTGAACCCAGTTCTTTGCACCCTATTTACTGTGTAATTCTGAAGCATCTCCATGAACTCCAGTTCAATCAGAATAGCTTCCTTACTTTCCCTAGGACAAGGCATTCCAGCTTCTAGTTTCATGAAGTTTCATAGGGAGTCTTTCATGCCTGAACTATTCTCCCACTTCATCTTGACCTCATAGTTTCTATCAGTTCCCTAAAAGCAAGTAACATCTTCCTGAGATTGTCTTCAAATTATTTTTATATATTGATTATTAGAATGCTGTCTCTGACATTAGATTATGAAATCTTTAGTACAAAGACCATTGCAAACTTTTTTTTAATATTTCCGATGATTCACACAATGATCAATACAAAGAAAGCCCTTAATGAATGCTTGTTGACCTGACAATTGTGCTTTTGCAAAAAAGTGATGAGGAGAATGGGTTAGAGCGAGACAATTAAAAAGGTTCAAAGGACATAATTTTGGGGTAATTAAATCATTTTGTTAAAAGGTCAGCACATTATTAATAAAAGAATGGTTATCTGGGGTCGCTTAGTAGTACAGTAAATATAACACCAGCCCTGGAGTCAGGAGGACCTGAGTTCAAATCCAGCCTCAGACACTTAACATTTCTTAGCTGTGTGACTTTAGGCAAATCACTTAACCCCAATTGCCCTGCTCTTCCCCCTTAAAAAAAAGCAAAAAATAAATAAAAATAAAAGAATGGTTATGTCTCTCTTAAAAGACCCATCATGGTGGGTGACTCACAATTTATATGCCCTTTGAAGAGTAGGTATTTCTGAAGCCTGACTAATTAGCTCTGTTTGTTTAACACAGCCGAAGGTGGGTTACACTGAAGTACTCATATCTTGGTCAAAGAGATATCAATTTCTGTCACCTGTCTTAATAGGGAAAACCAACATTTTCCCAGAGCATGTGAACAAACACAATGAGTAGGAAAGCACTCATTAGCCTAACTTTTCTTGGATAGTATGATTAGATCTTGGCCTGAGTAAATCTCTAAGAGATTTCCCATACTGGCTGGTTTCTGTATGACTAAGTAGAAAAGAGGAAAATCCTTGGTCCTAATACAATAATTACTTATTAAATATAAAAGATAAACATTCATTTCTTGCAGGAGATTTGTCATATTAATGGTATAATTTTATCTATGTAAATAAACCCTTACTTTTAGTGAAGGCCTGTTTTATATAAAATTTTCTGTGCTAGCAAGCAAAAATGACCACTGCTTAATCTATGGACCTGGATATAAATGTGTGCATCTGTCCCTCTTTCTTTGTATGTCTCCTTTCCTGCGTCTATCTCTCCCAGTCTCCTCTCATCCACTCACTCTCCATTTTTCACTGAAAAAAAGATTCCCATAATCATTACAACAAATGTGATACACATGGCTAATGGACAACCTCAGTGTATTTGTCATGATTTTCAGATCAGAGTATCTTGACACCTTTAGGAGAAGCACAAATTATTATAAATTATTCTGATGGGGACTTCATAGATATCTTTCCCTCAGGAGAGCCCTTAAACTTTTAGGAGCCATTTCCATTCATTTTTCATTATATCTAGGAATTGGGGACAACAGGAAAAGAGGAAGAATATAACATAAAATCATTCTGGATCCCCCTGTTACTTATCTTGGGATTTTTCAGTTACTTGACATGACTTCTGGGACTTTCTAAAACTTCAGTTTTCAACTGTATTCTTTAGAAATTTATAAACTACAACAAATGTAGGAACTGAGACCTGAAAAACCCCATTGATACCAGGCAGTGTTACTAAGCCAGGACTAAAGTCAGGGAGTTATGACTTCTGAGTTGAGGCTACATGTTCCAATTCATACTGCTTTCCTCTGTTAGACCTGTTTTATTCATGATACTATTAGAGTCCACAGATGCCCAGGTCAAAAGGAAACCCAATATTCCAACCTAATTTTCTTGACTGTGCATTGTTACCCTTTATGAACACTGTATTCCAATCAAAAAAAGCTCCTTTCATGCCCTAAGTGCTCTTGCCCAAATATTTTCAGGTTTTAGTAACAATAATAATAATATTTACAAATCAAGAGCAATATAGTTAACATTTATATAGCACTCTGCACTTTGCAAAATGCTTCAGATAGAATATGTTCCAAAATTTTTACTGTAGTTTTAAGTTTTAATAGTTTAAAACTGCACTAAGACATTTGGAAACTCTGGTATATTTCCCCACTTCATAGAAATAGGAATAACAACATAACTAACCTTTATATAGAACTTACATACTACTTTATATAGTCCTTATATACTACTAGATAGAAAGATAGATAGATAGATAGATAGATAGATAGATAGATAGATAGATAGATAGATAGATAGATAGATCTTCAATATTAATCCTAGAGGAAATAGGGGGCATTGAATTTTATTGCATAGGGTATGAAAGGGTCAGACATGCATTTAAGGAAGATGAGGATGTCCTCTTCTGAGGAGAGATCTGAGTCAGGGAAATAGTGCAATAATTCAGGAATGGGGTGATTAGGGCCTGGCCCAATTGTGGTGGCAATGACAGGACAAAGGGTTGATGAAATCAACAAGGAAAACAGTATAGACAGATGACATATTGACTCTATTATCTTACCCTTTTTGAAAATCTAGGCATTTGGCCTTCCCAAAATGTTCTGTTTATATTCGAACAATGCCTGTATTGGCAAAGATCTTATAAAATCACTTTGAATAATTACATTCTCCAGAGAAGATCAGAAAAGATGGTTGATTAAAAATAAGCATTACAAGCCTACTCTCCCCAACAAGTCTATCAAAGACAACAAGAAAGCACTAGATCAAGATGAATTCAGGAAATTTAAGGAAAGAAATCATGATTTACTTTAAAGCTTTCTCAGAACAGCCTAGAAACAATTAAACAGAGTGCTGCTGGCACTGGGGAAATAATTTAGCTAGGAGGGTGGTCCAGGAAACCTTACAGTATAAGGTATAAATTTGTCCCTACTGTTGTATATTAACCCAAGGAGCAACAATAGAACCAGTAGCGCAAAGGCAGACATGTAAGGAAAAGGAACAAGAGTGGACTAGCATCTTGATCATTCTGATGGAAGAACTTGTTCACAGACCCATTGAATTGTTTGCTTGTTTTTGCCTGTTTTTCTTGGTAGGGCAATTGGGGTTAAGTGACTTGCCCAAAGTCACATGGCTAGTGTGTCAAGTGTCTGAGGACAAATTTGAACTCAGGTTCTCCTGACTCTAGGGCCAGTGCTGTATTCACTGCACCACCTAGCCTCGCCAACACACTATATTGTTATCAGGGTACCTGTACATGTAGGTAGGATAAGTGATATTTTATACTAAGAGAATAAGGGGTTACAAGACTGAGCCTGTCTTTTGGAAAAAGAGCTCAGCACTATATGGATCTGTCCCCAGAACAAGTTCCCTGATTTAACTCCAGTTTAATCTGAGAATTTCAGGTTAGTAACATGGACAGGAATTCAAATCAAAGGGGAAAATAGTTCTACTTTTTATAATCCAAATAACTTTCAACATAAGAGGAAAGACCTGTAGCTAACAGGAGTCTATTGAAGCACCAGTGATGGGCCAGACCACAGTTTTTTCACTCATGAGGCTTTCACAAAAATTGCCTGCTTTAGGCCATAAAAAGCTTAAAATCAAATGAAGAAAATCAGAAATGTTAAATGTATACTTTTAAGATTACAATGCAATATGTATATTTAATAAAGGGCCAGGGAAAAGAGGTTAAGAATTAGAAAGAATGTGGTGGCTAGGTGGTGCAGTGAATAGAGCACTGGCCTTGGAGACAGGAGGACCTGAGTTCAAATCCAGCCTCAGACACTTAACACTTACTAGTCTTGTGACCATGGGCAACTCACTTAAACCCAACTGCCTTGTCTTCCCTCTTCCAAAAACCAACAACAAAAAATTAATTGGAAATTAAATAATCTGATAGTAAAGAATGCCAGTCCAAAATAAAATCATAGAATCAGTCATCAAAGAGGATGGCAACAATGAGACAATATATCAAAATTTGTGTGATGCAGGCAATAGCAGTAATTATAGGGAAATTAATATCTCTATATGTGTATATAGATAACAGAAGGAAAGAACAGATCAATGAATTAGGTATGGAACTAAAGAAACTAAAAGAATTTTTAAAAATTCTCAAATTAAACACCCTAAGTGAACTTCAAAATAAAAGATTTTGATTAATAAAATTGAAACTAGGCAATCCATTTAACTAATAAATAAAACTAGCAACTGATTTTAAGAAAAAAAATCCATAAATTACATAAAATATTGACTAATTTGGTTAGAAAAGAGGAGACAACAAAATTACTAGCAACAAAAATGAAAAGAGTAAATGCACCATCAAAGAAGATGAAATTAAAGCAACTCTTGGCAGTTATTTTATCCAATTACATGTCAGTAAAACTGACAATCTATGTGAAATAGAAGAACATTTCCATATAAAAAAAATTGCCCAGAGTAACTGAAGATGAAATAAAATATATAAGTAACTCTATCTTATACAAACACATTAAATAAGCTATGTAATTTTGAAATATTTAATGAAATGAATAAAAATAATTTTTAAATAAGAAAATTAGAATGAACTAAATGGAAGTAAGTGAATCCATCAATCAATATGGAACAGTAAACCAAAAAAGGAAAAAAAATAGAATACAATGTAAGGTTTCAAATACTAAAAATAGTTAAGGTAGAAAAAAGATCAACAATGCAGCCTTTGAAAATAGATAGGAATACCTAAAAGCCCAAAATACAAAATTACTTTAAAAAGATAGAAAAAAAAAAGCTTGGATACTATCTATAAACAAATCATTACAGAGAATTTCCGTGCTTTATCAGAGCCAGAATATAAACTGAAAATAGAAACAATAAATAAGTGCTCTCCTGAAAGAAAAGTCAAAATGAAAAGTTCCCTGAATATCATAATCCAAACAGAGCCACCTGGTCAAAGAACAAAACAGTACGAGAAATATTAAAGGAGAAGTTATACTACCAAAGAACCAGAGTCAGGATCATAAAATGTTTAGCAGTTAGTACTATAAAGTAAACAAACAAAAAACAATTTTTGGAAAGTATAAGATAAAAACATTCATATAAATTGTCAAAATTTCTATAATTTATTAAATTCCAATGTTAAGAGATTTAAGGAGAAATTATATTTAAAATAATTATAGAAAATATAAAAAGCACTTGGGAATAATCTCCATGCTAAGAAATATACCAAAACTATAGTTTGTGAACACAACTACCAAATATCCTCTACACATCTAAAGACTACTCAAAATAATTAGAAAAAAGTTGCTTATTCATTGTTTTAATGAAAAAACATAACTGGCTTTCTTTTTAAAAGTCTGAAGGCATAAATCTGAGTGCAAGATGAACTTTAAGACATTTTGGACTCAATTTATTATGACTCACATGAAAATTGATGAATGAGAATCTCAAACTTCATGTTCACAGCTCTTTAGTTCACAGATGTAGAAAAGCTAGTCTATCCGGACTGATCATATCTTATGTTTCCAAGTCAGTTTACTGGGCTATTTTATTTCAATCTGAATTTCAGCAAACAGAGCATTAGGCTCTGTTATCAAAAAGGGTATACTATAATTTAAAATCAAACATTGGTCATTAGCAATGTTGGACAATTCTCTCAGACCCTCACAATTGAATTTGGTTCAATGTAAGTCCAGAGCTTTTTTTAATGGCCCCCTGGATAACATATAACCTGATCCTTCTTGAATATATATTTTCAGATTATATTGATCAGAGTATTTACATTCTGTAACTTTACCAATCAGGCTTTAAAGCAATGCTTAAAAAAATTCTTAGAGTTACTATTGTAAAACCTCAAGGAGTATCCTTAAAAATATACTAACCTTCCCTGACTTGGTGAGCTATTTCTTTTTACTCAAACTATTTGTAATCCTGGGCTTTTCTGGCCATGCTTAGTTTAATAACATGGGGATGACCTAAGAGGCCTGAGGAACATGTCTAGTTTGCCTAAGATGGAGGTCTCTGTGTCCTCTAGTCTCCTATAACTTGGGTGGCTGTAGCTTCCTTTGACTGCTTACTTGCAGCATGAAAACTGGCAAGACTGAGCTGGTCACTTTCTTTTTTCTAACCCACTCCCCTACTGCTTTTTCCTATTGCATGCAGGGGGCAAGTTTCCCAGGTCACCCACAGGGCCTGTGACATGAACTGAATCAGTGATAGTGGAAGGATATTTCCCAGCTACCCCCATTTTCCTTCTTATCTTGCCTCTGAGAAATGATCCCTGAGGTATTTACTTAGATTCTGTGTTGTTTTTTCTCCTCAATTTCAGGTAACAGAGGTGATTTTCACTGGACCTGGTAGTTGTAGTCCTGGTGATCTTGGAGCCAGGACTGGAGACTGGATATCACAGGCAGCGAGCATAGCAATGAAGACTAGATAAGCCAGTTTGCCCAGGATTTGAGCCAGTTAGGGTTATGCAAAAAGACCTTGAACTTTGGTGTATAAGAATTGAGCTAATCTGACACTTAATTCCCTTCCTCTCTGCAGATACTGAGGTCGCAAAAGGGATGAGTGTATGTGGTAGGGGGCAGGGTTACATTTCCCTTGTATTGAGGAAGTAAGTTCATTTACTGTGACTATACTTTCTGAGGTAAATATTTCTGTATATAAGCTATTTGGTTAGTGGTTAAATGGAATTGGGATACAGAAGACTACTCCCCTATAACTGAGGGAACAACATCAGTAAGGGCTAAAGACATTGGCAGAGAGCCTAGACACACCCCAAATTTCATTAAGAGTACCAGAGAACGTGGGTGTGGGTAAATATATAACTTAATTTACCTTAAGGTAAAGGACCAGAGCATCCATTTTTACATATGTATGTCATGATTTTATAGATTTCAATTTTATTTTCTTTTACTCATTACCTACATAGATGTATGGCAGCTAGGAAGTGTCATAGAGAAAATGCTGGGCCTAAAGTAAGAAGGCTCACCTTTCAGAATTCAAATCTGTCTTTAGACACTTATTGGCTGTGTGACCATGGGCAAGTCACTGAGCTCTATTTGTCTCAGCTCCTCATATGCAATATGAGGTCTGAAAGGAAACGGCAAATGACTCTAGTGTCTCTGCTGAGAAAAGCCCAAATAAAGTCACAGAGAATGGGACAAAACTGAAAAATGACTTAACAAGAACAACCACCTAAATGGATACATCCTAATATGCTTAAAAGGCACATAGTTTGAGAGTTAGAAAGAACCTTGGAGATAATAGTAGAGTATTTAAGTATTACTTTATAGTTTCCAAAGGATTTTAGAAATATTTTCTCATTTTATCTTCAGCACAAATCTGAAATCATAAGGGTATTACTATCTGTATTTTATAGATGAGAAAACTAAGATAGGCAGAGGTTAAGTGACTTGTACGAGGTCACCTTGCAACTAAGTGTGTGTGTGTGTGTGTGTGTATCTTTTTGGAGGGCAGAAGGCAGGGAAATTGGGGGAAAGTGACTTGCCCAAGGTCACATGGCTAATAAGTATTAAGTGTCTGAAGCTGGATTTTAACTCAGGTCCTCCTGACACCAAGGCTGGTGCTCTATTCTCTGCACCACTTATCTGTCCCTATTGATCCGTCTTTTTCACTGCTCAGAAGACAATGATTTACTCTGGAAATGTGGGGATTTCACCATGTATTCTTTCTTCACTATTATTGGGAGTAATGTTTAAATAATACTAGTCTTAGCAATGGCAAAGAAACTTGCACTGTTAATTTCCTCTTTGGGGAAAATGTCTTTTTTTATTTTATATTTTTTCTTGTTTCCAAAGCAGTTTTCTACATACAAGCAAACAATTCTTCCTAATTCCATTGTCTGTAGTAGTACTTTTGCTTTGTTTGTTTTTTGTTTGTTTTTAATTTTGCAATGACTTCTGAGGAAGAATCTTTTTTTAATTGACACATCATTTTAATTACATCTGTAAGTTCTCTCTCTTCATCATTAAATTCTACCTCTAATGTAAGTATGATTTCCATTTCTAATCCTGTGTCATGAACCTAGATTGACTACATTTGCTTACATGTTAAGTGACCCCATTAGAATTATTGATTTTACTTGCCCAGAATAGAAGAAAAACTCTAAAGTCTTGTGGTTACCAGTGG
>CM053599.1:55649896-55671393 GCA_028646575.1 Pseudocheirus occidentalis | reverse complement strand
GGGGAGGGATAAGAAGGAGAGACAGACGATCACTGTCATGGTGTGTCCACTATGATGATGTCCTGTATAGTCACACATCCATAGCCTGTATTGAACTGAGTGTCCTTCCAGTGGGGGTGGGTGAGAGGGGAGGAATTGAAAGAATCTAGAATTTAAGGTTCTGCAATACCTGCAACTGGGAATTAAGATATACGGGGCTGGGATAGGGAGAGCCTCCCTGCCCTACCAGAAAATAAGAGAGCAGAGCAGGGGAGGGGCTTTACAATGGGATTGCTGTTTTGGGGTTGGGGCAGGGGCAAGACGGGGAGAAAATGTGTAATTCAAAAAATGTAATGAAAATGAATAATGTAAACAAGAAAACAAATAAAAACTAAATTAAAAAAATTATGATATCTATTCCATATTTGGTGAAGAATTTCCCCCTAATCCATAATTGTTTTAGAACTATGTTCTGATTATTTTCCAGTTTTCCAAGTAGTATTTTTTGTTTAATAGTGAATCCTTGCCAAATTTGTGCAAGTGCTTGGCTATAACAAACACTATGCTACTCTGCTTCGGGGTTTTGCATGGCTGATATCTTTCACTGCTCAACTTTTCAGCTTTTTATCCAGTACAAAATACTTTTTTTATGATTAATGATTTGTGATATATTTGAGATCTGGTGCTGATAGGCTACATTGCTATTCACTTATTTTTTCATTATTTCCCTTAAAATTCTTAACCTTTTGTTTCTCTACATAAATTATTAATATTTTTTATAGTTTGATTCTCATTTGTTTAGTCTATCCCATTGAATTACTGCTCTCTTTTAAAGATAATGTCAAATGGTATTGATGGCTGCTGATTTATAATATGGTTAGGGTTTGTTTGATGGAGGCTATTCTTACCTCTTAGTTTATCTATTTATGCTCCAGGTTTTTAACTGAGTATTCTTCCTCCTAAGATCTTTGGTAATTTCAGTCTTTCCTTACCCCCACTCCCATATTCCTTTATTACTTACTTCTAACTCCCTCCTTTTAAATGGCAAATCTCTCAAGGTCTAGAACTCAATGTTGTCTTAGTCTCTTTGCATCCAGGGGAACTGACTTTTCCCTGGTTAATCTCTGATTCAAGTGATTTCTGGGGGATGTACCTTACCTTAGTCAGATATCAGCTCCTTTTTCTTTTCCTTTAGGCTTGGTGGAGACTAACATATATACTGGAATTCTGCACCTGTTCCCATTTTCCTATGCTCTCTGACTGAGCAGTGCTATACCAGACACAATGACCTTCAGTTTTCCTATGTATCTACCTCCTTCTCATAGCAGTTAGGTGACACAGTAGAAGGCATGCTGGGCATGGAATTAGGAAGACTAAAGTTCAAATCTAGCCTCAGATACTTCTTAGCTGTGTGACCTTGGGAAAGTTACTTAAGTGCTGTGTGTTACAGTTTCTTCATATGTAAAATGAAGATTAATAACACTTACCTCCTAGTGGAGTTCTAAGGATGGATCAAATGAAATATTTTTAGCATGTTTACCAGAGTGCCTGGCACATAGTAGATGCTATATAAATGCTAGTGATGATGATGAATTAAAGATAGAATTCTGCCTCTTGTTGCCTCAGAATGAGGGCAGAGGTAGAGGAGCATGCTGGGACAAACTAAAACAGCATCAAAGGAATTACTTAGTGGATTCCAGAATACAAACCTATAGGTATTATACAATTTGTTCAGAGCATTGTAATGGTAATGGGGATTTGAAGATCTTCCATGCCCCTTGTATTTGTAATCAAACAGGTACTTAGCACCTTGTTTCAAGTTCATGATTGCATCAAGTCTTAAGATCTAGAGCTTGTGAATCCCAGGGTAGAAGGAAGTTGCTGATGTAACAGGAAGGGGGAAGAACAGAGAGGAGCTAATACCACATAAAATGGAAAGCTCAAGCTACAGAGACAGAATTGTTGAGAGAACTGCTAGGATCCTGAGAACTTCAGAGAACTGCTACAAATCGAGAACATAATGGAGAACAGAACTTGCGATGGAAGAACGGAGAACTAAGACCTGAGAACCGAACTGAGAACTGAGAATAACTGAGAAGAGAAATAAGAAAAACTGAGAAATGAGAAGAGAACTGGAAGAGAGCATGGCTGTGGTGCTAGTATTTTGTCTGTCTGTTTTGATGTTACTTTGTCAGATTCAGTTGATAGAGGACATTGCTGTTGTTACAGAAGCCCTGGGACCTTACTGTTGGTTCAGATGCCCTGAAAGAGGATTTTCTCCTTGTATGTTTACAGAAATCCTGGAGGATGGTCTTACTGATGTTTTCAGATGTCCTGAGTCTATACTGATGATTTGTGTTGATTTCTCACACCTTGTTGTTGGGTCTGTATTGATTCCACAGGCAGAAAGTGAATTGATGAAGATGTTGGCAATGTGTAGGAATGTTATTGTGGCTTTGTTAAGCTTTGTCTTCCCAGGAACAGAAACTGTGAAAGACTTGAGGTGGACTAGACACCATGAGCTATAATATGGAACAGGAACTGCCCAAGGAGCTGGACAAGGAACTGAGGGCTATCTGCATTTGCACTCAGGTGACAGTTGGATAGATTTTGGTAGGAGCTGGGACCATGGAAGAGGAACCATGGAAGCTGAGAGCTTGCCTCCAGTCCAGATGAAAAGACTTCTCCTTGGGTATTTAATGCAAACTGAGAAGATCATGATTTACTGTGGCCTAGAGGTGGAGAACGTTGACCTTTACCTTTAGATGATTGAGTTAAGGGCTTCTCCAGTTAAGAAGAAAAAGTCTTTTTGATTGAAGAGATTAATACAATGTGACCTAGGGGTGGACAACTTTGATGTTTATACTTTGTGCCCTAAGGATGATTGAATTAAGGACTTACTAAATGATTGAGTTACAAAATAATTGTATCTTTTGTTTAAAACTAAGTGACCACTTTAGTGAAAACTATGTGGCCATTTTAGTGAAAACTTGTTATGCTCTAACATTGTGAATGCTATACTTTGATTCCTGTGAATGTTTTATCTTAGTTTGTTACTGAATAAATAGAGAGCTCACTATGCTGTGTGATCAGAACCTTGAAGCTGTTCATGGCAGCACTCCTCTGGAAATCTCCTAGTGCTTGGCTTTACAAGCATGGAGGTTGGTAGAGGAAGGAATGTGGAGTGAGCACATTAGGGATTCAGGATTATCCTTCTCTACTATTAGATCACTAAATTATTGCCTCACTAGGATTCTCTGTATCTTAACCTGTGGAAACAACTCTAAGTGTTTTAACTCTTGAATATAATTTTTAATTTGTAGATATTTGAGAAATCATGCAGATGGGCAAAGATATCTATTTTTTCCATCTTGTTGATCAAATTGCTGAAAACTCATGGAATGATTCAACTTTGTAGTAGTATTAGAGTAATTTGGTTTTTATGTAACATATTATCTTGGTGACACCTAGAAATTCCAGGGCAACTTAAGCTCTTTGAGGTCAGAGATAATTTCATTTTTATTTTATTTTTCTAGTACAGTACCCAAAATATTGTAGGTTCCTAATAAATATATGTTTATTTTTTAAAATTTAATTCATGTAATAAAACAAGCTTTTCTATAACATAGTATAATAAAAAGATGATTTCACTTGAAAACACAAATCTATACCATAAAATTTGCTATTCTTTTAAAATATATGTTATCACAAAAATTTTTTTCCACTTTTTTCTCACCTCCACCCCAAAATGGGTACTATTAGACACAAATACACACACACACACAGGGGTCATAACTAGTCATCTTTACCTATGCCTTGCTACTGGACACTGATGATTCTGGAGGAGAGAATGAGGTTGTTGACTTTGTACAGCTCTGCCTCACTGACAACCAATTCACTTCCAAGTCAAGACATCATCTATCTGATATCATTGGTCCACAGCAACAAGCAATATATTTGTAAAATCAGTCTATACATACTTCTAGTTATCAGTTCTTTCTCTGCATGCAGATAGTGTCTTCTTTCATATGTCCTTTATAGTTAATCTGAATATTTATAATAGCCAAAATGACTTATTCCCTCAAAGTTGTTCTTAAAACAACATTGCTGTTACTGTGTACAATGTTACTGATTGCTTAAATGTCTATTATTATTTTGTATACAAAGATACTGAGAGGGATACAAAAATGAATTACACCATCCATGTCTTAAAGAATATAATAATACAATAGAATATAACAAGGAATTCACAAGGTCATAAGTGAATGAACCAAACTGTTTTGTTCTCTGTAGCTGAATGTGTTTTACATTAGTGATTTTGATTGCTAAGGCAAATCTGAGAAAAAATATTTTGGATTCTATGTTTAATTCTGTATTCCTCTGGAACAATAAAAAAGACATTGGTTTCAGAATGAGAGGAAATTGGTTCAAATATTATCACTGGCGTTACTACCTGCGTGACATTGGGCAAGTCAGAACCTCCCCGGAGCTTGATTTTCTCATTGCTAAAAATGAAGAGGCTGAATTTAATGCCTTTTGAGGTTACTTCCAGTTGAAGACATATGAACCTATGCATTCTGCATATTTTAAATGTTCTTCTTTGCTTTTCCTCTTGACCCTTACAATGATGCTATAGCCTTTTTCTCCTACCTTGTATCTCATGGTTCAGAGAGAAGAATTTGTTTCTAAGGCAAGACAAAGAAATGTTTCCTGTGGATATGTTCCATTGTGTGCCAAATAGCCCTTGAAAGTTAATGAGAAGTCATCATGTCAGATCATTTTCCCGTAAATGTAAAATCATCTATACACTGTTTAGACCTGTTCAGAAATAAATTTGATTCGTTGACAGGGATTTTTTCCCCCAGCTACTTGAATTAAACTTACGCCAGATTTCATTGCTTCTTTTTCCCTGCAGTAAATTGCCATTGGAGCCTAGTAAAAATCATCTCTTTATGTTTACTGCAGAAAACTGTTGTAAGTTATTTCTTTTACCTTCTCTCTGTCCCGCAGAATGATTCACCACCTGTTTGTTTTCCTTGAGTTCAGGAAAGCTATGTGGATGACCATGAAGAGTCATTGTCCAGCTGTTTTCATTAATAAGTATCTCTCTGGCAATTCCTTTGGTATTCATTTCACTGCATCAGAGCCGACAGAAATGTTAGTGACCAGCTTGCTTAGATATATATATGTTTTCCCCCTGTGCCATCTTGGAGATTCATGCATCTGTTTTCTATTCAAAGGAAAGCAACATTCCTGCCACATCCTCAGAAGAAGCCAAATGGGCTCTCATTAATCTAAGATTCATTAAATCCTTTTCAGGAAAGGATGGAGTTCTCAGCCTATCCCCAAATAACTGATTACTTTTGCATCTGGAATACTTTTCTTGGGTGACTGGTCTCTTTCTTTTTTTCCCCTTCCTATAAATTCCTGTACTCATTGTATGTGCCATTTATTGGTCATGTGTTCTATTGTTCTCATTGTATGTACCTGTCTGTTTTTCCCTATATACCTCTGCCATATCATATGTTTATAGAATGTTTTATATGAGGGAATGGAGGGAAATGTTTCCTATAGGCATGGATTCAAGGAGGAACTCCTCTCTGAAGCATGCATTATCTGTTTAAAGATACCCTTTGATTTTCTATAGAGAAAGAGGATATCTGGCCCATCCATCCATCCATCCATCCTTCAACCAGTATTAATTGAATATTTGCTATGTGTCAGGACTCTAGTCAATATTACAGATAAAAGGAAAATGTTAAAACAGGAGTGTGCCTACCTTCAAGGAGTCTATATTAGAATGGAGGTGAGACCAGGTACATGGAAAACTCATTTCTTTTATCACAAGTTTCCCTATCTGTAAAATGATGGTTGGTTTTCTAAGGTCACTTCCAGCTTCCTTATCACTGCCATTGCCACCTGCTGACTAACCACTGCCTTCAGTCAGATGAGCACAGGTGCTCTGGGAGTGAGGACAACTCCCAGGTCCCTGGATCTGCTTCCAGCTAAGCCCTCAAAGCAATCATCCAGGGAAGGAACTCCTGTGGAGAAGGGGCCAGCCATCCCCACTAACTGCCAACCAACTGCCACACACAAGGTAGGCAAACCATCTTAGGCGAAGCAGCAAGGCACCTTGAGGGAGATATAGGATGCAGAATGTGCCAGACAAGTTAAGTCACTACCACTACCTTGACCACCACCTCCCCTCAGAACCTGATGGAGACAGCTCAGGACCCTGAATCCAAGTCCGTAAGGGGTAGCAATGATTCTAGCCCTGTGCCTTCAACTATGATCCTGGGAAGTAACCTTTGTTTAAATGCAGGTTGACAAATGTCAATTATTGAAGACAAAAGAAAAAAAATTTTTTTAGCACTATGAAATCTTTGAAAATTTTAAATAGTTTAACATCAGAAAATCATATAATTTTATCAGCAAAAATGACACTAAAGAAAATGCATTGCTATATTCTTTGCTATGGTACCTTAAAGACCATGAGACTTTTCCATCTGTTTTGTAGCTGAAACCCTACATATGTATCTCTCTCATTAGATTGTGAACTCAAGTGCAGGGATTGTTTCCATTGTTATGCATGTAGCACTATGCTTTACACATAAAAAGTGTTTTCAATAAATGCTTTATTCATTCATTCATCAGCTCTAAATTCTATGATTCTTTGTTATTATATAGACAGGTAGATGGCACAATGGATAGCATACCAGGCCTGGAGTCAGAAAAAGCTGAGCTCCAATACAGAATTTTGCTTAGACATGCTGGTCTTTCTAGTGATGCAATGTGCTTAATTTTAATTAGTGAACAAAAATTAATAATGTGTCTCCCTAAAAGCCTAGTCACACAAAATTGCAGAATCTCAAAACTTGGACTCCCAGACCTATCCTTAAAGTAGGAGTCTAAAGTATACCTGAACAAAAATGCTAACTATAACCGATTCCATGTGCGTTCATCTAACTTTTATGTGAGAAGGTACCTAGGTGACTCAGTGGATAGAACACTGGATGTGGTCTTGAGAAAACCTGAGTTCAAATCTTCTCTTGAACATTTTCCAGATGTGTGACCCCAAGCAAATATTTTTACTTATCTGCCTCAGTTTCCTCACCTGTTAAATGGGGATAATAATAGTGCTTACCTACCAGGGTTTTTGTGAGGTTCAAACGTGATGATATTTGTGTAGTTTTGCAAATATTAAAGTGCTGTGTAAATGCCATAATGATAATTATTATTTGTTGTCATAATAGTAGTTGTTAAGACCTCTTACGTGTGCTGGAAAAACTGGAGAAGCAGTTAGGCAGAAACGAGACCAGCATCTCACACTATATATGAAATAAGGTCAAAATGGGCACATGATTTAGACATAAAAAGTAATGTCATAAGCTAATTAGGGGAGCATGGAAAATTTTACCTGTCAAATGTATGGATAAGGAAGAATTCATCACCAAATAAAAGATGGAGAGCATTATAAGATGTAAAATGCATAATTTTAATATAATTAATTTTTTAATTGCACAAGCAAACCCAATATATCCAAGATTAGAAGGAAAGTAGAAAGCTGGAGGAAAGTTTTTACAGTAAATTTCTCTGATAAAGGTCTCATTTTTCAAATATATAGAGAAATGAGTCAATTTATAAGGATATAAGTCATTTCCCAATCAATGAATGCTCAAAGGATATAAACAGGCAGGTTTCTGAAGAAAAGAATCAAAGCCATCTCATATAAAAAATTCTATTTTATTAAAGCAATTCAAATGAACATTCTGAGGTACTATGTCACTCCTATCACATTGATTGATATAGCAGAAATATGACTGAAAAGGAAAAGGACAAATGTTGGTAGGAATATGGAAAAATTGGGACCCTAATGCGCTATTGGTGGAATTGTGACCTAGTCTAAACCATCATGGAGAGCAATTTACAACTATTCCCAGAGAATTATAAAACTGTGCCTACCTTTTGACTCAGAAATACCACTATTATGTCTGTATCACAAAGAGTTCAAAGAAAAGGAAAAAAGACCTACTTATACAAAAATATTTATAACAGCTCTTTTAGTTGAGGGCAAAGATTTGGACACTGAGGGGATGCCCATGAGTTAGGTAATGCTTGAGCAAGTTGTAGTATATGATTATGCTGAAACACTATTGTGCTATAAGGAATGATGAGCAGGATGGTTTTAGAAAAACCTAGGAAGACTTATATTAACTGATACAAAGTGAAGTCAACAGAACTAGCAGAACATTGTACACAGTAGCAGCAATATTGTATGATGATAGATTGTGAATGACTTACCTAGTCTGAGAAATACAATGATCAAAGACAATTCTGAAGGACTTATGGTAAAAAAAATGCAATCCACCTCCAGAAAAAGGAGTCTAAATGAAAATTTAAGCATACTTTTAAAAAACTTTTTCTTTTCTTTCTTTTTTTTGTGTGTGGGTCTATGTTTGCTTTTATAATATGGCTAATATGGAAATAGGTTTTGCAGGACTTCACATGCATTATATGTATATGTATATGTGTGTAAATATATCTGTATACCTCTATCTATAGCTTGTCTTCTCAAGGTGGTGGAGAAAGGGGAAATAAGGAGAGAATTTGAAACTCAAAATAAAAAAAATGAATATTAAATTTTGTTACATGTGATTGAAAAAAAAAACGAGGAGACAAAAAGGTAAGTGTCTCTCATACTAATAGATAGCTTTAATTGGTAGGGAGTTTTTCCTTACATGGAGTCTAAATTTCTTTGCAATTTCTATCATTGCTCCCAGTTCTGTTTTCTGATGCCAAGCAGAACATAAGTTATTCCCAATAATAGCCTTTCAGATACTAGAAAACAGAGAGTATATTCAGTCTAAAATTTTTCTTCTTCAGCTCTTTCAATTCATTTTGTTATGTCAGGAACTTGGGGTCCTTCAACCTCCTGGTTACACTTGTTTAGACCTAATAGTTTTCAGCTTATCATGAAAGGTTGTAGGAACATTAGAGTACATTGTTTATTCATTTGGTCTGCATTCCTTTTTCTGAAATACTCCCCTAAACCATTTTTTAGGAGGGAGGTTACAGTATTTGTTCTAATAGAAAATTAATCTCTTAGTGTTCCATCCTACACAGCATATGTTTTCTGGTTAATTTGTTGGTTTAAATGTTCTAGAAAATATAGAGGAGTTGATTGGATATATGCCACAATTTTTTAGAAAAAAAAAGGATTTGACTTGGCATCAATTCCATTTGTTTATAAGGAAACATTTTGTTCACATCTCAGCACTGATGTAGAATCGGAAAGAAGCCTCATTAATTACCAGTTCAACCACTTATCTATTAACAGCCTAATTTTTGCCTGAATTCATGAAACAAAGAGACTTACTTCCATCAATTAATTAAAGTTTCCAGAAAAAAAAAGTTTGAGATGTATCTGTACTAAAATTTATCTTGGGTTTGGGGGACTGATTCGCCATGGCTAAAGAAATCATAGAAAACAAAAAGTGAGGGGTGTTTAAGAGTCATTGATTGGAATAAAGGAAGCTTGGGATATGTGCTTACTGAACATTCATATGAATTATTTTTTGGAGGTAAAGCACAATGAAATATTAGAGACTGAAGTTGATACTAAGCTGTTTTGTGAAATAATGTGTTTTTAGGGGAGGGGGAACTATAGGAAGAACTTAGCTATTGAAATCAACCAAAAAGAAAAAAAAGGATAAACTTGACTGTGACCAAGAACAAGACAATTTCCTTCTATGAGAAATTCACATCTGGGAGGTTATGAAACTACTTCTAAATCTCCTTAGGTGCACTAAACTTACTGTAGCTTAGTGGCCTGACCAATTATCTCATCTCCTTTTCCTCATTCTCAGTCCCACTGAACATCTAGTCAAACCCAGGTCTCTATGAGCAGTTCCATGCTTTCTGTAAAAGAATGATTTTTTGGCTAATTGGGGTTGGCTATTTTTTATTACAGTATCCATCATTTGCTCATCACATACTTGAGTTATATATTTATAATTTAATAACTATCCATAATATTCTTAAAATTAATGTTCTATGAGTAAATAAGCCTCAGATAAAAATAATCTGCCTGCTTATCTTTCTTAATACTGGTTCACTTCCAAAAAGCATATAACTATGTCCTCCCTTGAATCCTCTAAGGTTTGGGATAACATTGTCTGTTTTGCTGTCCTCAAAGGATGTTATTGGCATTAGAAAGTTTTAAGCCTTTATTAAAATAATTAATAATAGTGTTAATGATGATGTCACTTATAAAGTGCTTTATTAAAAGTACTTTACAAAGTACTTATGAAGCATTTTATTTTATTTTATTATTTATTTATTTATTTATTTTTTGCTTTCTGGAGGGCAGTTGGGGTTAAGTAACTTGCCCAAGGTCACATGGCTAGTTTTTTGTGTTAAGTGTCTGAGGCCGGATTTGAACTCAGGTACTCCTGACTCCAGGGCCGGTGCTCTATTCACTGCGCCATCTAGCTGCCCCTGAAGCATTTTATGTAAACAAAGTAGAGTGTAATCACTTTTTTCCCCCGCTAAGTCATCAGTTCTAGGATCCTTGGAGTTGGGTAAGTCACTGTCTAATTTAGTAAATGAAAACACTTCTACATGCTGTAATCACACCATTTATTCTCTTGAGTCATTTGTCTATTGAAAGAAAAAAATTATTTCTATATGAAAAATTATGTTTGACTTAAACTTCAACAAAGCATTCCTATGATTTTCTGGATTCTCTTAAATGATTAGTTAGCAATACTATCCTTTAGTTCCCAAGATAAGAACTTAAATATAATTTCTGACTGCAGACCATACTGGAAACTGTCATGTACAGAGCATTGCAATTACATTGACAGGCTGTTGGTTGAGCATAACTTCAGGTTTCTGGCAGGACTTAGTGGTCCATTCCATTATATTCATCAACCTCAAAGACCGTGTCTACATGTGATGAAAAGTGCACTTTAGGACTTTTTTTTAAATGAGGCAGACAGTTCAAATGTCTCAACATCCAAAATGTTTTCAGTCTCACTAGGATTCTATGGACCTCTGGATCTGAGAGGATGATGGTTGTTTGGTCACAATGGCATGACAACTTGACAAGAAGCAATTCATATGACTCTTATTTTATTCACTGTCAAGCCAAAATGGCTATGGACCCCTTTCTTCTCTCTTGCTCTAAACTGAGAGTTCAGAAAGAGCTCAGGCCTCTCAGCTTGATTGCTGACAAGGCTGAGTCCTTCATTGTTCCTTTGCTCCTTGTGACTTTGCCAGTCTGTGAAGGAGATGCCCCCCAAATAATCTTTGAATATAAAGGGGACCTCTGTGCTATGAGGAGTTGTAAAAGTTATGTGCCTTCACTTGCCCTGTCAATGTGCCTTCCCAATGCCCACCTTTATAATAGTTCCATGATCAATTAAATAACAATTATGAGGTGTTCCCTTTCAGCAATATTTTAGAATTCAGAATATAGTAGCTTAAAATAATATGTAATAAAAATGTGAAGAAAACTTGAAGGTAATATAATTTAATCCCCTACATGATATATGAATTAAACTTTTCTCTAACAGAAATTCTTAACCTGGAATTCATGAGCTTGTTTTTTTGCCCTCAATATGTTAATGACTTTATTTCAATATAATTAGATTCCTTAATTATCCTATGTATTTCATTTTATGCTTTTAAAAGCATTGTTCTGAGGAGTCCACAGTTTTCATCAGACTGCCCAAAGAGATTATGATACAAAATGTTTAATAACTCCTGCTTTATAGCATCACTTGTGAGTCATCACCCAATTTCTTATTGAGTACCTACACAGATTTCCAATTGTCTTAGGAACCGAGACACTGTTCCTCTATCCATCTCCAGGTGGGTCTGCCCACATGCAGGTACACCCACATATGAGTATTAAAGAATCACGGCATTAGGAAGGTTGAGAACCACTGTATTATACAGTTCTGTACAACTTGTAGTGATGATTTTTGAAACTCTTAACACAAGAGTTTACATTTATTAATAATTAATTTTTTCTTGTTAGATGCAGAAATTCCAACCTATTATTCCAACTTATCAATATACTTATAGATTGTGATTCTAACATTCAATGAATGCATGCCATTTTTGTCTTCACTCAAGATATTAATAAAAAGATTGAATGGAACAGAGAGGTGGGCAGAGTACTGTGGTTTGGCAACAGAAACCTCTCTCCAGATTTATATCCATATATTAATCAGTATTATTT
The DNA here is from genome assembly GCA_028646575.1 of Pseudocheirus occidentalis. Classification (NCBI taxonomy): domain Eukaryota; kingdom Metazoa; phylum Chordata; class Mammalia; order Diprotodontia; family Pseudocheiridae; genus Pseudocheirus; species Pseudocheirus occidentalis. The sequence goes on along the minus strand of CM053599.1, from coordinate 55,659,167 downwards.
AACTATAAATCCACATAGCTTTGCATTCAACTAGACCACATCTCTCCATTTTGCACCAAAGGCTATAGTAAGGAACATTATTCAATGTCTTGATTGAATAGAAATATATTATGACTAAAGCATTCCTCTGATTGAGGAATCTTTTTTTTTTAAGAAATTGAATTAGCTTACTATTAATCATTCAGAAAAAATCCATGCTGGTTTATACTGTTAACCATTTCTCCTTTTTAGTACTCATATACTCTTTAATTATCTACAATTTTTTAGGGAATGATCATCCCACACCCACTGTTTTCATTTACAAAATCCATTTTCTTCTATATTATAAAAATGAGTACAACATTTGCTGATATAATATACACTTCTTGAGGACAGAGATGCTTTAATGATTACCTTTTTCTCATCAGCACTTAGTATGGGATTGGGCACAGACTTGCCAATTTACAAAAATCTTTTTGATTATTGATTGATTTCTAGTCTTTCAGCATTTGTGCTATTCTTCATAATTTTTAGGAAATTGTTCAGTCAATTTTCATCTGTCATTTCTTTTAGTAATAAGGGATTTTTTTCTATCTAGGCCAAAAAGACTTGGATTGATTTAAAGTAGGGGGTGGGCAGTAATCTTTTATTTAGATTTCTTCTTTAGCCATGCTTAGTCTATTCACACTATCTGAAGATTATTCTCCTTGACATAGAAAACACAAGAAATACATATGCTGAATAATTCTTTTCTTTCTGTCCTCTGTTAAAACCTTCCCACATGCCTAAGCACTGGACTCATCTTTTTCTTTTTATTATTCTGAGAATATCTAAAAGGAGTCTTTTTTGTTTCGGGCCTTAACATTTTTTTTTCACAGATCTCAGTACAGTTCTATACTTTTGGATTCTTTGTGCTATCCTTGCAGATGAATACTATTCTTTTGTATCTGTTCTTGGAAGTGTGAACCTTCTTCCATCTTCTGTACATGTACTTTTTAAAAAATAAGTTTTGGGGAGTCTTTTTAAAAATCACTGTTATTTCCCTTTAGCATCCCTTTCTCCTCCTTCTCAGCAAGGCATCTCACATGCTAGATAATATTTTTAAAGACCAGAATAAAAAAGGAAAAAAGAGGAAAACATTACCATAACTGATCAACACATAAAAATATCTAAAAATATGCACAATGTATACCACTGGTGGATTTCTCACTTCTGTGAAGGGTTGGGACCTTCTTCTCCTGTCTCTTCTTTTGAGGTGTTCTATTTATAATCTTGTAACATTTACATTTGATAGATGGGGAGGAAGGTTTATGTCTATTTATAATATCATAATCATTGTGCATATTGTTTTCTTGGCTCTGTTTACTTCACTCTACAGCAGTTCACGTAAATATTTCCATGTTTCTTGTATTCATCACATTCATCATTTCTTGGAGCACAGTAATTATTCCATTCCATTTCTTGTGCCATGATTTGTTTAGCTATTATCCACTAGATGAATATTCCATCAATAAACATTAAATATTTTCTATGTGCTAGGCACTGTACTAAGTTCTGCAAAAGAGGCAAAAGACAGTGCTTGCCCTAAAGGTACTCATGATCTAATGAGGGAGACAAGCAAATAAATATTACAAGCAAACTATATGCAGGATAAGCAGGAAAAAATTAAAGAGGGAACACACCAAAATTAAAAGGGGTTAGGAAATGTGTTCCATAAGAAATGGAATTTTTATCCAGGATTTAAAGAAAACCAGGGAAGCCAGTAAGCAGAAATAATGAGAGAGAGCATTCCAGGCATGGGAGATCACCAGAGAATATTCCCAGAGTTGAGAGACAGAGTGTCTTGTTTGTGGAATAATAGGGAAGCCAGTGTCACTGAACTGAAGAGAAACAAAAGGGAGTAAGTTCCCAGAAGGCTGGCATTCAAAGTCTTTCACAATCTAGCCCTCTCCTACCTTTCCAAGTAGAGGATTTTATATTTGATTCTGGAGGCATAGGGAGTCATTGTAGCTCTGAATGTAGGGATGATGAGGCATGGTCTGTCCTTTAGGAAAATCACTTTGGTGACTAAATGGAAGATGGATGAATGAGGAGAGTCTTGAGGTAAGCAGAACCACCAGCAGGCAATTGAAATAGTTGAAGAGTGAGGTAAGGAGGATATGAAGCACATTGGTGGCAATGGCAGGAAAGAGAAAGGAGTATATTGAGAAATGTTGTAAAGGGGTGATTGATAGGCATTGGCAATAGAAAGGGTATAGGTGGTGAGAGATTGTGAGGTATAGAGGATGGCAACTAGGTTGTGAGCCTGAAGGACTGGGAGGGTGGTAATGCCCACTACAGTAATAGGGAATTAAGGGAAAGGGATAGTTTAGAGGGAAGGATAATGATTTCAGTTTTGAACATGTTGAATTTAAGATGTCTACTGGGCATTCAATTTCAGATACCTAACAGGCAACTGGAGACATGAAATTGAAGCTTAGGAGAGAGATTAAGGGAGGAGAGGGAGATTTGAGAATCATCAGCATGGATATGGTAATTAAATCATTGGGAGATGATGGGATTGCCAAATGAAGTAATATAGAGGGAGAAGAGAAGAAGACCCAGGACAGAACTCTGTGAGACACTTACATTTAGAAGGCATGATATAGATGAGGATCCAGAAAAAAAAAGATTGAAAAGAGATAATCAGCTAGATACAAGGAGAACCAAAAGAGAGTGGTATCCCAAAAGGCAAGTTGGTTGGCTGTTGTCCTTGTGCTGGATTAGGACCAAAATGACATCACTATGTTGGAATCAGGATACAACGTGTCCAACTGCATCTCTATTTTTTAAAACCAATCCTTAATGGTTCTAATATAATTTCAAGTCTGAAAAAACTATTTCTTCTTCATCCCTCACTTTAGTTATTTCTCTTGATATTCTACTTTTCTAAAAGATTTGTATTATTTTGTCAATTTTTGTAAAGTGTTCCATTGAGAATTCAATTTGTAAAGCAATAAAATGTAAATTTGCTTTGTCATTTCTATGAGATTAGCATGACCATTCCTGAACACTAAATATTCCTCCAGTTGTTTAAGTGGTTCTTTATTCTTTTTTTATTAATTGATTTGTTTATTTACTTTTAGTTTACAAGATTCAGTTCCACAATTTCTTGACTTTCAAATTTTCTTCCCTACCTCTTCCCCCTCCCCCCGCCCATGTCTGCATCCAGTCAAGTATAGGATCTGCAAATACTTTCACACTGGACATTTATCTGGTTGTATAGAAGGGTTGTAATCAATGGAGTGAACAATGGTAAGGAAGAAATAAAACCAAACATGGAAAAGAATGATAGCATGTAGATTCCTTCAGTCTCCATTTAAATTCTGTTCTTTCTAGATCTTTCTCTGTATGTAGACATCTCTTTCCATCCCGCAACTTGTAGAGTTGTCTTACAACTGTGCGTTGCTGAGAAGAATCCAGTTTATCAAAGTTGGTCATCACACATACAATGTGTCTGTGATTATGTACAAATTTTTCCTGGTTCTGCTCTTCTCACTTAGCATCAGTTTGTATAAGCCTCTCCAGGTAAATATGAAGTCCATCTTTTTCCCATTTCTTATAGCACAATAGTATTCCATTGCATTCATATACCACAACTTTTTTAGCCATTCCTCAATTGATGGGCATCTCCTTAATTTCTAGTTGTTTTTTTTTTTGCCAAGTGGTTCTTTTTTCTTTAAGAAACACTTTTTAATCAAATCCATATAAATATTTGCATGTGTGCATATATGTGTGCACATGGCGTGCACGCTTGCTTGTGTATGTGTGTGTGTATATGTGTGTTGTTAGAGTGATCCCTAAGTATTTTATACATTTTTTTTACTTATTTGTAATGGGATTTCTCTTTCTATTAATGTCTTCTGGATTTTATTATTACTGTTATTATTATGTGGAAAAGCTATTGGTTTTATTTATTTTGTAGACTGAAATTGCTGAAGCTATTCATTGTACTGATTAATACATTTGCTGATTTTTCATGAGCATACACTTTTAAGGCCACTAGACAGCAACATATTTTGTGTTTCTTTATTGGCATCATTCACCAATTTATCATTCAGAGTTTTATTTTGAGGAGATTACCATCCTACTTGGGTCTTCTCTTTTTATTTAAAGTTTTTGCATGAATATTCATTTATGAAATTGGTCTATAGTTGTTTTTATCTGTTTTTCCTTTCCTGGTTTAGGTATTAGCAAGATATTTGTGTCATAAATGGAATTTGGTAGGGCTCTTCTTTGCCTATTGTTTCAAAATACTTTATGTAGAACTAGAATTAATTGTTTTTTAAATGTTTGGAACAATTCACCTGTGAATCCATCTGGTCCTGGGTATTTTTTTCCTAGGTAGCTCTTTAATGACTTGTTCAATTTCTTTTTCTAAGGTAAGATTATCTAAGTATTCTATTTCCTCTTCTGCTAATCTGAGCAATTTGTATTTTTGTAAATATTCATCCATTTCACTTAGATTGTTCAGATTTATGCACACATAATTGTGCAAAATAGCTCCTAATAATTAATTTTGTCTTTATTGGTCGTGAATTTGCCCTTTTCTTATTTGATACTAGTAATATGATTTTCTTTCTTTTTAAAAATCAAATCAACGCAGGGTTTATCTATTTTACTGTTTATTCCCCCATAAAACCAGTTCTTTTACTTATTTAATAATTTTCTTACTTTCAGTTTTCTTACTCTTTCCTTTGATTTCAATTTGGTGTTAAATTGGAGATTTTATTTGGTTCTTTTTCTATTTTTTTTAGTTGGATGCCCAATTCAGTCATCTGTTCTTTCTCTATTTTATTGATATAAGTATTTAGAGATATAAAATTTCCCACAAGTATTGCTTTAGCTGCTTCCCATAAATTTGGTATGTTGTTACATTGTTATCATTCTCCTTAATGAAATGATTGATCGTTTCTATGATTTGTTCTTTGATCCACTCATTCTTTAGAGTTAGATTATTTTGTTTCCCATTCATTTTCCATCTTTCCACAGCTTTTAATTAAATGTAATTTTTCTTGCATTATGGTCTAAAAAGGATGCATTCAATATTTTAATTTTTCTGTATTTGGTTGTGAGTTTTACGTCCTAATACATAGCCATTTTTTTTTGCTTTTTTGGGGGGGGCAATTGGAGTTAAGTGACTTGTCCAGGGTCACATGGCTAGTTTTTGTGTTAAGTGTCTGAGGCCAGATTTGAACTCGGGTTCTGCTGACTCCTCTATTCACTGCGCTGGCTAGCCACCCCAGTGTTTTTTTTTTTTTGCTTTTTTGGAGGGCAGTTGGGATTAAGTGACTTGCTCAAAGTCACAAGGCTAGCAAATGTGTCAAGTGTCTGAGGCTGGATTTGAACTCAGGTCCCCTTGACTCCAGGGCTGGTGCTCTATTCACTGTGCCAGCTAGCTGCCCCCATAGCCATTTTTTAAAGGTGCCATGTATAGCTGCAAAAAAGTACACTCCTGTCTATTCCCATTCAATTTTCCTCAGTGGTTTATCATATCTAACTTTTTCCAAAATTCTACCCATCTCCTTAACTTCTCTCTTGTTAATTTTGTGTTTAGATTTTTCTAGTTCTGACAGCAGAAAACTGAGGTCCCCCTCAGTAGTAGTCTATTTTCCTCTTGTAACTTATTTAACATTTCTTTTAAGAATTTGGATGCTATACCATTTGGTGCATATATGTTTAGTATTTATATTACATCATTGTCTATGGTACCTTTTACCAAAATGTAGTTTCCCTTCTTATCTCTTTAAATTAGATTATTTTTGCTTTTATTTTGTCTGAGGTCATGATTGTTACCCTTGCCTGTTTTACTTAAGCTGAAGCTTAATAGGTTCTGTTTTAGCCCCTTATTTTAACTCTGTGCTTCTCTCTATATCAGGTATGTTTCTTGTAAACAGCATATCATCAGACTCTGTTTTTTAATCCATTTAACTGCTTCCATTTTGTGAGTGAGTTCATTCTATTCACATACACAGTTATGAAACTGTCAGAATTTTGCTTATCATTTATTGGACCTTTTAGATATTTGTTTTCATAATTCATGGGCAGCTGGTGGATAGAGCACTGAGCTTGGTACCATCTTCATGAGTTTAAATCTGGCCTCAGATACTAGCTTTGTGACCCTGGGCAGCTTGCTTATCCCTATTTATCCCAGTTCTTCATTTGTAAAATGAGCTGGAGAAAGAAAAGACAAACTCCAAGAGTGCCTTTCCAGAGAAAACATCAAAATGGGATCACAAAGAGTTGGACAAGACTGAGATGACTTAACATTGACAATAACAGAACTCAGTAACAACAGCAATAGCTAACATTTATGTAGCATTTTAAAGTTAGCAAAGTGCTTGACACATAATATCAAACTGATTCTTACAATGCACTGAAGTATAATTTTAATTTGACAGATATGGAAATGAGTTTCAGAATGGTTATTTGAATTTTCCAGGAGGATTCCAGGCTCATGAGAATAGGGCTTCTTTTGGGCAATTAAAGCATACAATGGATAAGACTTGGAATCAGGGACTTTAGTTCAAATCCCATCTCAGATGCTTACTAGTTATGTGATACTGGGTATGTCTTTTATTCACTTGTCCTTAGATGTCTTATCTGCAAAATGGTGATAAGAAAAGCATCTGCTTCATAGGATTGTTGGGAGGATCCAATAAGATAACAATAAGGTAATATTATCTTGAAAAACAAAGTACTATGTCAATGATTGCTATTATCATTAATCATTGTTTTCTTGAATCAGAGTAGTACTTAAGCACTTCTTAATGTTTTATTTTATTTTTTTGACTGACCAAGGAAAGGTATATTCATGAAAAACTTCATGTGAAAGTCATGACCTCATGACATTAAGTTTAAAGTTGACAATTATTTTTAGTAAAACATCTAGATATCCATTCCCCCAAAGTCCACAGTTTTTTGCCATTGCGAAGTCTTACCAGAACAAAGCATTTGGATGGTTTCTTGAATTTCACTTTTCATTTGGTTGTCTTGGTATGGAGACAATGACAAGGTACCATCATCCCCACCATTAATCCACCCCCAATCAATCAACTAGAGAAATTGAATGCATCCAAAGTTTCATTAAACTATGTACAGAAGAGAGCCCTAAGGTTACCATTTAGGAAGAAAACATTAGATTCTTGGAATAAATGTCAGTCCTACACTTATTTATATTTCAAGTATTTTTCATTTGCATTTTCAAACAACCAACTTGTGTTGATTACTTCAGTGATAGCATGTTTCAAGCTTGCCACATTATGACATGTATAAACAAGAAAATCATACCCACTCTGAATAACTCTGTGGTATTTTGATATTCTAAGCATTTGACAAACTATCAAGAAGAGCTTAAGCACCATTTTCATCAGAATCTAAATTCAAGAAGAAGAAAAATCCATCATCCTTGAAATCAAGTTTAAATATTTGAAATTCATTGAGTAGTTTCACAAAAACGAATTGTTCTGATGATGGCTTATTAAAGAGCTTTCCATTTGTTTTCTACTTAGAGTGGGGCATAGCGAAATACCCTTCTCATGATTCCAGACAAACATAATGCTTTGATCTTTCATCACGATTCTGTCATGAATTTCATATCAGTGACTGTGAAATCCTAACAGTATTTTTCTTCAGTGTTTAGAAAGAAGTTATTTTAGAGTGAACTTGATTGTCTCTGTTCTTCAGCTAAAAGGGAAAGAAAATCATCTTTATTATTTCTTTTTGACTTTCTACTTTCCCTGAGTGGGTAACAGCTGATCTCTATTCCCTTTCCCTCTCTCATCCCCCATAAAAAAAGATGATGCCCTTGACTATTAATTTAGATTTACTTGAAAAAGCTTGTTGATGTTATTGACTGTTGATGGTTCTGACTACTGTTGAAACAGGCAATTGAAGAATTCTACCTACCTATAATTCCAGAACAAAAGGAAATAAGTTTAAATAAACTACCAGAGGTAAAAGGAGAAGGAAGAACTCTTTGGCCAAGAGGGCGTATTAGTCACTGAAATGTGTACTAGAGGTTATTATAGCTAGCTGTCTCAGGAAGTTTTAGAAACACTATAGAGACTTTTCTCTTATCTTGGACATCTTATTTCAAATCTTGCCAAAAGCTGGGAATCATTTACTAGGAATTATTAAATTATCCTTGAATGACTCTTATAAGTCTGATTTCACGGCTGCTTTTACTCAATGTAAAAACTGACTGGGCAATTCAACTTTTTTTCCCTTGATCTTAATAGAAGTCTCTTCCTCTCTATCTAAGCTTTCTTGAATTTAAGGAACTAGAAGGGGCAGAAACTTTCTCCAGCTGTATAGATCTACAAGTCTTATGTAATTTCTAGTCTTATAGAATTTGGGGGGGGCATTAAGAGGTTAAGAGACTTGGCACCTGGTCTGTGTCAGAAGCAGGATCTAAACATAGATCTTACTGACTCTAATGTTGCTTAGTCTAGACCAAGGGACTCTTAATCTTTGTAGAAGTATAGAATAGTGAACTTTTATGTTGCCAGTACTATGGGAGAGTTGGGCAATTTACATATATGCAGTTTATCTTCAAAAAAAGCAACTGTTTGGGTGAGTTTTTTTTTATTTTTTTTAATTTAGTTTTTATTTGTTTTCTTGTTTACATTATTCATTTTCATTACATTTTTTGAATTACACATTTTCTCCCCATCTTGCTCCTGCCCTGACCCCATAACAGCAATCCCACTGTAAGGCCCCTCCCCTGCTCTGCTCTCCTATTTTCTAGTAGGGCACGAGGGGTCTCCCTATCCCAGCCCCTGTATATCTTAATTCCTAGTTGCAGGTATTGCAGAACTTTAAATTCTAGATTCTGTCTATTCCTCCCTTGTCACCCACCCCTACTAGAAGGACACTCAGTTCAATACAGGCTATGGATGTGTGATTATACAGGACATCTTCATAGTGGACAGATTGTGACAGTGATAGTTCGTCTCTCCTTCCTATCCCTCCTCCCCCCTTGTTCTGTTCTCTGCCCTGCCTTGTTTACTGAGGTGTGTGCTTCCAGCATCCCTCCCCCAGACCCTGCCCTCCCCTCCATTGTCCCACCTCTCACCCCCATGCCCCCTATTCTCCTGTGTGACATGATGCCCAGTTTAGAGTTTATGCCCTTTCTTCCCTGAGCCAGATTCAATGAGAGTAACTGAAAGTCACATTGTAATAGTTATCCCTTGCCTCTTCTCTATGGGATGATTAATCCCATGTTGTCTCTCCCTGTCTCCTCTCATTCTAG
>CM053599.1:55627570-55649396 GCA_028646575.1 Pseudocheirus occidentalis | reverse complement strand
TTTTTATCCAGAAAAAAGGATTCTAGAGTTTTATTGGTGTTTTTATTTTGCTTCCTCTTTCTCATGTTGGCCAGTCAATTAATTGGTTGGTTTTTTTAGGTCTGTGAAACTCTGCTTCCAAGGGGGGAAGCTCTGTTCCAAATCGCTGGGGTTTTCCCCACTGCCAGAGCTATTAGGGGGGTGTTGCAAGTCCCCCCAGCTTTGGCTTGCTGAAAGTGCACCCCAGGACCACCACCTAAGACCATGATCTGGATCCAGGCTGCTCAAGGCAAGAGCACTTGGCCCTGATCCATTGATTCAGCCCCTCTCTGGAGTCCACAGGCCAGGGGCTCTGAAGCAGCCTGGTGAGGGTGGCAGATCCAGCAGTTCCCTTCCCCCACTGCTTCTTTCCCCCGGGGGCAGAATGGCCGAACTGCTTTATCCCCTCCAAATTAATTTTCAAAGTTTCAACTTTCACTAACCATCTCTGATCGAAGCTCCCCTCAGGCAGGTGCTTTAGATTTTCTTTGAAGCAGACTCAAGCTGCTGTATGGGAGGCTCTGCTGCTCCTTGTGGCCGCCCTGGGGGCTAGCCTGGCCTCGGCTGTGGTTTTGGGCTGGCTGGGTCTCTGCTCTGGTGCGAGTTGCCCCTCTCCTGTCCCGTTCCTCATGTCTTGACAGATGTGGAGGTGCTGGAGGCTGCAGATCTCTCCTGCAGGCTGGCTCTGGTGCCCGCTTGGCTCAGCTCAGCCATGCTCCTTCTAACCGTCCTAGGCCTGGCTGCAGGTCTCGGCTTCAGGCTGTTCCAGCCTTCAGCCACTGCTGCCCAGCTGCCTTCAGCGAGAGATGTGTTCTCTGTAGTTTTGTGAGTCTGAGAGTCCTAGACTTTCCTAGACTTTGTCTGAGTTCATATTTTCTGGGTGTTTAGGGTGGCGGTGTGGGAGCTGTGGGACCTTGCTGCTTCTACGCAGCCATCTTGGCTCCGCCCCCCCCCAAGATATCATAATTTTAAAATGAGAAATTTTGATTACATAATTTTTTAAAGATGTACTAACAAAATAAGGGAATTTAAAATTAGAAGGGGAAGAGTTAACATGTGAAAATAATCTTTGAACCAAGTTCCTCTGATAAAAGTATTATATATAATATATAAAGTATATAGGGATTGGATATGAATAAATCAATGGCTAAATGCCATTCCCCAATAGATAAATGATCAGAGGATATGATCAGATAATTCTCATAAGAAGAAATCCAAATGGTCAACAACTATTTGAAAAAATTCTCAAAATGACTTAAAATAAGAAAAATATAAAGTGGAACAGTTTGAAGCAGTCATCAGATTAATGAAGATGACAAAAAAAGAAAAATGATAGTTGTGTATTGTTAATAGGACTATGAAGTGGTTCAATGATTCTGGAAAGTGGTTTATAAATATGCCTTAAAAGTCACTAAGTTATATATTTACCAAGGAAATCAAATAAAGGAAAGGACACACACATACACCCACACACAGAGATACATACATATTTATTATATATTTGGTGATAGATATTAAATTTGTACTCAAACTATTCATTTTAGCAAAATAATTGGAAATAAAGCAGAAGTGCTTCAACTAACATGGCATGAATATAATGGAATATTATTGTACAATGAGAAATTATGGAAAGAATAGAGTCAGAGACCCTTTTGGAAAAGGGAAGAATCAGAACTAATTATGCCATGACTACAACACTGTACTAAAAACAAAGTGTGATACACTTATGAACTGCAATCAACTTGAAAATCAAGAACAAGCCCTGAAAATTGATGATGATTTATTCTCTCTTCTTGTTCAGTCATCTGTCATGTCCAGATCTTCATGGTCTCATTTGGGGTTTTCTTGGCAAAGATGCTGGGGTAGTTTTGCCTTTTCTTTCTCCAGCTCATTTTATAGATGAGGAAACTGAGGCAAACACGGTTAGGTGACTTTCCCAGGGTTACACAACTACTAAGTGTCTGAGACTGGATTTGAAATCCTGACTCCAAGACTAATATCCTATCTATTGCACCACCTAGCTGCCCATCATGCTTTCTGCCAATTTGCAAAAAAAGATAATGGATTAAGTTTGAAAAATGAGAGGTACTGTTTTCAGCAGCTGTTAAGGGGCAGTTAATTTTATGAACACTAATGCTTAAAAATGAAAAGAAATAATGGAATGAAAATGAATCATATTACAAATAAACAAGATAGAGCAGAAAAAAGTCCAGGAAAAGAAGCAAAAATAAGTGAGGTGGCATTAGAACTACAATAGTAAATTTGAAATATACAACAACAAAAACAAGCTGCATGTGCTGGAGATTCATAATTTCATATGCAACTCTTTTTTGATTCTTTGTATAGAAAAGTGTTCATATTTCCTGATGCTTGTCAATGTCACAATAAAAAAGGTGAAGAAAAAGAGAAGAAAAAGTGTAGTTGGTTTTAACTTTAAAAGTGTATGATGATACTAAATATTCACAGTGGTCTGGCGGGTAGACAATGAATTAAGGAGAGAGAGGGAGTAAGTTGAGACAGGATGGAACTGCAGACTGGTTTCAGGGTACATATTGGTCTACCATTCCTCTCTTGACACACTCACATGGAACAATTTAACCACTGTATCAAGTTATATTTAGGAAGTTTATCAAATTATCACAAATTAAAATTGGATGCCCCTACAAGAAATTAGATTCATTGCCAGTTTAAAACCCCTTAGAGCCTGACTGTTTGAATTATAAAATTAGCACTTGTTCATTGTGCAACCAAGGATGGGTTATATTTTTTTGCTTTTTTTTAGAGGGAGGAAGAAAATTGGGGTTATGTAACTTGCCCAACGTCACACGGCTAGTAAGTGCTAAGCTTCTGAGGTCAGATTTGAACTCAGGTCCTCCTGACTCCAGGACCCATGCTCTATTCAGGATAGGTTATTTTCCTCATCTGTAAAGAGAAGGAAGAATTGACTAGAAAGCATCGAAGGTCTCTGCTAGGTCTAAAATTTTGATACTATGTTCCTATAACAACATCCATTAAAATTCTGAACTTAAACATTTAAAAAGACATTTCCATGCACAAATTAGGTGAGAAATATATGTGAAGCCACAAATATTACATACAGTTTGGTTTTTTTAATATATTAAAATTTCAACATTTTACTTTCAAACTGTCCTGTTTGTCTTTGTTTCATTCTGAACCTCCTTCAGGTCTCTTCTGCCCACTCATTTAAATGCTTCAATCATCTTTTTTTTTTAATTTTCTTCTTAGGGGGAGGGTACCATCATTAGTTCCCCTCTCCCCTCAAACACTTCCACCCAAATGAAAAAGAGAAAAACACCATCATCGTAACAAATAAACTGATTCAAGCAACACAAACCCACACATTTATCATGTCAAAAAAACCATGCATCATTCTCTACCTTGATTCCATTAACTTTCTGTTAAGAGGTGGGCAGTATGTTTCTTTATTGGCATTCAGAAGTCATAGATCATTGCATTAATCAGAGTTTTTAAGTCTTTCAAAGTATTTTTCATTAACAATGTTGTCACTGTGTATATGATTTCCTAGTTCTGCTTACTCTGAAACTAGTTCTATAGCTTTTATCAGTAGCATAAAAGGAACAGTAACCAGTTTTGTGCAGAGCCTAGGAAATATGTGGTATTAGTCAGCAGGAGAAGGTATGGGAAGAAGGGATATGGTAACCTGAAGAAACATCTAAATGGATTAAGGGGACATAGAATTTGTTGTCAAATATTTGAGCTGTTGTCTTTTGAAGGAGCCTGCTTTTCGATTCCTTTTATAAGTCTGCTGGAGAGGGTCTAGCACCATAGAGGGATAGACTACAGTTCAGAATATGAAGAATCTGATAATGAGTAATAGCCAACAACGGAATGAGATGCCTTAAAAGGCAGTAAGTTAGAAGTATCATCATTAGAAGTAACTCAACAACTCTCTGAATTGATCCAAGGTGGTTTTTGGACAAGTTCATTAAATTTAGAGCTAGGAAAGTTCTAAATATAGATGAGACATCAAATTACCTTGTAATTCATGTTCCAAATAAGGAAACTAAAGGCCAGAGACAACAAGACATAGTTCTGCCATCAAACTCTTAGGAAAAGGTTTTTCAATTTAGTGGGATATGACATAGCTGATGTTTGGGATGGCTAGGTGGCATAGTGAATAGAGCACTTGTGCTGGAGTCAGGAGGACCTGAGTTCAAATCCAGCTCAGACACTTAACACTTACTAGCCGTGTGACCTTGGACAAGTCACTTAACCCCAATTGCCCTGCCCTCCCCTCTCCAAAAAAGAAAAAGAAACATAGAGACTAAGAATAGGCAAATAAGAAATAAAATTAATACTTTAAAGACCACATATGTAGTTATTCCAGGATTGAGAATCACAGATGAGCTTTTAAGAAGAAAATATATAATTACTTTAAAGAATTCATTGTCTTAGATGGAAGTTATAACAAAAAATAGAACTGTTAGATGCGAAATTCAGATAAATTGAAAGGAACTTAAAGCCAAGGATCATAGATTTAGAACTGCAAAGCACCTGATAGACTTTCTGGTTACAAGACTGCACAGCATCACATGATCAGAGATTTAGAGTTTAAAGAGACTTCAAAGGTCATTAAATCCCCCATGTTTGGAACTCTCTCCCTCCACATCTCCATGTTTTGACTTTGTTGGCTTCCTTCAGGTGTCAGCTAAAACCCTACCTTCATCAAGAGTCATTTCCTCATTAATCTGAGAACATCTCCGATTTATCTTGTATATATTTGCTTATGGTTGTTTATGGGTTCTCTCTCCCATTAAGTTAGGAGCTCCTAATTGTCATGCAATACAATTACTGTTATGCATTTCATTAATAGTAATAATGATTGACTTTTGTATAGGGCTTTAGGGTTTACAAAGTGCTTTACAAATATTATCTTGACATCACCAGGAGGTGGGTAGGGCAAATAGTAATGTAAGAGACAGCTTGATATATTAGCATTGATATTATAAGGGAATGAGAAAGTGTGATAAGAAACAAATGTCTTGTCATAATATTCCCATCATCAAAGGGAATTTGGGGAGAGTAAGGAAGAAAAATAGAGGGCATGTGGGTGGATTGGTTTTGTCCTGAAGATTTATAGCAGCAACCACACTGGCATACCCAGGATGGCTGCTAATACAGGTTTTTAGACCTCCTTTACTAGGAAAGATAGCTATTTAAGGGGTCAACAATCTTTTTTTAATTACAGGTTAGGAGCAGAAGATAATAATTGGCAGGTAGTGACTCTAATTCATACAAAAGTTTGTGATGTACCCATGTGGCATGGGAATGAATAATGAGCTGGGTCAGGAATAATGTACTAGACGACATAGAGAATTTAAATGATTTAACTACATGCTAAAAGAAGAAGCATGACATGCTCCAAATGGGTCAGTATGAGGAAGTCTGGTTGTGGGAACTCTCAGAAATTTTTGACAAGCATTGACCAAGGGAGAAGGTAGAAAGATACTATACTATAAGCAGGCCCATCCAAGTAGAATGCTACTCAGTGATGGAGGGAATAATAAGAAATATATTAATTCTAGGAGTTTCTAAACTATTTAAATTTTTATCAAATGCACTAAAATTTCATTTATTTGTTATGATCAGAAATGAGTAGTTCTACATAGATACACTTTCCAGGTTAACTGAAGCTTACCCTTTTACACACCAAACATTTCTTATTTTAATGATTTTAAAGGAAATCTAGCCAAAGACTATTACACACATCTCTGCTTTTTCAAAATGGAGGACATAGAATATAATGTTCTTAATGCTATGCCCAAAGTTGAACTTAGCATCTGTTCCCTTAAATTTGACCCTTTTATAAACTTTCCTGTTTCTATTGAATGAATTATCATTATCCCAAATTCACATGCTTAAGAGTCATCCTAGACTTTTTTTAAACTCCATCACTCAATCAGCTGCCAAATCCTACTGATTACTTACACAACATTCTTATTCTAGTCCCTTCCCTCCATTTGCACAGTCAGTGGCCTAGTTGAATCTCTTATTTTTCTGGTCTGGAATGGTGTGAAAGTTTTTAAATTGGCCTCTCTGCTTTTAGCTTCTCTCTCTTCCAAAATGGCACAGTGGAAAAAATGCTGAATTTGTAGTCAGAAGAACTGGCTCTGCCATTTACTGTGTGGGTAACTGTAGGAAAGTCTTAGTTTCTCTTGTCCTACTTTTTCATCTAGAAAATGAGGTGGTTGAACTACTATAGAGGGCCTCTAAGCTCCTTTCTAACTCTAAATCTATAATCTTTTAACTATTAAGTCTTTTCAAAATGATATTCCCATCTCTTGCTTCCATGTATTCAAACTACTTGTATCACATTCCTGAAATATATTTCCTACTTCTCTCCATTTCTTAGACTTTAATTTTCATCAGAAACCAGGTCCTCCAAAAAGCCTCTCTTGAAGTTCCCATTTGTTAGCACTCCATACTTCAGCTATCACATACTTAAATTACATGAATGTGTTGTGTCCCCTTCCCCAATAAACTCCTTGACCATCTTTTTATCTTTGCATTCTCAGTACACAAAAATGTCCTATATCAATATTTCAATGTATCTTTCATCTTCCCATTGTGTGTACCCTGCCCAGTGGAGCCAATCACCAGTTATACTTTCTCATTCTGTAAGAGTCTTGTCCATGATCTCCCAGGAATCCTTCATTAGTCATTCACCCAAAATTCTGGTTGATTTGTTTTCTAGAATTTCTGCTATTACATCAGGGATAATGTAAAACACAAGACATGCATCCCTTATCTATACATATAGTAGGTGGTTAATAAATTTTGACTGATTTATTTATAGTGGGTGAGTAATGTAGGTTGAGTTGAAGTGAATTTTCTTTATTTTTCTGTGGGGAGATCTATGATTTCTTTAGCGTAGAGAATTCTGGGTCAGAAAATACCATATATCGATGCAGATGAACAAAAAAGGAAAGAGCCCTGGATCAGAGCCTGAGGACTTGTATTCCAATTTTACTTCTGATGCTATCTGTGTGATATTGAGCAAATCATTTAAGTTCCATGAGCCCCAGTCTCATTATTTGTAAAATGAAAGGGCTGGATAAGGTGAGCTCTGAGATTCCTTTCAACTCTAAATCTTGGATTCAATGATCCTTAGTCATCTGAGACACAGATGTGAAGTGAATTGCTCGGTGTCACATAGTTACTATGTGTCAGAGTCAGGATTTGAAGTCAGTTCTCCCTGATTCAGAGGCTGGCTCTCTATCTACTATACACCCTGCTTCTCTGAATAACTATTATGAATACAGATCATAGCGGCAAGACTTAATATATAATGGTGCTGTCAGGTTTCTAGTGGAGGTAGTTTGTCCCTATAGCAAAGACATTGAATCCCAGACTTGTGTCTGCTTTTGAGCTTTTCTCTATGTTTTCTCAGCCTCCTAATCCTCTATATAACCCATGCTTCATCATGACATCAAGATGACATCAGACAGTAGCTGTGTGACTTTGGGCAAGTCATTTAACTCTGTTTGCCTCAGTATCCTCATCCACAAAATGAGCTAGAGTAGGGAATGGCAAACCATTCCAGTATCTTTGCCAAGAAAATGCCAAACGGGTTCAAAAAAGGTTGGACATAACTAAAAAACAACCATCTTTTAAAACTCTTGAAGTCTAGTCATGAGAAACAAACGGGCAAAAATCTACCAAAGTGAGAAAGGCTTTGAATTCTGACCAAGTAAGAACTAACTTAAGCATGTTCAAAGATGCTCATGAACATATTGGTCCATAGGTGATGATTTTTTCCCCACAGAATCTGAATTGAAAGGGACCTCAGAGGCTAGCAAAACTTATATATTCCTGCAGGAAAAAGTGTTTATTCAGCCTTTACTGGAAAACCTCTGGTGAAGTGGAACCCACAACCTCCAGGGGCCACTCACTCCATTTTTGCATAGCTTTAATTGTTAGGAACTGCCTTTATTTGTTTTTACTTCAAGCACAAATCTGACTTTCTGTGTCTTCCAACAAGTATTCTGCCTTTTGAGGCCAAGCAAAACATTTTTATCCCTCCTCCAAGGGGGCAGCTCTTCAAATACATGAAGGCAGCTGTCATGAATACAGCTAGTCGGGTACCAAGCCACATCTGAGTTTCCACAGCACTAGAAATTCAGTTACTCTTATAGGCATCAGTAGTACTAGTACTCACACTTGCAAAATTAAGTATCCTTACAGAATGTTTAAAGTCAATGAGTGTATCTAATTTGGGGAATATTGTCTCCTCACCCCAAACATGTGACTTCTACCTGTATGTGTCCAGAGATGGCAGACAACCAAGATTTGAATAGCCAACCTGTGGCTCCAAGTGAGGATCCCTGCTTAAACAACTCCTTTTAGGATTCCTATAAATGCCTGGTTATATAAATGTTCTCTGTATTTTTGGGAAATTATGCCTTGTGAAGCTATAAGAAAAAAAAATTTGGGAACTATCACCAAGGAAATGTGTGTGTCTGTGTATGTACATGTGTGCATGCTTAATATGCATGTACTTTCACTTGCTTAAGTGCTGGACCAGGCCTAACTTAGACCGTTTCAGCGGTTCAGACCAGGAGCAAGAAGGAAATGAAAAGCTTAGAGACTATCTAACGTTTGGGGGCGAGGGGAGGAGGGGAGGAACTGAAGTTCACTTAGCAATAGCATGTTAAGGATATTTAACAAAGATTTAGCTCTGCTTTAGCTATATATTCTTATATTTATTCCCAAACTAAAATAAATAATGATCAAAAGTGTGTGTTGCCTGGTTCAGCAGTTGGTTAGTTCTCAAGTCTAAAGGGCACTGACTCTTTACAGAGTTGTCTTTTTATACTTTATGTGACCAAAAAATAAAAAAGCCATGCCGATGGCTCTACACATTTTTTTTCAATACTATCCTGATGGTTTATGGTTGCTGTTGTAAGCCCCATGGACCTAGAAATAAGTTGAATAATTAGGAAACATATATTACCAAACCACTCCCTATGCTATGCTTGGTATCTTCTGTCTGTATCCTTGGAAACCAATGCAGTTTAGTAAATCATCTGTAATTTGCTATTTTACCACCTACAAGGCAACTTCAGAGAGCCAAAGGACTAATATGAGACTAATAAAATAACCCTAAAATTGTATACTATAGTCATGTCCCAACTTTCTCTGTTTGTTGGTATCACCTATCATATCCCATGAGTACAGGGCTATTGCGGTTTGGGAGGTAGCTATTAAAAACTAACCAGAAAGAGAGAATCCTCACTTTTACTGAGAATGACTAAACAGTTAAATTGCAACTAGATTCTTTATACAGCAGCTGGTAGGTCAGGAAATAGAGCACTGGGCCTGGAATCAGGAAGACTTAGGTTCAAATCTGACCTCAGACACTTACTAGCTGTGTGATCCTGGGCAAGTCACTTAGCCTCTTTTCACCTCAGTTACCTCATCCAATGCCTCTCAGATGAGAATAGCATCTACCTCACAAGTTCTGAGGATCAAATGATATGTGTAAAGGCACCTAGTATAATGCCTGGCACATAAAAGGCATTGTATAAATGTTTATCCCACTCACTTCCCTTCCCTTACAACTAGAGATGGACTGGGTGAAGTGGGAATCCTCAGAGGCCATTTATCAAATGCAAATTTTCAATTATCAATTACCCACAGACTCATTACAGTTCAAAAATTCAATACATAATATAGCAAGGAGTACTAGTGGCTTCCCAACTGGAAAACTGTACGTGCAGACTCTGTCTATACATTTCCTTGTGGCTAATTATACATGCTTTGATTCTAGATAGATTTTCATTTGATGGCTATTCACTGCCAACATGGAGTTCAGTGTAACTGATAAAAGTGTAATACTACTCCCAACTCAGGGTTAACTGTGTAGGCTCAGTATTTCACGCCCTGTTGGTTCCCTTTTCTGAGTTGGCATACAGAGTGTTGCTGATGGATTCTTGTTCACTCTGCAGTAGCAAAAGATAAAAGCAGGAGGCTGCAGTGTAAAGGATGCTGGAGTCAGAGTCAGAAGACTTTGATCTTGATTCCCAGCTCCTACATTTATTGGAGAGATTGTTTTACCTTTTCTGATTTCAGGATTAGAAGGGGGGAAAAAAGCATGGTGACCTTGGCAATTCTATCAAACAATATTTATTAAGATTTTTCACATATCCAGAATTTTCCTTTACATGGAAAGATTCATAGACTTTTAGACTTGGGAAGGAATTCAATGCCATTCTTTTTGTTGTTCAGTGGTGTTCAGTCAGATCTGACTCCTTGTGACCCCATTTGGGGTTTTCTTGGCAAAGATGTCAGAGAGATTTGCCACTTCCTTCTCCAGCTCACTTTACAAAGAACTGAGACAAATGTGATTAAATGACACGCCCAGGATCACATGACTAGTAAGTGTCTGAGGCTGCATTTGCATTCAGGGAGATGAGTCTTCCGGATTCTATCCACTGTGCCACTAGCTTCCCTCAAAGGCATTTTAGTCCCACTCAGAACTGAAAAATAATTCCCTCTACCACATATCCAACAAGCAGTCATTCAGCCTGTAAAGACCTTCCATGAGAGGGAACCCATTGCCTTCCAAAGCAGTTTATTCCACTTCAAGATAACTCTCTAACAGTTCAAGCTTTCCCTGACACGAAGTTCCAATTTGCTTCTTTTCCATTTAAATTAATTGATTCTGCCTTCTTGTCAAAATCAAATAATTTTCAAATTATAACCTTTTAAAGATATGAAAACTACCATATGCTTCTCCTAGATTAACATCATCAATTCATTCAACCAATAATGGGTTACCAATATTTATATAGAACCTCAAAATCTGAAGAAAGCTTTATACATATTACTGTATTTGAACCACACAACAACTCAGTGAGGTAAGTGCTATGGATATTAGCCTCCCATTTTATAGCTTAAGGAACTGAGGTCTGTTGAGGTGATAACTTGTATATGGTAACACAAATGCTGTCTGAAGTAGAATTTGAACCAAAGCCTTCCTGCTGCCATTTGAGCACAATGTTCTATCCAGTCCTCTATCTCATTCCAAGCTTAATATGGCACTGTGGATCTCAAGACACTTCATTCTATTTATTCCTCTTCTTTAGATCCTCCTCATCTAAACAATGCCCTTTCTAACTGGTGGCTTTCAGAGCTAAACACTTTATTCCCAGATGTAATCCAATCAAGGCAGAGGACAGTGCAATTGTCATCTACTTCTTCATGAAAGCTGTATTTCTCTTAATGCAGCTCAAAATCCCATTGGTTTGGAGCTGCCATATCAAACATAAGATCAGGTCAGAATGAAATTGCAGTGCACTAAGACCCCCGTAATTTTTCCGGACAAACTGTTACCAAAGTATTCTTATCTCACTTTCTACGTGTGAAGTTAGTTTCTTTATTGAAGTTGAGGATAAGAATTTACATTTATCCCTATTAAATTTAATCTACTAGCCCATTATTGTCATCTTTTCCTTTCCCTTTAACTAAAAATGTAAAGAGACACAAGGATTAAAGATAGAAAAGAATCTCAGAAAGGAAAAAAAATAATATGAATATACCTACATAAATACATGGATAGGAAGAGGGAGTCTTTTTTTTCCTTTCCTTTCTTCTCTTATCTTTTTTTGGGGGGAGGAGATGTATAATTTTGAGAGTTTAGGGAACTACCTTGAATGAATGGTATCTCCTCAAACCAATTTGGATTCATGAATCATCTATACTTCATAATGTTAAAATGGTGCCTGCAGTGCTGAGAAATTAAGTGACTTGCCTAAGGTCACATATTAAGTATTTTTCAAAATCAGGTCCTAAACTAATTTTTCTGAAGTCAGTAACAATCCTCCATCCAGGACACCATGCTACATCTCAGCTAGTGCACATACACACATATGTATGCTTGTATGTTTATACATTTTATAATAGCTAACATCTATATCTGCAGTTCTCAGCCTGTGGGTTGAACAACCCTTTCAAAGGGGCCGCCTAAGGCCATCGGAAAACACATATTTCCATTGGTCTTAGGAACCAAGACACCACTCCTCTATCTGTTTCCAGGCAGGTCTGCCCACATGCAGATATGCCCACATATGAGTATTAAAGGGTCATGACATTAGGAAGGTTGAGAACCACTCATCTATGTGATTAGTTTTACAACATAATTAACATAGATTAAGCTGCTTAATCCTTCTTACAACCCTGGGAAGTAAGTGCTATTAGAATACTCAATTTACACATGAGGATGAGAAGGGTTAAATGACTTTTCCAGGGTCACACACCTAGTAAATGTTTGAGACAAGATTTATATTCAGGTCTCCTTGACTCTAAGTCCAGAACTCTATCTCCTACATCACCAAGCATATGTATATACACAATGCACACACATTAATGGAAGGTCTTCCCCTTCCAGCTCTTTTTTTTTTTTTTTAGTAAAAGTACCATCCCTTGACTCATTTCTTAAAGAAGTCTATTCACTGAATGGGCTTTGCCTCACAGTCTTCCACTGTATCCTGGGTCATCTCTAGTCATCAAATTTTATTGCAAGTCATGTCATTATGAACCTGATGTCATTATTCTCTTTGTGAACAAAAGTGCAGGCAGAGTCAAGATGGTGGCTCAGAAGCAGGAGAACTCTGTGAGCTCCACCCATAACCACCTCAAAAAACTATAAAATATGACTCTAAACAAATTTTAGTGCTCCAGAGCCCACAACATCACAGAGATATGAAGATCCTACTGAAGATAGCCTGAAGACAGCAGGCAGACAGTAAGGGTACATTGCAGCATGATGGGACCTGAGACCAACACCAGATGAACCTATGGCTGTAGGCCCAGGGGAGCCAGGACAAGCTGTGGCTGGAGCTTCTAGGAGAGTGGATCACTGGAAGCTGTGGCAGTTTCCAGACTTAACAACCCATAAGAGCCAAGGACAAAGGGAAAGGTCAGTGGAACTCGGCTAAATTTGGGGGAGAGGGTCTGGCCGTCTACCTTCAGAGCTAGAAGTAGTCTAAAGCAGTGGCCCTGCAGTCGCCTCCATGTGGCTGCTTCAGAATTCCTGGCCTGCTGATTGCAGGTGGGCCAAGCAATCATTCAGAGGGTAAGTGCTCTTGCCTTAACCTGCTTGGAGCGGGAACTTGGTCTTGGGTGGTGGTCCTGAGGTGCATGACCAGTGAGCCAAAGATGGTGGGGGCTGCAGAGATGGCAGCCCCCTAATAGCTCTAACAGTTGCAAAAACCTCAGTGATTTGGGACAAAGTTCTCCCCTCTGAAAGCAGATTTCTACTGAGCCCAAAAGTCACGTAATTGACTGGCAACATGAGCAGGCAAAGGAAGCAAAGCAAAAACAGCAATCCAACCTAAGATTCCTTTTTTGGGAACAAAAAGGATCAAAGCACGGAATAGGAGGAAGACAACACTGTCAGAACTCCTGCACCAAAAGCTTTCAAGAAACATGAAGACTGCCTACAAGTCATACATGAGCTTAAGAAGGATTTTGAAAATGAAATAAGAGAAGTGGAGGAAAAATTGGCAAGAGAAATGAGAATCATGCAAGAAAATCATAAAAAGAGAGTCAACAACCTGACTGAAGAAAATAACACCTTAAAAAATAGATTAAGTCAAATGGCAAAAGAGGCCCAAAAAGGCAATGAGGAGAAGAATGCCGTAAAAAGGCAAATTTGCCAGATGGAAAAAGAATCTCAAAAGCTCACTGAAGAGAATAATTCCTTCAGAATTAGAGTGGAGCAAATGGAAGCAAATGACTTTATGAGAACTCAAGATACTATTAAACAGATCCAAACAAATGAAAAAAATAGAAGGCAATGTGAAATATCTCATTGAAAAAACACCACTGTCCTGGAAAATAGATCCACAAGAAACAATTTTAAAATTATTGGACTACCTAAAAACCATGATCAAAAAAAGAACCTAGAACAAAGGACAAACCACAATGTGATAAATTGAGACAAGTGAAAGAAGATTAAAGGAAAATCCAAAGCAATATCAATAATTGAGGAGAATATGGATAATTTAATAATTTGCACTTAAAGAATCTGTGTTTAAATACACAACTAGCCACATGTGTGACCTTAGACAAGTCTCTTCCTGTCTTGGGGCCTCAGTGTCTTTATCCTTAAAATAAAGAAGCTGAGATAATGGTTTCTGGAGTCCCTTTGAGCTCTAGATCTGTAATATTATAATATATAACAGTGGTTCTCAACCTTCCTAATGCCACAACTCTTTAATACCCATATGTGGGCGTATCTGCATGTGGATGGACCTTCCTGGAGACAGATAGAAGAAGAGTGTCTCGGTTCCTCAGACCATCAGAAATATGTGTTTTTTGATGGTCTTAGGCGACCCCTGTGAAAGGGTCATTCAACCCTCAAAGGGGTCACAACACACAGGTTGAGAATCACTCATCTATAAAGATCCTCTCCATCTCTAAAATCTGAATTCCTCTAGCTCCAAAGCATAAGGAAATTGAGGAAAAGATGTCAATAAAAATTGATTCTCTCAAGAGCTGATATGCAATAATCTGGTATCAGCTTATAATTGCAGATCAAAGGACCAGCAGGTGAAGCTAGGTTTTGATTAGTTTGCCTATTTACCATCATTGACTTGAAGTGACAAGATCTTGACTGGTGCTTTAAAATTGCTTGTTACCACCACACCTTCTAAACTTGTCAAGATTACTTAAAGTATTTGTCTTCTGGAACCAAAGTTTGAAGAGTATGTTTTCCTGCAGTGACCACTATGCTACTTCTGGCATGTGCGTTTCCTCTGGCATTTAGACCTCATTGTTCCTAAGCAAGAATGCTGATGTCAGAAGGGCTAACAATAAATTAGAATTCATGTACATAAATGCATGCACTAAGAGACAGAAGTATCTAAATTTCAAGTACCATTAACTTGCACACTAAATTGATTGCTGAAATCTCCAAATTGAACCTAAGCACAAGTGGACATAAATCTCACATTACAGCTGTGTGCATCATTAAGTCATCTATGATCTATGGAGAAAGGACAGCAACCTTTTGAATAAAATGATGTTGCCTTCCACAAGTTGGTACATTCAAAATAACTACTAGTCTAGGAAGAGAACAATCAAAGTTAACTAATTTGCATCTGGTTATTGTATTCAGGAGCTGGACAGCTACCTAAATATCTCAGCCCAAGCATGGGAAGCTAGCAAAGCCTGAATAGGACATTTTAATGCACAGAAGGTAAAAGGATAATCCAAACAGAGGACCCTCAAACGTGGTGGAACAATATCATTTAAAGGTTGGTCTCTATTTAACATATAAATTTAAACTCCTTCATCTGTTCACAAAATTGACACCACGATTCCTTTGTAACATAATCTAATGCACCTATTTCTTTTTGCTTCTTTATACTCAATCAAAGTAGCCTACTCTCCATTCTATTTGACTCATTTGCTTTTCCTACATGATTCTGCTTATGTTGTCCCTTGTGGCAAGACTACTATTCCCTCTTCTCCTAGTGAATTCTTAACCCATCCTTTAAGTTCCAACTAAAATATTGCCTTCTTTATAGATCCTTTCCTGATCTCCCTATCGGGAAAGTTATGCAGTAGAAAGAATATTGTGTCTGTACTCACAGAATCACAGATCAAAATATTGATTTTGCTGCAAAATACCTCTATGGTTTTGGGTAAGTTACTTCAACTCTCTGGGCCTTAATTTCTTCATCTGTAAAAGGAAGAGGTTCTTAAGGTCCTTTTAACTCTGACCTAATAATATCCTTAACTTGGATTTCTTACAGAACTTTATTTCTACTGCTCCTATGAACTTGAAATCAGAATTTTTTAATATTATCTCCAATAGAACCAAAAGACATCTCAGAGACCATCAATCTATCATCAAGCATTTGTTAAATACCTACTATTTGACTATTTGACAGGCAATGGTCTAGATGTTGGAAATACAAAGATAAAGAATAAAAAAGTTATATTTAAAAGGATTCTACTTTCCAAAGGGAGAGAGAAGCATATATATGTGGATGTACATATGTGTGTGTGTGCTTAAAATAGTCATTTTCAAAGATTCTAGAATTTTTAAATTAATTACATTTATATTTTGACAGCCCTTTCATCCATGCAACACTTCAGAAAGTGTTGGGTATTTAGCAAAAATAATTGGTTAAATAAGCAAGCTCCCAGATGTTGAACTTCTTTCATATCCTCCCAGCGTTCCTTCTTAAGCAGTCATGTCATCTGAGCTTCTCCTAGCTCCTGAGTTGTCTAATCCCTCCCCCAAAAGCATCTTCATCATTCCCTGAAGTGTCTCTAAACTAATTTGAGGGTGTATTTAGACCTGTTGCTCCACTGGCCAAAATTGTTAGTTAGAGCTCTGCATCCAACAATTACTAGCTTTGAGAGCACAGGAAAGATGTATAATCTCTTTCAGACTCAGTTTCGTCATATTTAAAATTAAGCTATGAATTCCTGAACTCACTACATCCCATGTTTATTGTGAGGATGAAATAAATGAAGTTTGTGAATGTCTTATAAGTTTTAAAACACGACATATGGCCTAATATGAGGTTATAAATATAAAAACTTATCAAAAGAATTGAAAATTATTAACAACTATGTCAAAGAAGGCTCTGAATCACTAATAATAAGGGCAAATCAAAACTACCCAAGGTTTAATTTAACACTTAGCAAATTGGCAAAGAAACCAAAAGATGTAAATAGTATCGAAGGGATGGAAAGACATACACACTAATACATTGTTGGTGAAGCTATGAATTAGTACAATTCTGGAAAGTAAATGGGAATTATGCAAATAAAATGATTATAGTGACCTTCTGACCCAGGGTCAGCTATTGGATAGAGCACAGGACTTGGAGTCAGGAAGACATGAGTTAGAGTCATGCCACAGACACTTATTGTGTGAGACTGAGCAAATAACTTTATCTCTCTGTGCCTCAGTTTTCTCATCTGGTAGATTCCACTGGTAGTATATGTACCAAGGAGATTAATGACCAAAAAAAGGTTTCCATATAGACCAAAATATCAAAGCAACACTTTTTGTGATGACAAAATGTAAATTAAAAAGCAGGGGTCAATCCATTGTTGAAAGGCCAAACAAATTCTGTTTGTTGAATGTTATATTAGTAGCATTACTGCGCTATATGAAACAATGAGCATGAAGAATATAGAGAAACATGGGAAAATGAACTGATGGTAAGTGAAGTAAGCAGAATCGAAAATAAACGATATGCATAATATGGTAATTACATTAGCGTCAATGTAAGTAACAAGAACCACAATACATTCAAAATGCAATGTCACAATTTTTTAAAATGACCTTACCTATAATAAATATATATATATATATATATGAGTTAGGGGTTGTATAGAGTCAGGAGGTACACAGAAAAAGAATATTTTACATAATATCAGATTTTGTCAATGTATTTTCTATTTTTATTCTCTTCCTCTTTAAAAAAATTTCTGTATCATAAATGATAGCACTTTGGGAGGAAGAATAAGAGGGAAATAGGAAGAAATCTAAAAGATAAAGGTTCTAGATAAAAACTTCTTTAAAAAGTTTTCTACAACCTGGCTCCAAAACATGGACACACATTATATAAGGAACAGTTATCTGTCAATAACTATTGATGTATGTCTACAGGGTTATATAATGATTGACTGCATACACATTTTGAAGGCTTAGCTTGGACATCATTTATAGCAATTGTCTCCTAAATTACACGCCTACTTCAATTCAGAGTCGTAATTCAGGGATCCTAATCTATTTTAGCTTCTCAGCATGACTTCATATGATAAACCTCAGTTAAAAAAAAAAAGGTACCCTGAACAGCAGGGCTTTTTATTTGCCAGTAGATTAGTGTTAATTCTTCACACCCTTATTTTATACTCACTATCACATCTTATTTGTGGCATTTATTTGTTGGATTTATAGCTATGATGGCCATAAGCTTTGAAATAACAATGACCTCATTACCACCCAAATTATATCATCAAATTCTCATCTGTACTTTCCTTGCTTTGCTTAGAGCTCTAATATATGCAGAGAGAAGATTGCTGGCTTGCTCCCTAGTCAGCATTTTGTAAAAGACATAATACAAAATGGAAACAGGCTTGAAAGCAGTGTTGACAGTGCATCACCAGTAACCAAGTCTGTCTTATCACCACTCGAACCCATGGTGCCTTTGCAGTCCTGCTTAGGCCTCCCATTGAGGGTAGATTTGATTGATCCTTTGATATGATTTTTAAAAAAGGTTTAGTTTCCTCAAGGCAAAAGAAGAAGGGCTATCTTAAGTTCCTTGCCCATAACATGAACGTCATAAATATTTAATCAATTAATTAATAAGTATTAAACACAGAGTATGCTAAGTGCTGGATACAAAACAAAACTAAGAACAGTCCTTTCCCTCAAGGAGTTTACATTCTGATGGGAGAATTACTCTGATGCCCCTTGAAAGAAAAAGTCTCTTATCTAGAATCAATTAAAACAATGATCTCTCTCTATTTCTATCTCTGTCTCTCTGCCTCTGTCTCTTTTGATCACTCTCTTTTTTCTTCCTCTTTCTGTCTCTCTTTTTTCTCTTTCACCCTCTTTCTCCATGTCTCTTCTCTCTTCATCTCTCTCTCATTATTAAATGCACATTATACATAACATCAAAGTTTCCCTCTCACATTTTTAATTCCTGAAAGTGATATTTGTGGTGGAGGCATGAAAAATTTTAGTGACCTCAGAGCTATAAAACTACGAACTAAAATTATCATATTATACAACAAACTGACAGCTTTGATTGGCTTCCTAAATAGTATTATTTTTCACGATTATAGATTAAGTTGTATGTGAACATGAAAAAATCTTCTAAGAAGTCTATTTGGGGGCAGAGTGTAATGGGGCAGGGGAGAAATCTCTATGGATATGATGAAAACATCAATGTTTCTTTACTGATGGGTAAATCCTAGCCTAGCCTCACCAGCTTGCTCTAGATTGCAAGCTTTTCTGAAATTGTAGTTTGACAAGAAGACACCGCTCTCTCAGCAAGCCAAGTCATTTGAGTGCAAAAGCAGAAGACTTGGGGAAGAACAATTCTGATCTTGGGCGGCAATTATGTCTGTTGCTTTTTATGCTGCCTGGATCTGAAACAATTCTGATATTAACATATTTTGCTTGGTAATCTTATAAAGGTGGTTATCTATTGATTACCCTATCCACCTTAAAAATTGGCAGCTAGGTGGCACACTAGATAGAGAGGGGACCCTGGAGTCAGCAAGACCTCGATTTAAATCTAGCCTCAGGCACTTACTTAGCTAACCCTAGTCAAGCTGCCTAACCTCTCTCAGTTTCAGTGGCCTCATCTGTAAAATGGAGAACGCAATAGAACCTACATCCCAGAGTTGTTTGAGAATCAAACAAAATAATGTTTGTAAAAATGCCTTGGAAATCTTGAAGTACTATATAAGTGCCGAACTACTATTATTAAAAGTAATTACCTCCATCAACTGAGAAGCCCTTGCTTGATTGAGGTATTTCAGATATTATTATCCCCATTTCATAGATGCAAAAACTGAGGATCAGAGGTGACTTTCACAAGGTCAGATCTAGGAAATGTTGGTGGCGGGATTCTGTCTCTAGACTTTCTAATTCCAAGTCCAACATTTTAGTCATAAAACTAGACTTCACTTTAAAATCTTATAAACTATTTGTTGTTGTTGTTTGCTGTAAGATGAAATACAGCCCAAAGTCATTCAAATCCTTTTACTCTTGGCTTTTTCCTAAGAAGCCTCTTTTATGTCCTCTTCCTAATGCTGAAGCCTTTTAGCAATGAGTAGGCACAAATGAGTGGTCTGTTCAAAATTTTTCAATGCAACAGAGTACTGTGAGTTGTAAACCTAAATATCACTTTGGTTTCATATTTCACACAAGGTAGTGAAATTGGCCACTATGAGCAAAGGAAAAAATTGATCTCAAACCACTTTGTTGAGCTTGTAAGTAACTTAAAATGAATTATTTTAAGGCTTTCAAAATTATCTGTCTTTTTTATTGTATTTGTTCAGAGACAAGGAAGCGTATTTTTAAAAGTCCAGACTACAAATGTACTTTATATGTTTATACTCAAACACAGAAATATACATATTATTTTATTTGATGTGTTATTCCATTATTTTTTCATAAGACAAAGTAACTTGTGGATCCTTTTAATAACTTTGATTTTAGTTCAATTTATCATCTGTTGTTCATGCCAATTTGTGTTGACAGGAAACCATGGATTCTATTCAAGAACTAACCAAAATGTGCATTTTGGGAAGTGTGGCTTGTCTGCAGTGATAAGCACAGTGATAATTCACAAGCATAGGCATGTCCAGAACTGCATGTCATATGGCAGCAAAGCTTTGGATGTATATTATCATTGTTCCCCCTGCCCTCTTCCCCTCAGGGGAAGTACATCTTGCTCAAGCCTCTTATACTCATTAGTTGAAAGTACTGGTCAGCAGAGCCAAGATGGCGGCATAGAAGCAGCAAGGTCCCGCAGCTCCCACACAGTCACTCTACACACCCATAGAATATTACTCTGGACAAGTTCTAGGGCTCTCAAACTCACAAAAGTACAGAGAACACATCTCTAGCTGAGGGGAGGTCAGCAGCAGGGGATCATTGGGGAAGGATACGAGCCGAGGTCAGCCTGGCCTGAAACCGAAACCGTAGCCAGGCCCAGGGCAGTAGGAAGGAACCGAACCAAGCCGAGCTGTGCTGCAGCCAGTCTACAAGAGAGAAGATCTATAGCCCATTTCATAGCAACTCCAGCAACTCCACATCTAGCAAGGTGTGAAAAATAGGGATTAGAGAAAGGCAGCTTGGCAGGGAGGGGCTCATCACAAAGGTCTGCAGGTTGGGAGACGAGCCCAGCCTGAAATCAACAGCCTGAAACCACACGTGGCCAGGCTCCAGAGCGGCAGGGAGGAGCTGAGCCTCCCAAGCTGCTGTGTAAGTTAACTTCAGAGAAGATCCATTATACCTGGAGGAATCTTCACATCTACTAAGCCAGGATTAGAGGTCAGTAAAAGTGAGTGAAGCTTTCAAGCTAAATTTGGGGAAGGAAAAGCAGTTCAGCCAATATACCCCCAGGGCAAGGAAGCAGTGGGGGGAAGGTCAGGAACTGCTGTAAGCGGTGGCTGCCCCCATTGGGCTGCTTCAGAGCCTCTGGCCTGTGGATTCAACAGGGGGGCTGAGCCAATTGATCAGGGCCAAGTGCTCTTGCGTTGAGCGGCCTGGATCCAGATCGTGGTCTTGGGTGGTGCTTCTGGGGAGTGCTTTCAGCAAGCCAAAGCTGGGGGGGGGGGAGCTTGCAACACCCCCCTAATATCTCTGGCAGCTGAGAAAACCCCAGCAATTTGGAACAAAGCTTTCCCCCCAGGAAGCAGAGATTCACAAAGCTAAAAAAAAACAATCAATTAATTGATTGACCAACATGCGGAAAAGGAAGCAAAATAAGAACAGCAATAAAACTCTAGAATCTTTTTTTGTGGATAAAAAGGATCGAAGCATGGAATGGGAGGAAGACAACACAGTCAGAACTCCCACACCAAATGCTTCCAAGGCACTTGAAGAATGCCTAGAAGCTATAGATAACCTGAAAAAGGACTTTGAAAAACAAATAAGAGAAGTGGAGGAAAAATTGGGAAGAGAAATGAGAATGACGCGAGAAAATCATGAAGAGAGTCAACAACCTGACTGAAGAAAACAACACTTTAAAAAATAGATTAACTCAAATGGCAAAAG
>CM053599.1:55610684-55620856 GCA_028646575.1 Pseudocheirus occidentalis | reverse complement strand
CCCCCCTTTTGAGCTCTACTTGAATCTTTGAGGTACAGGCTCTGGGAAACCTCTTGAAGTCTGATTGAATCTTCAGGAGGAGCCAATGAGTTCAGACTCCAGTAATGAGTTTGAGGGAGGGTCTTCAGGTGGAGTTAATGAGGTCAATGCAAGAGTGGATTAATATTTTGATAGGCTCAAGGGTGGGAAGCAGATGGACAGTGGAGGCCAGGTAAATACTTATGGCCTCTGCAAATGCCTCCTGAAGATTCAATCAGACTTCAAGAGGTTTCCCAGAGTATGTAGAGCTCAAAAGGGGGGGGGTCCCAGAGCCTACACCTCATCATATATATTTATACATATGTACATATGTATACATATGAATCTATATTTATTTTAGAACTCCAATACAAAAAGGAATTCTTATATACAGAAAGAGATTTAACTTAAAGTAAAGCTTTTCTCAAATCCATTAGTTTTATGTGGATATTTCAATAACCACCTCAAGTCTTGGAGGAAAAATCATCTTTCCAGTAGAGGCCCCTTAATATGCAATTGGCTGACCCAGTTTTACACTAATTTAACTGTACAAAAAGCTCTAGAAAGAACTGTTGATACCAGGCAGTTGCATATTTCAGAGTTTATTTCATTTCATATTTAATCTGGTCTCATACTGGAAATCCCTGGCTAAAACTGTCACTGCCAGCCTTAAATATATTTGACATGTATAAATCTGACAAGAATGTGAGACATCTTTAAAAATATAATGAGAGGGATGAGGGAATATAAATGTTAATTATGAACAATGTCTGACCTTTCTTATTTGTTTATTGTGAGAAAGTTCTCTGGGGGTCTTGTTATTAGAATATTAATGCAATCTAAGTTAATGACCTCCACAGTTACTAATTGTCTCTCTTAATGGCCATCCATTGTGCCTAAACACAATATGCCTGTGCATTTTAAATTTGAATTACCCTAGGTAAGTATGTCTGTCAAAATCCTACCCAGCCTTCAGGGCCCAGCTCAGATATGATTGCTCAAGAAGCTTTTTCCTAATTCTAGCCTTGCTCTCTTCCAACCTTATCCTTTCTTTACCATTCAATGTGATTTGATCCTCCTTGAAATCCCAACAGTACTTGGTTTGTATTATGAAATCCTGCCTTGTGTTGAGGAAATGAAAATTCTGTAAAATTTAATAATTTATTCCATTCTGCAATTCACTCAATTCCCCATTTTGTCAAGCCCCACTTCTAAGTTCTGAAGTTAAACTCAAGAATGTGGTCTTTCCTAGTTTGAACTAGCTTAAAGGCATAGTTGAAAGGGAATGTTGCTAGTTCCTGGGCATCTGTAAATTGTGACTGGTTTAGTCTGGAGACCTCCCCTTCCCCTGCCCAAAAAAGAGACAATTCTGTCCTTCCCTGTCCTTGTGCAATTGGGGGTGGTTTGATTCCACCCTTCCCCTCCAGGGGATGACTAATTGAGTGGTTGTGATTTTGTAGCAAGATTGTGCTTGCATGAAGGGGGCATTGGTAAGAACTTAGGAGATAAGAAATTCTGGTCCTCTCCCTAAAGAGATTCTGGAGCTACTCATTCTCTCTCAGAGAAGAGAAAGTCCAAAGACAAGTATTTCTTTTCATCCTTTAAGCAGGCACAGACCATTAAACATCTACATAAATGACAAGAATGTTATGTAAATGGACTTTGAGCCACAGGGTACATATATGATAGGAATAATGACTGACCTGTGAGGGACAGAGGAAACTGTCAGCTGAGGAAATTCTATTTACTAATGCAGGTTGATGACTTTTCTACAATTTATCATCTTATAACAGAGCCTAGAGTACTGAAAGTTTAAATAACTTGTCCAGGGTCACACAACCAACATAAGTGCAAAGCAAGACATGAATGTGGTTCTAACTGACTTCAAACTCACTCTCTGTTCATTACAACATTCTGCTTCTAATGCGAATATATAACTGTTATTTGTGGTTCCCCTCAAAATTACCTTTTTATTTTTAAAATTTTATGTAAGAATAATATAATTTTTACAATATAAAATATTGTGGGTGAATATCAGCCCAATATACAAAAGGTTAAAAATAAGTGAAAGGTAATTTTAAAGAAGAAGTACTAAGAGATATTGGGAAGGGCCTCACATAGAAGTTGCCAGCTGCTCAGACACTTAACACAAAAACTAGCCGTGTGACCTTGGGCAAGTCACTTAACCCCAACTGCCCTCCCCCCCCAAAAAAAAGCAAAAAAAGAGAAGTTGCCAGCTGAACTGAGCTACAGAGGAAGCTAAGGATTCTTAGGTATGGAGGTAAGGATGCCATTTTAAGAACCAGGACAGAAAAACTGGAAAGAGAACGTTACATGTAAAAATACAGCAAGAAGGCCAAAGTGACTGGATTGTTGAAAATGGGACGAGGAATAGTCTATGTAAGCTAGGGATGGTAGACTAGAGCTATGTTATAAGGGCTTTTCATGCCATAGATCTAACCTCAATCAAGTTGGCAACAAATATTTGTTCAGTGGAAGTTGTGTGCTGACCACGTAGGTTATCTATATCCACATGGGATGGCTAAACTTGTAAAGAAAAGTGACTTCTACTCTCTATTGGGCATAGTGCCAAGTGCTGAGGGTATGAATTAAAGCAAGAATAGTTCTTGTACTCAAGGAGTTAATGCTAGTATGGAAATGAAAACACATAAATATTTAGATAGGTACAAGATATGTACAGAGTAGATGAAAGGAAATCTGAGAGCACAACAAACTAGCAACTGGGGGGGACTAATGAGAGCTTCCTGGGTAGGTGGGATTTGAGCAGAGTGTTGAAGGAAGAGTCAGGAAACTAAGGGGTAGAGGGAAGGAGTAGAGCATTTCAGGTCTGGTTGATGGCAGGAGTTAAGGCCTGGAGATGGGAGACGGAAGGTTGTGTTTGAGGAGTTTCAAGTAGGCCAATAAACCTGGAATGAATAAAGCAAGAAAAAGACTGACAATATAAGAGGGCATGAGGTTATAAAACACTTTATATACCAAACAAAGGAATTTATATGTGGTTCTGTAGATAATAAGGCATCCACATGGCTCAACATGTTATCAACATGGTAGGGTTGGAGAAGGGGATTGACATGGTCAGAGTTACACTTTAGAAAAATCATCTTAGCAGCTAGATAAGAGAGGATGGACTGGAGTAAGGAGAAATTTGAAGCAGTTAGAAAGCAATTGCAGTTGTTCAGGTGTTATGGGAATCTGAAGATCTTCCTTGCCCCTAGGTCCTTTGATTGGCTTAGGTGACTCTGAGAACCTTCCCTGATTTGAAAGTATACTCTGCCCTTTAATAGGCTGAATGTGGTCACATGGAGCCTGTGGCAGGAGGCTTGTTTTTCAGGAATGCCCAATCTTGTTACCTTGTGATTGGACAGTGTGTCAAGAAGGTTGTGACATTCTCTGATCCAGGAGAAGGCTACATATTACCCTGATGTGAGATTTTGCTTTGGGGCTCATTTTGGAAAGAGTTGTGTGATTTGGCCAGATGAGACTCTGGGCAGCTGTTGAGAACTCCCTGGTTTTGAAAACCCAGATGTTGGTGCTACCCTCTCTGGTAACTAACTAGGTATGAATGTAATGGTAAGATAGCTGGAAGCCCTGTTCTGAATTGTGTAATTTTCTGTTGTAACTTCTATTTGTATTCTCTGAAGTTCAGCGTGCTGACTTTTCCCCTGAATTAGGTAAATGAAATACCTTTGATTAAAGTAAATTCATTAACCCATTTTGAGTTGCTTTCCTTTAGAAAAGCAGATCTAAGAACCTGTGCTAGCAACCATCCTCGATATGCTAGGGTGCTTGCTACTATACCAGGGGAGAGGTGATGAGATCTTAAGCTAGGATTGTGGTCTTCTAAGTGGAGAGAAGGTAATATGTGGGAAAGATTCATGGACGTAGAAATTAGATTCAGCAATGGATTAGATCTATGGAGTGAGTGAGAATGAATTGTTGAGGATGACACTGGGGTTGTGTGCCTAGATGACTGGAGGGAATGTCTTGGACCTAGCAAAGTCAGCAAAAGGTACAGGTAAAAAGAATGATAATGAGTTCAGTTTTGAACATTTAGAATTTTGGATGGCAGTCT
The DNA here is from genome assembly GCA_028646575.1 of Pseudocheirus occidentalis. Classification (NCBI taxonomy): domain Eukaryota; kingdom Metazoa; phylum Chordata; class Mammalia; order Diprotodontia; family Pseudocheiridae; genus Pseudocheirus; species Pseudocheirus occidentalis. The sequence goes on along the minus strand of CM053599.1, from coordinate 55,616,745 downwards.
TAAATAAAATCTGAGACGTCCCAAAGGCAGTTGGTGAATTTCTCATATATGTATTTTTACAGCAACATCTTGCATATTCTACTCAAATCTATTGGTACGTTTAAAACTATGAATATTTTACTTGAAATCACAAAGAATGACAAAAGCACAGACTCTTGACAGTTGAAAGAGGCATTTGTTATCTTCCATTCCAACCTCTATCCAAAAGGAATCCATACTCTAATATATCTGACAAGTGGTCATCCAGTTTCCTCAAGATCTCTGATGAGGAGTGACCTACCACATCTCCAAGGCAGTCCTGTTCAATTTTGGTAACTAATTATTAGGAAGTGTTTCCTGAACCTAAGTTTCCCCCTTTGAAAATTTTAACTGCTCCTCCAGATTCTCCCCTCTGGAAATGAAGAGACTAAATTTAATCCCTCTTTCATATGATACCCTTTCAAATATTTGAGGTTTTGCTTGTCTTAAATTGTGGTGCCTAGCACATGTTGGTTTACTGGAACAGAGTACATTTAATTTGCTCCTGGCAGACATTATATTTGATGATCACACATGCTTAATTTTTGAAGAGGAGACTTTCCCAAGAGGGGTATCCCTATCTATTTACCAAGGAATCCAAATAAAATATAAAACCCTTAACCATATTTAAATACCCATTTGTGACTATGAACTTTTCCTAGGCATCTTACTCCTTTTATATTTGGTAATTCTACTCAGTAGTTTTATCACCATCACTTCTTTTACTTATCAGCTATTGCTTTCCTGAAAAGGAATTTACCCCTCCTAGTAGGTAAATCCCCCCAAATTGAAGCAAATAGAAATGAAATGACTTCTCCAGGGTATCACAGCAAGGAAATATCAAAGGTGAGATATGAGACCATGAACTCTTGACTCCAAGAGAAGCACTTTTCTGAATATTTTTGACTGTGACTCATATAACTTCTTTCATATAGCACTGTAAATGGACAGATTCATTTACTATGGGAGGGAAGAAAACATAAAGATTCCAGCAAGAGAAACTCTGTTCAACAAGTAGAAAAGAAAATGGAAAAAAAAAACCCAAACCAAACTTTTGTTCTTGTGTTGTCAGAGGAAGAAAAAAAAAGTAACAAAAAAAATTGTCAAAATTGCTCATGTTGAGGAAGCCATATGCATGTCTTGGGGAAGGAGGAAGAATTAAAAAAAGGGATAAAATTATTGCAAATACCAGAGAACTATATCAAAACATTGCAAGAGATTCTGTCAAGATAATTAGACATCTGCAACTTTTTCTTTAAAGAAAACAAAGAAGAAAGACACTAACAAGAAAAGTGAATCAATTAGTGTGAGCTAGGAACTGGCAGTGAGAACCAGTTTGGCACATTCTCTGAAACTCAAAGAAATCAATATAGAAAAGCACAAAGTCACCCAAAGCATTTGTAAAACCTAACTGGATTACATGGTATTTGTCACAGCTTGAGGGACAAATGAAGAAAGAACATCTAATATTGGGAGTCCCGGCTCAGGAGGAGCTGTCTTGTGTTATTGAATTCTCCTCCATGTTTATGATCCTGTGGCTTCATCTGAATGTGACAAATGATTCTATTTACCTCAAAGAAGGCGACAGGCTGGGCTCCTGCAGCCCAGGATAGAAGGAGCACCACGGTAATACTAACACAATCAGTGTAATTCTGTTTGGCTCCGGAGGTAGGGAAAGGATGTTCAGTGTTATCAGCCAACAAGTAGAACCTTGATTACCAGCAGGATGCTGCTAATCCTAATTGATGCTGACCTCCAATCCATTCAGCACATGGTAGTTCCTCTACTTGAGATGGTGTGGAGGCTAAAAGTGGCTCTGATGCCATGGGATATGGGGTGGTCTTGGAGGGAGGAATTGCCATGAACCCCTCTGAGATATTTTATAATCATGAGGCTTAGTCTTATCAGTCTCTCTCCAGCAGTGCTTTTAGTTTTTCTTTCCTTCAGGTTCCTTTCATAGTATACCTTTAGCTTTCAGAAATTGGTATGGATTTTGACCCCTCCTTACTGTAGGTTGTTACCTTCTGCATAATAGTCTGCTGGGTGCTACAGGAAGAGGGAGTCTGCGAAGGTTCAGATTTCATGGTTCAGCTTCAGGACAGCTTGGCAGCCCCTGGGTTACTTTGGGTTTCATGGCCATTCATGGCCACTTGGGAGGGCACAGCTCAGTGTTGAGGGCCTGATTTGGTTTTGGATCAGATATATATACACACACATATATGATTTATATTTTTCCTATATATATCCTATATATATTTTCCAATATTTATTTTCCAATATTTATCCTATATATCTCTCTATCTATCTCTATCTATCTCTATCTATATATCTATGTAGGAAGAGCAAATGTTCCATTCAGGCAGGTCAGATTTATTGCCTACACCTGATAGATAACACAGGCAACTACAACCAATAAACTAGGAAATTGGTTTCTAGCCTAGAATGTTCTATATAAGTTGTTGTTTGGTTGTTTCAATCATGTTCAACTCTTGATGACCCTATTTGGGGTTTTCTTGGCAGCGATGCTAAAGTGATTTGCTATTTCCTTCTCTAGCTCATTTTATAAATGAGAAAACCGAAGGGATCAGGGTTAAATGACTTGCCCAGGGTCACACAGTTAGTAAATGTCTGAGGCCAGATTTTAACTCAGGAAGATGAGTCTTCCTGATGCCAGGCCAGGTGATCTGTCCACTATCAACTAGCTACCACATTGTAAGTATAGATAGTTCCTCATATGGGGACCAAAGTAAGGAAGGCAGGGGAGGGAAAAAGCAAAAAGATAGTACTCTAAAATGAGAGGACTGGAATAGACAATTGCTAACATCACTTCCAGCTTAATCTTCTGTGATTTTTAATATCACATGTAGGCCTCGTATCTGTCTTCTGATCTGAATTCCTTTTTCTTGTTTTGTATTATACCATATTGTACCACGTATACTATAAATACAATAATTTCATACTACTTAGTTAATTTAACTTTCCGTGGCTGAGTATTTTTTATGGCTACTTTCTCCAGAAAAACTTAAAACATCTTTTGGTTCTTTTACATAATATAGGTGTTTTGAAATGGAATGTCATTAAAATACATCTGCATAGATTTCTTGTCTTCTTAGCTAGGTATTTCCAGTGCCTAGAAGAGGTTCTTCACACATTCCATGTCTAATCAATCAACAGATATTTATTAAAGTTCTACTATGTATCAGACTTTATGCAAGACATAAATGCAATAGTCATTTCCCTTAAGGGCTACCTATGGTGGGAGGCAAGGTGTCCATTAAGTATAAAACATAAGCATATAATTTATGCATCTATAGTATATAGGAAAATAAGTACATAGAAAATAAGCACAAGGAACTCTCATAAGGGAATTTAAAATCAAATTTACATTTAATTCTTGGATTCATTTCAGTGGCTTCCTAGTCATGCAACATCATTATTTCTCTGTTCTCAACTATTAAAGAAATCCAAAGTTTTCAGTTTTCTTTGAGATAGCTACACAATTCACAGACAGAATTTAAGTAAATATGGACTCTAGGAACTCCTCACACTGCTGGTTTCAATGGCACTTAGTCTCTGATACACTAATATCAGAGTTATGGCCCCCAGCCCACTCACAGCTATTAACATAAAGTTGTACTGCATTCTAACTCCCATCAGAGAAAATGGCATTATGAGACTCCAGGTCTTAAATAAAGCATCTCAATCCAAGCACAATCACAGAACTCTATGTGACTAAGGCTAGAGTCTCCTCAGGTAATCACCTGCATTTCTGTGCTATGGGTATCCAGTCTTCTCAATTTTTTTCTGATAAATCATTCCAAGGAGTAATCAGTAGGCACATTGGAAGATGTTGTCCAGGGGGCTGATTATTCATGACTTCTTCATATATCTAAGCAAGGCAATACAGCTGACAGGAGGGAATAAGTGTTAATAAACCACCTTGAAAAACTCATTAGTTAATCTTTGTCAGAGAAGCCACTGCAACAAAATATTTTTAGTTTCTGTTCTTGAGGTCAAGGATAGAACATGTTTTCTTGTTCAAATGGTTAGATTCAAAAGTTCCATTGCATGCTGAATGCATAATTTCCTCCTGGTATCATTTGATCCTGTCCACTGTCTGAAAAATTGAATCATAAAACCTAGCATTCTCCCATCATAGAGAATAAGTACACAGATGTAGGAGGGCTCCACATCTTTCCATTATGTCAAGAATTTCTTTTATGACTTCTATTATGTGCAGTTTTCAAATTCAAAAGTCACCAAATGTCTTTTCATTTGGGACTTACACCTAAATGAAAGAGAGAAATATCATGATCCGTAAGCCCAGGAGTCATTCCTCCCACTGTGCCATGGTAGCTGGAAGCTGAATCAAACAGTCAGGAACTATGCTGAAAGAAAATTGAGTTGAGTGTGTATGTAGAGAGCACTTCAGAGGACAGTGTTTGTGTGTGTGTGGGGGGGTGTTGTTCACAGAAAACTGTCTTTGGGAACATAGGAGGGAGATAGCTTGATTATGGAAACTTCCTAACGGTGGTTGCACCCTACATTCCAGAGGGCCTTAAAGTGAGATATGGGGATAGATAGCAAGGAGGAAACACTCAGATCTCTTCCTTTGCTCATCACTACAAGCCCCTTGGAGTAGTGGATAGAGCACTGGACTTGGGTTTGGAAAAATCCTGGGTTCAAGTTCTCTCTTAAATACTTATTAGACTTTGTAAAATCGTTTAACTTCCTGGGCATCAGTTTTCTATACAATGAAAGAGCTGAATTTAGTGGGCCTCTACAGTACCTCTAGCTTTAAATCTATTATCCTAGGCTAGCACCCTGAAAACAAAGTAGCAATATTTTGTTTGTTTTTGTTTTGCATTGACAGAACGGTAGGGTCAGCAGTCAGGTTTTATCCATTCAAAGAAGCTTACAGTCTGAAGGAATTTTAGAGGGTGAGGTAGTCGAACCCCATCATATTATAGATGAGCAAATAGAAGGTGAGAAAATGAATTGGTTTGTACAAAGTCAGAGAGGTAGAAGCAGAAATGAGATTTGAACCAGGTCCTTTGACATTTAAGCCAATGTTCTCTCCCCATCTCTATACTGCTTTAAAATGGGGCACAGGTTGTGTTTCAAAGTGTTTGTTGATATATCTATATCTGTGTCTATAGATGGATATATATCTTGGATTTTTTCATGTTTACATATCATGTTCCCCCCCCCGCCCGCCACAGTATAGATTCCTTGAAGTAAAATAAATGATCTTTTCAATCTTCTGTGTTTCCCATTAGAATGTGATCTTTTAGAAGACAAGAAACACGTTTTTGCCTTTCTTTGTGTCTTAGCTCTGTTCCTTCACTCTGGATCTCTTGTTCTGCTGGGTTTCAAACTTCATGAACTTCAACCTTCATACCCCCTGGTCTCTCCCCTCTTCTTTCTTCTTTCCTGCTTCATTTTGCATGTCACCTTACCTTAGATTGTAAGGTCCTTGAGGGTAAGGACTGTCTTTTAAAAAATTGTATCTCCAGTGCATAACACAGTGCCTGGCACATAATAGGCATGTAAGGTTTATTGGATTGGACTGACACATAGTGAGAGCTTTCTAAATGCTTGCTGACTGGCTGATGGACTGCCTTCCTTCTGCAGAATCTAGTGTAGTCCTTAGCATATGAAATAATGGTCCTCAATTATCTTGAATTGCTGTCAGACTGATGGATTAATTGAATGTTTCAGGACTGTAACATACCATGCTTGAGAAAAGCAAGATGGCTTTATTTGGCTCTTATGGGACATAAGACATGTAATGGTAAGAGAATTTGAAGATCTTCCCTGCCCTTTAATGGACCTCACTTGGAGCCTGTAATGTTAATGAAATCAGAAGATCTTCCATGCCCCTTTCTATTGGCACCTACTGAAGGCACTTGGCACCTCAAAGGCTTAGCTCCTTACTTCCAGTTAACTCCTTAGGAGTAATCACAGCTGGAGTTGAGAGGAGAGTGGATTGGAAACACCTGGGGCAATCTCCTCATTTATAAAGCCAGAAGAAATAAAGCTA
>CM053599.1:55581107-55610184 GCA_028646575.1 Pseudocheirus occidentalis | reverse complement strand
TTTCTTTTGGGGATCTTTTTGAAGAGATGATCAGTGAATTCTTTCAAGTTCTATTTTGCCCTCTGATTCTAAACATCAGGGCAATTTTCTTTGAGGATCTCTTGAAGGATGCTTTCCAAGTTCTTTTTCTGGTCATGGGTTTCAGGTAGACCAATAATTTTCAAATTGTCTCTCCTGGATCTATTTTTCAGGTCAGTGGTTTTTTTTCAAGGAGATATTTCACATTGCTTTCTATTTTTTCATTTCTTTGTAACTGTTTAATAGTATCTTGGTTTCTCATAAAGTCATTAGCTTCTACTTGCTCCACTCTAATTCTGAAGGAATTATTTTTTTCTGAATGCTTTTGAGATTCTTTTTCCATTAGGGAAATTTGACTTTTTAAGGAATTCTCCGAGCTTTCTGGGCGTCTTTTGCCATTTGAGTTAATCTGTTTTTTAAAGTGTTGTTTTCTTCAGTCGGGTTGTTGACTCTCTTTTCATGATTTTCTCGCATCATTCTCATTTCTCTTCCCAATTTTTCCTCCACTTCTCTTATTTGTTATTCAAAGTCCTTTTTCAGTTGTTCTATAGCTTGTAAGCATTCTTCAAGTGTCTTGGAAGCATTTGGTGTGGGAATTCTGACTGTGTTGTCTTCCTCCCATTCCATGCTTTGATCCTTTTTGTTCACAAAAAAGATTCTAGAGTTTTATTACTGCTCTTATTTTGCTTTCTTTTCCTCATGTTGGCCAGTCAATTAATTGTTTGGTTTTTTTTAGCTTTGTGGAACTTTCCTTCCAGGGGGGAAAGCTCTGTCCCAAATCTCTGGGGTTTTCACAGCTGCCGGAGCTATTAGGGGGGTGCTGCAGCCTCCATCAGCTTTGGCTTGCTGAAAGTGCACCCCAGGACCACCACCCAAGACCAAGATCTGGATCAAGGCTGCTCACCACAAGAGCACTTGGCCCTGATTTGTCATCTCAGCCCCCCTGTGGGATGCGCAGGCCAGGAGCTCTGAAGCAGCTCAGTGGGGGCAGTTGCCAGTTACAGCAGTTCCTGCCCTTCCCCCACTGCTTCCTTGCCCTGGGGCAGATTGGCCAGACTGCTTTTTCTCCCGCAAAATTAGCTTGAAAGCTTCACTTTCACTGACCTTTCTCTAATCCTTATTGTTAGTGACTTGATAGATATGTAGATTGCTCCAGGTGCTGTAGATCTGCTCCAGAGGGTAGACTCACACTTTGGCTTGGTAGGCTCTGCTCCTACCCACCACCCTGGGGCCTGGCTGTTTGGTTTCGGTTTGGGTTTCAGGCTGGGTTCGCCTCAGCTCCCGGCCTGCAGAAATGAGCCCCTCCTGCCCAGCTGCCTTCAGCTAGATATGTGTTTTCTGTATTTTTGTGAGTTTGGAAGCTCTAGAGTTTGTTTAGAGTCATATTTTATGGGTATTTAGGGTGGCTGTGTGGGAGCTGCAATACGTGCTGCTTCTACACCGCTATCTTGGCTCCGCCTCAGTTTTTTGAAGTGTGTGCTTCTAACAACCCTCCCCCAACCTGTCTATCCCTCCATCATCTCCCCTCTTATCCCCTTTCCCCTACTGTCCTGTAGGGCAAGATAACCAATTTAGAGTGTATGTCATTCCTTCCTAAGCCAACTTCAGTGAGAGTAAGGTTGAATCGTTCCCTTCTGCATTCTTGTTCTTCCCCTCCATTGTAACAGTTATCTCTTGCCTCTTCTATATGAGATGATGAACCCCATTCCATTTATCCCTGTCTCCTCTTATTCTGTTCCTCTCCCACCTCTCAATTTCATCTTTTACAATATCATCCCTTCCTATTCAATTGATCCTGTGTCTTCTGTCTATGTACACATATATACACACTTCATATGTATTCAAATACATATATACCATCCTATATAGACATGTGTGTATGTATACATACACATACATTTATATTCCCTTCACCTATCCTCATACTGAGAAAAATTTCATTATTTCCAATTATCGTTTTTTATGTTGGCATGTAAATAGTTCAACTTTAATAGGTTCCTTATGGATTCTTTTCCATGTTTACCTTCTTAGGCTTCTTATATTTGAATATCATATTTTCTATTCAGTTCTGGTTTTTTTCATCAAGAATACTTAAAAGTCCTTCACCTCATTGAATAACCACATTTTCCCCTGGAACATTATACTCACTTTTCCTGGATAGGTGATTCTTGGTTTTAATCCTAGCTCCCTTGATCTCTGGAATATCATATACCAGGCCCTTCAATCCCTTAATGTAGAAGCTGCAAGATCCTTTTGTTATCCTTATTGTGTTTCCACAATATTCAAATTGTTTCTTCTTGGCAGCTTCTAATATTTTCTCCTTGATCTGGGAACTCTGGAATCTGGCTGTAACATTCCTAGGAGTTTTCTTTTTGCGATCTTTTTTCAAGAAGTGATTGGTGAATTCTTTCAAGTTCTATTTTGCCCTCTGGTTCTAAAATATCAGGGCAATTTTCTTTGAGAATGTCTTCAAGGATGGTTTCTAGGTTCTTTTTTGATCATGGCTTTCAGGTAGTCCAATAATTTTTAAATTGTCTCTCCTGGATCTATTTTCCAGGTCAGTGGTTTTTCCAGTGAGATGTTTCACATTGTCTTCTATTTTTTCATTTGTTTGGATCTTTTTAATAGTATCTTGCTTTCTCATAAAGTCATCTGCTTCCATTTGCTCCTCTTTAACTCTGAAGGAATTAGTCTCCTCAGTGAGCTTTTGAGATTTTTTTTCCATCTGACAAATTCAACTTTTTAAGCCATTCTTCTCCTCATTTGCTTTTTGGGCCTCTTTTACCATTTGACTTAATCTATTTCTAAGGTGTTATTTTCTTCAGCCAGGTTGTTGACTCTCTTTTCATGATTTTCTTGCATCATTCCCATTTCACTTCCCAATTTTTCCTCTACTTCTCTTATTTCATTTTCAAAATCCTTCTTAAGCTCCTTTATGGCCTGTAACCAGTTTACCTTTTTCTTGGAAGCTTTTGGTGCAGGAGTTCTGATTGTGTTGTCTTCCTCCTGTTCCATGCTTTGATCCTTTTTGTCCCCCCAAAAGAATCTAAAATTGGATTGCTGTTTTTGCTTTGCTTTCTTTGCCTGCCCATGTTGACAGTCTATTACTTGACTTTTGGGTTCAGTAGCATTGCTTTCAGAGGGTAGGGCTCTGTTCCAAATCACTGGAGTTTTTGCAGCTACTGGAGCTATTAGGAGGCCCCAATCTTTGGAGCCCCCACCAGCTTTGACTCACTGGTCACACACCTCAGGACCACCACACAAGACCATGATCCTGATCCAGGTAGCTCAAGGCAAGAGCACTTTGCACGGGGCCAAGCAATCATTCAAAGACAATCTGCAGACCAGGAACTCTGAAGCAACCACGTGGAGGTGGCTATAGGATCCACTTTCCCTGCTTTCTTGCTCTGGGAGTAGACAGGCATACCCATTCCTTTCCCCCAAATGTAGCCAAGCTCCACTGACTTTTCACTTTGTCCTTGGCTCTTATGGGTTGATAAGTCTGGAAACTGCCACACCTGCCATTGATCCACTGTCCTTAAAGCTCCAGCTGCAGCTTGTTCTGGTCAACCTGGGGCTATAGCCGTGGTTTCAGGCTGAGCTGGTTTTGGTTCACAGCATGCTGTGATGAACCCTTCCTGTCCACCTGCCGAGTTGCCTTCAGTGGTAGCCTTGTTTCTCTGTAATTTTGTGGGTTCTCGAGCTCTAAAATTTGTTTAGAGTCCTATTTTATAGGTATTTGAGGTGGTTATGGGGGGAGCTCAAAGAGTTCTCTTGCTTCTATGCCGCCATCTTGACTTTGCCCCCCTCTACAAGGGGTAAGATTTGAAGCCCTCAGTCTTCTTACCCTTGAGCCAATGTTCTTTTTATCATAATAACACTTAGGACTTAAGCATGGTTTAAAGTGTATTATGGTTATTTGTGTATATGTGGCTCTCATCTCTGCCCTCACACTATCCCTCCTCTACCACTAGCTACATTGCAAGCTTGGTCAGTTTCCATCTTTTTACCATAGGACAGGGGAAAATGGACTTTCCCCTGAGGGAAGAACCAGTCTTCAACAATAATTAAGAAGTCCCCTTCAACTTCTTCTCCAGCCTAGAACAGAGGGTTAGAATGGAGAAGAATAAAACTTCCATGTTAAGTTTCATAGAGACCTCCACGAAGAGAAGAGAGTCATAGAATAGTACATAGGGCTGGAGGAGATCTTAGAAGTGACATGGAGGTGACTCTCCACTTCCTTGTTTTACAGATGAGAAAACTGAGGCCCACAGAATTCAAGTGACATACCTATTAACACACAGAGTAAGTGGCAGAGAAGGGTGTGAACTTAGGTGCTGAGTATCCAAAAGAAAATAGTAAAGAAAATGGAAAAAGTATAGAAATTAAGAAAATATAGAACAATGAAATACCTTTAAATATTTTTGATCTAACTGCAAATTGGTTGCACAGATTAGAGGTGTGGAGGAGAGCAGAGATTAACCTAACCCATATTCCTAAAGGTATTTCATTGTTCTATATTTTCTTAATTTCTATACTTTTTCCATTTTCTTTACTATTTTCTTTTGGATACTCAGCACATCCTTTCATTTTTAGTAGTGCCTTTGTGTTGGTAGAATTAAGGGAAGAATTTTTGGTTAATCTGTAAGAATGGATCCTGTCCAGAAGCTGGGTGAAGACAGAAAGCAATAGAAGGGGGGAGGGAGGCTACTTCTTTCATAAAGACTGGGGAAGGAGCATCCTTGACAAAAACCAAGTGATTTGAGTGAGATTTCAACCTGGTATGCTACCTTACCATTCCATTCCCTTTCTGGTTTAGGGATTTTCTTTTTCTTTCTAAAAGTCCTTGATTTTAATTATAGGCAACCACAAGCTATAACCATGAGAAAAGTTAACTAATGGAAGATTTTGAATGGCAGCGCAGAAACAATAGGATTATAGATTTGTTCTAGTAGGTCATTCAGCCAAATTCTCTCCTTTTATCAGGGAGGAGCTTGAATCATAGAGAGGTTAAGTGATTTGCCTGGGGTTGCACAGTAAAGGGAATGAGGTGGAATCTGAACTCTTCTGATTCCAAACCCAGCAATTTACCCAATATAACACAGTGATTTTCAAAGGAAGAGAACAGAAGAGATGTCACCTGTAAGACCACTTCTTAGCATCCTTTGTGGTCATGCAGGTAGGAAAAGAAACAAAAGAAAGTCACAAAAAATAAGAAAAGAGAGAATATGCAGGTCAGGAAGGATCTGAACTGAGCAAAGATCATTGGATTTGGTGATTTATATATAGAAAGATAAGGTTAGAGGTCAAATTACAAAAGATTGAGAAGTGAGAGAGAAAAAGTAGAGGCAATGAATATAGACTGCTTTTTGTAGGTTTGGCTAATGATATAAAGTAAATCCATATAAATCATAAGCATTCTAATATATCACAAACAAAACTGCAAGAAGAAATAACAAAAAAAACCCCTTAAAAATAACTCTAGATAGTATGAAATATCTTGGGAGTACACCTGCCAAAACAAACCCAGGAACTATGTATATAAACAAAATTATAAAAAAAAATTATGTAAATAAAATCAGAGTTAAATAATTGGAGAAATCCTACTTGTTCATGGGTAGGAAGGGCCAAAAATAATAAAAACAACAATTTTACACAAACCAATTTATATATTCAACAGCATCTCAATTAAATTACCGTATTTTTACTGAATTAGAAAAAATAATAACAACATTCATTTGGAAAAACAAAAATCAAGAACAGCAGAGGAAATAATGAAAAAAAATGTAAAGGAAGAAAGTTTAGAAGAACCAGATCTTTAATTATATTATAAGACAGTAATTATAAAATTATCTGGTACTGGCTAAGAAATTTTTAAAAAGGTAGATCAGTGAAATAGAATAGAAGCACAATTTATAGCAGCAAATAAACATCATTTTGTATTGACAATTTTAAAAACTTAAGATTTTTGGGAAAAATCATTATTTGGTAATAATTGTTGAGAAAATTAGAAAGCAATGTGGCAGAAATTGGGCATGGATATTTTGATGACATTAAATTAAAAAGGTTTTGTACAAATAAAACAAATATAGCCAAGATCAGAAGGAAAGCAGAAAACTGGGAATCAGTTTCAGACAAATGTCTCATATTTCAAATATATAAAGAACTTTGTCAAATCTATAAGAATACAAGTCATTCCTCAGTTGATAAATGGTCAAAGGTTATAAACAGCTAGTTTTCCAATGAAGAAATCAAAACAATTTATAGGCACATAAAATGCTTTAAATAATTATTGATTAGAGAAATGCAAATTAAAGTTATTTTGTCTATTATAAACACCCAAATTAACTACAAAGGATTTGCTATCTGCATCGAGAGAAAGGATTGATAAGTAGACATATGTATAGAATGATTTTATATACATATATGTATATACATTTCTAGGATGAGGGGAGGGAAGGAAACAAAGAAAAAAGAAAGTTGCATGCTAACTTTATTATATATTTAAAAGGAGTAGTAAGCTATATATAATAGATTTGTATAATTTTTTTTACTTTACTGTGTTAAAGAAATGCTTGTTTAATTCCACAAATTAAAAAACAAACAAGCAAACCAATCTTAGTGTTCTCCTTGGCCTCTCACTCTCACTCATAGCACATATCCAGTCAATTGCCAAATCTTGTCATTTCTGCTTCTACAACTTCCCTCATATTGATCCCATTCTCCCTACTTGGTTGGCCAACACTCTAGGCCCTCATTAGCCCTTTCTTGGCCTATTTTAATTGCCTTTAAATTGGTCCCCCCGGTTCAAGTCTCTTCCCATTCCAGTTGATTCTCCACAAAACTACCAAAGGGATTTTCCTAGATTGCAGACTTGAACATATCCTAGTCAATAACGTCAAATGGCTCCTTTTGCTTCTCAGCTCAAATATAAACTCCTTGGTATTGCTTTTGAAGTTCTTAACAACTGGCCTTAATCCCCTTTTCCAATCTTTTTGTTTGTTCCCCTGCTTCCTGTACATCATGTTCCAACTAAGTTGGCCTCTTGCTGTTTCTCTCGGGTAACATTTGACTCTTAAATGTTTGTGACTTCGCACTGTGTCTCTTATGTTTTCAGTGTCACTAATACCACCAGTTTCCCCATTTCTCTCCTCCCCTTCCTTCTCCTCCCCTCACCTTCCCTCCTCTCACATTTCCCTTCCCTTCCTTCTACCTCGCCTAATAGAATATAAAGTTCTTAAGATCAGGGACTGTTTACTTTTTTATCGTATCACTAGTACCCAACTCAGTGCCTGAGTAAAAGGCACTTAATAAATTCTTGTTGATGGATTCCTTGATTGGCTGTATTAAGATGGAAACAGTCTGGCATCCTGAGCCCAAGAGACCTGGGAATAAATGGCACTGTCCCACAGGTGGCTAGGCCTGCTTTCAATAGTACCCCTACAACCATCACCCAGGGAATCAGTCCTTGTGGCACTACATTTTTTCCCCTGGTTCTGTTGCTCTTTCCTGTTCTCTATCTGTGGCTACTCCAGATCTGGAAATGAAATTTCTTGTCATCAAAGTTCTTGGTACTGGCAAATGAGTCAACATCAAAAATGATATGATTTTATCAGTGAAAATGATATTAAAGAAGATGCATTACTATCTGCCATGCCTCTGCACCTGATCTACTTGTAGCTAAAACCTCCTATATGGTTGGTCTCCCCCATTAGACCATGAGCTCCTTGGGAAAAGAGATGGTCTTGCTTTTCTCTCTGTATCCCCAGCACTTCGTGTAGTGCTTGGAACACATTAAATGCTTTTTTGCCCCCCAGTCAGTCATTCAGACAAAGGGGAGAGATCATTTTAGCCTTTGGTAGTTGTGGTCTTTTGTTCTTTGCTTAGGGAAGGCTTTAGAGAGGAGGCCACACTGCCACATTAACAGTTTTACTAATGGTGAGATGATAAATTCTAACCTCAAATGAACAAGTATTTACTTAAAATGAGACAGATAAATGTTCTTGACTCACCTATACTCTCTTCCCCTATCCCTGAAATTACTTTGTGTATATATCTTATTTTTACTTATTTGTATATGTGTTGTTTCCTTCCCCTTTTCTTCACTTCATCCCCCACCACACACCCTTCCTATGTAATGAGAGGATATAAGCTTTATGGAGGCAGAGGCTGTCTTTATTCTTTCTATCCCCAGTATATGGTAAATCCTTACAAATACTCATTTAGGTGAATCCACTATAGGGAAGCTTACTGAGAGCAAATGAGCATTATATCCTAGAATGGTATATAATTGGTAGATAGAATTCTAGCTCAATATCCCTTTTGGAGAAAGGAGATTAAAGGCATGTTTCTTCAGCCACTATCCTCTTTTTGCTCCCCCCAAAGTCACAAATAAAATTCTTCTTTGGAGAAATGAAATACAGCATTCAAGGCTATATCTATCTAAACATAGATCTACGCCCCATGGGCTGCTGTGGGCCTTATGATCCAATTTAATTTGGTCCACGAAAGTCAGCTATGCTCTGTTATGGCCTTTCTATGATGCCTGGGTCTTCTTCATTAGAAAGTGGTTTCAACTTGTTAGATTCAGGCCACAGATCTTTGACTGTCCACTGATATTCTATTACCCAGTCTTTTGCTGTAACATCGCTACTATATGCTGTCCAGTCCACATGCGTTATATGATATGTGAATGGAATAGACTATACAAATACTCAATCTATTCTATATCTCAATACAAGTTGTTTCTCCTGAAAAAGTGTAAGCTCTATCAGGGTAGAGACTGTCCCTTTTTCATGTTTATATCACCAGCATCCAGCACAGTGCCTGGAGCATAGTAGTCACTTATTAAATACTTGTTGATCAGTTGGTAATTTCTTTTCTACTAAAATTCTGGAGCCCAGGGATAACTGTTATCACAACTTTATTGAAGCTTTTTTAAGTTAGTCAATTTGAACAAAAATATTTTTGAGATCTTATAAACGAGGAATGTGTAAAACATGTACTTTTGTGGAATAAAAATTGTTTTTATAATGTAAAAATAGAGAGGTAATGTATTATAGAGGAAAGAACATTGACTTTGGGGTCAGGAGAACTGAATTTGAATTCTAGCTCTGTGACTTGCTAGCTTTGGAAGCATGACTGGGGCACTTTATTCTATGGTCCTTAGTTTCCTCAGATGTCAAAAGGAGAATGATAATGTTACTGCCTATCTTATATTAGGTAAACTCAAGTAACTATATAAATATATTTTAAAATATTTTTATTAAAATAATTCAATTTTATTCAACAAAGTGATAGCTGACACGTATAAATGTTGTAAGATTGGTCACATGTTTTGCAAATGTTAAATCATTTTGTCCTTGAAGTAATCCTGTAAAGGAGGTATAATTATCATCCCTGTTTTCCATCTGAGTGGAATTAAGCTGAGAAGTTAAGTTACTTGCCCACAATCACATAGGTAGTCAGTGACTGAGGCAAGATTCGAATCCAGATCTTCCTGACTTCAGACATTCATTAAATACCTACTAGGTTCAAGGCACTATGATAGATACTGGTGGTTACAGAGATGAAAAAAAAAGACATAGACTTTCCCATCAATGAGATTTCATTCTCATAAATAAAAACATTCTTCATTATTCATACAGAACGACAAAAACTGAAGTTGCGAGCATGCTAATAATGAGCACAGAAGGGAGGTGTTAATGAATCCTGAAAGCCCATTAATACTAATTTAATGATCAAATATAGGCTCTCCCGATGGTTTTTATAACTGCTTATTGATGACCCTTCACAAGTGGACTTGCCAAATACTGTTGAAGTTGTCACATAAAAGGCATAGAACAAGTCTAGAGTCCAGTGAATCTGATAAGAGGATGCTGCATCATCCGACCGTGAAAAATGAGTTGTCAGGAGTTCCCATTTGGTCTCCATTTATCATCATTTCTTAATTTGCTACATCAACTAAATGCTTTACCTCCTTCTTAGTGACTGGCTGCTGATCATTATTTATTTAAGCTTTCAAGTTCAGTGATGGCAGATGCTGTTTTCTGAGCATATAAATATCAATTAGATTCTCCTGTGGAATGGAGCCCCTAATTAGCCCTTGTTTCTTTGAGATCTTATTTTTGCCGTATCCTCTACGTTCTGATGTGTGTATGTATGTATGTGGAGGGGATATTCTCTTTTTTTCCTCCGGTACTCCACAAGATTTCATGGCTTCAGGTTTTTTCTCTATTAGAAAGAATTCCATACAAAGAAGAACACCAGGTAAAACAGATTATAAAGATGTGTATGCACACACATACATACACATGTACATATATGTATGTACACACATATAGTATGTTGTCTCTTTCATTAGGTTATAAGCTCCTCAAGGGCAGCAACTTAGCCCAGTGCCTGGTACATAGTAGATCTTTACTATATCCTTATCCCCTAACGGCAAAGAATATCTCTGATGCTATAACCTCTGTCTCTGATTGTGTGTGTGACTTCCTGTCTCACCGTGTCTTTGTCATGTGTGTGTGCGTGTGTGTGTGTGTGTGTGCATGTGTGTGGGTATTGGTAAGGATTATTTCCTGGGGGGGAGGTGTGTGCATGTGTGTGTGTGTACTCAGTATCTAGCCTGGTGCCTTGTACATATTAGTACGAGAAAAATATGTTGACTCAGTCACAAGTACAAAAAGATGTAATTTTGAAAATGCAGATTTTTGCTTCTAGCAATCTGACTGCTCATTTCCTCAGTTTCCTCATCTGCAATAATTTCATTTTTCCTGCTACCTCAGCAGGATACTAGCATGAACAGAATTTAAACCTCGCCGTGTCTTAACATGGCACCACTGCTACGATGCAGAAACTTGAAATTCCACTCTGATCCGACTTCCTGTCCCACTCCCCCAACATTTTCATTCACATAAAGCGTATTCTTTGCCCTGATTATGACCTTTGGTCATTGGAATGATTCCTCTGCACCTAGTTTATCTCCCTCACTCAGGCAACAGCACTTATTCTACACTGTATGTCAGGCATGGTGCTAAGCCAGGGGGATACAAAAAAAAGACAAACACTCAGCCCCTGCCCTCAAGGGACTGATATTCTAGTAGTGGAGAAAATACACAAACAACTAAGTCCGATCAAGATACATTTACTGTGTAAAATGGAAGGTAATTTAGAGAGAAGGCACCAGCAGTGGGGGAGTGCCTGAAATAGTAAGGACCTCCTCCAGTACATAGAACTTGAGCTGAGTCTTGACGAAAGACAGGAGTAGGTGATAGAGGTGAAGAAGCAGAGTGTTCCTGACACAGGGGACAGTCAGGGCGCTTTCGGTTAGAAGTTAGTGAAAATAAAAATGTATATGTTTTTTTCCATTCAAGGTCACAGACCTACCAAAATTTATCCTTGGACCTCTCCTTGATGGTTATGCTAAGTTGATAGTGTCTAAAATTCTTGTCCTTCCTACTCCCAATCTGCTGACTGATGTCCCTTTGTTACTCCATCCATTAAATTTCTCAGCTTTGTGGGCTTTCACTGAAAAAATATCATGCAGTAGAGTTGATTTTACCCATCACAGATTCACTACTCACAAACCCAGTTGTATTCTTGCTGCTGCTTGAAAATATATCTACCATATATCCTTATCAACTCCTTCTCTTATTCCCCTCAGTTATTTTTCCAAGCTTTCTTCTCTCTTCTGCCTACCTGTTCAGCTGTTTTTCAGTTATATCTGATTCTTCATGACCCCATTTAGGGTTTTCTTAGCAAAGAGCCTGGAGAGATTTGCATTTCTTTCACTAGCTCACTTTACAGATGACAAAACTGAGGCAAATAGGGTTGTGACTCAGCCAAGATCATACAACTAGTGAATGTCTGAGGCTAGATTTGAACTCAGGAGATTTTGACTCTGGACTTGGCATTTTATTCACTGTGCCACCTTGGTGCTCCCTCTGGCTACCTACCACCCTCCATATCTTGAATGCGCAGATGACCTAGCCTTCTAGTTCATTGATAAGATTGAGGTCATTTGACATTAGTTTCCTGAGACTCCTTTCCCATTCTCCTAAACTTCACAATATCATTATTCTTCCAGTCACTGAAGAAAAAATGACTGCAATATTAACAAATACTGACATTTTTTTACCAATATTTTTGATGCTATTCTTCAAATCAGCCCCGTTCTCCTGCATTTATAGTGAAAAGGATGACCTTTCTATTGGTTCCTACTGACATACACATAAAGAATATCAAATGTCTTATACAGTCCTAAAAACAAGCAAACAACCACAAAACAATCAAATAAACCAATCTAGCCCAATGCATTACTTTTCTTTGCGAATACATTTCTTCAAAAAGTTATTTATATCCAGAGATTCCATTTCCTTACTAACTAACCACTCTTTCCTTAGCTTGCAGTAAATTGGGATTCTATTCCCATTACTCTACTGAAAAAATCTAAAGGTCTTTTTTCAATCTTCATCATTTTCTTTTGAAATTTCTATAGCTCTTGATATTGTTGACTACTACTTCCTTTTATTTCCATTTTGTTATTGTTGCTATTATAATTATTTTAAAAACCAGTATGTTGGGTCTAGCTACAACTTCTCCTTCAGGAATCATTGCTTTGGGGAATAAGGAAATTTTCTATATGATCCTATGTTATAGACCAAAGTAGTTACGGTGTATGTGGGGGAAAGGTGGGGGGGCGGGTTAAGGAGGATAGTACTTTTTATCCAAGCTTACACCTTAGGACTAATCTCAGAGATTTGCAATAGGGAGGTCAGTTGAATTTTATCAATGTTTCTGCCACAATTTTGATGTCCATACTTATTAAGATGCAACAATCTGCATTTTCATTTATTTCAAGGCTTCCTGCCTGCCCCCTAACTCCATCAAAGGCTCTAGTAATATTTAAAGCTCCTTCTTCTGTGCTTAATGGACTGGGACTGTGAGTCTTAGCATCTCACACAGCACATGTTCTTTTATGCAATGATCTGCAGCACATGGATTTCCTAGGAATAGGACTACAGGGAACCTACACAAAGGACCAGATCGTTGACATAATTTGGAATGTTTTAGCTTCATGTAAAAGTACTCCTCTGGCCTTATGCCTCCAAATAAATTACTCTGTCATACAGGGATGTTTGTGGGTCTTTAGATTTCTGCAGAGTTAAAAAAGTGTGAAGAGTCATGTGGCCTCTTCTTATAACACTTTCTTGCATCCATGAATGTTCCTAACCAGCCCTATGAACATTCTATGCTTCACAAAGAAACACTAATTTGTCTTAAAAATGATTTCCACTTAAGTCATTAATTTATGGCCGTATGGGAAATAGGAAAACTTTGCTATTAGTGCATGAAATGGAAGTATAGGATATAAAAGTCTGTATAGACTGATAACCAGAATTTGCACAGAAAATTTTGAAGGGGAAATAGGCTTCAGAAATTATTTTTTCAGGTTAGATTAATTTAATTCCAAAGCCAAATGAATCCATCACTATCATGAATGCAAATGGTGCTCAACCCTCCCTTCATGGCATGACAGTTCTTAGACTGGGCAGATAAAGGCACCCTGAATATGGTATATGATACTTAACTAGGTAAAACTGACTCCCAATAGCTGCAAAGTGGGAACTCACAGACTGGTTCATGTTAGTGTGAATGTAATGAGTTAATCCAAATTTGAATACCTGGCTAACTGGAGCCAATGTTTTCCTTGCTTGGTCCAGCTTATACTATTGGGCTAAATAATGGACTGTACTTAACTGATGAGAACCATTAGATAGGAAATGAATGAAGTAAAAAATCTCTTAGCACTATGAGAAAAACCAACTTTCAAAGGTAGGAACTTGTAACACCAGTGCGCTTAAGCCATTGTTGCTGTCAGCCATGTCTTTCTCTTTGTGGGGTTTTCTTGGCAAAGATACTAGAGTGGTTTGCCATTTCCTCCTCCAGTTTATTTTACAGATGAGGAAACTGAGGCAAATAGGGTTAAATGATTTGCCCTGGCTCCCACAGATAGTAAGTGTCTGAGAATGGATTCCAACTCAAGTCTTCCTGAATCAAGGCCTGAATCAATCTATCCATTGGGCCACTTAGCTGTCCATATTCTGGGCTCTCTTGGAAACATAGCCTATAGCTCTACCATTCTTCTGGGGCTCACAGTGAGGCAATCAGTTTCAATTCAATAATTAAATACCTGTTACTTGGAAGATATGTTAGATGTTGGGGGAATCAAAGGATGATAATTATATTAAAATTATAATGACAGCTCACTTTTAAATAGCACTTAAGAAACCTGTGATGGAGGCACCATTACTATTATCTCTAATTTACAGAAAATCAATGTTGGCTGATGTAAAATGACTTGTCCAAAGTAAGTTGGGATAAATAAGACACAGGTCCTGCCTTCAAAGAATTTATTATCCTACAGGAATTATAAGGCATGAATACAAATAAAATTAGAGTTGGCTGTGACATAGAGGTTAAACAACTTACCCTGAGTTACTCAGCCAGAATGTGTGGACTTGATCTCAGATTTTAGGAGCAACGATTTAGAGATAAAAGGGAATCTAAAGGTCTTTAAATCAACTCTCTCATCCTTTAGATGAAGAGACTGAGGGTCAAAGAGGTTAGTTACCTTCCACAGGTTCATACAGCTCATAACTTTTGGAGTCAGGTTTCCTGATTACAAGATCAGTTCTCTAGCTATTATGCCAAGTTCATTTTAGCTCTCCAAGACTGACTATACATTTCTAAAATTGTTGCTAGTCTTCACTGAGATGAGGTCTTTTCACAAGGAGTTATCTAGATCGATGAAATCACATATCTTGTAAGAAATATATTTGGCTCCTCATCTGTAAAATGAATGGGGTGGACTATATGGCTTCCTAGGTTTCTTTCAGCTTTAAAGGTCTCTAGGATTCTATGACCTTTCAGCGAGTTATTCTCTATGGGGAATAATATTGTGATAAGATTCTATTGCATCTCTTTTAGTGGGGAAGATTTAAAGGAATTTCAAGAAGTTATAAATGAGAGGAATGTTTAAATATGTTACGGTTATTTCAGGGAGATGATCTTGCGGAATGAGAGTTTAAGTATAAAAATAAGTTTAATGTTTTCAAAGAAATCACATCACTGGAAATGAATGGAAAACTTCAAAAAGACTAGTCAGCAAAGAAAGGTATGTATTTGGCCATGGGGCAATGGAGATTGTCTAGAAATTTAAGCTGCCTCTCAGTGCTATGACTGACTCTGATTTTCTTCATTAAAGCAAGTATTTTAAACCAAAAATAGAGCTGTCATCTTTAACTAGAAAAGAGGATGAGGCTAAGGTATTACTGAGTACCTTTAATTGAGAAACTTATAATGGTAATTTTAATCTGATCATTCTTAGGTGTCAAGGTGACTTGGTTGGCAAAGGTAAATGAGAACAAGGAAAAATGTTTTATATAAGATGTCAAAGTAGTAGATGAAACTTGGAACTTATCTGACACCACTTTATTAAAGAATTTAGATCAGTGTCTATGGTTTCAGAAATTTCTCAGGCTTTTAATAGGCAAAGAGTGATTGGAGTAAGGGGTGAGAATATATGGGAAAGGATTTTGAAAGAGAAGGAAATTGATTGAAGCAGAATTATAGGAATTTGTCAGGTTAACTGGACACCATGTAGTAAATATAGAATTGATGGGAAATAAACCTAAAAGATGGAGAATATGACAAAGGATTAATAGAATTTGACTAAATTAGAAAAGCTAGAAACACACAGAAAGACAAGGAAGATGTTAATGGATGAGTGTAGTTATTGACCATAGACACATGGTTACTTGCTTTTTGACAACCCCAGTCTTATCCTGCAGCGGCTGTCATTGATTTGTGTCAATTGGTAATGGCAAAAAGATGCTGAGGTTTTGGTGACAGCAATGTAGGACCATGACTTGTAATAGGAAAAATAAGCAACAGTGACAAGTACAAAGAGAGAGATGATGATGGAGGGGGGAAAAGGAGTATAGATAGATGAGAATCTGCAATATATCTAACACAAAACTGAAGGAGAGATTTTGTGGAATATAGTTATTAATAGTAATAGCATTTTAAATTTGTAAGTCATCCTTGTGAGGTAGGTATGTCATGGAAATCCATAAAGGATCCATGATTTTTTTGTGGGCATAGGAAACCTCCAGTGTGTTACAACTATCTCTCATTAAAAAAAATCAGTTATTGGGAATTGTCTAAATTAGGTAAAAGTTAAGTGATTTGCCCAGAATCAAATAGCTAATAATTTCTGGGTTGGGATTTGAACTCTGGGTTTCCTGTCACCAAGCCAGCACTCTCTTTTTGGGTCCACAAATGCAGGATATATTCTAGGTATTTTTGTTCCTATTTTATAGGTGAGGGAACTGAGTGAGGCTCAGACCATTTGCTGAATGCCTTTTCTGGTACCTTTACCTCTTCTAAGAGGGTCCACCACAACATGTATAGTCCTTTTGATGGTACCCTTATCACAATCTGTGGGGACCCTTCCCCTAACCCAATAATCATTTATGAGAAGCCAGACCCATTTATAAATGGGTGACCCTAATGCTGATGCTCACCCCCAACACATGATTCCTCTAGGCTCATGCACGTTTTGGTGCTTATAAACAAGGACCGTCTAATCTGAGCCCTTGCCAATGCAGATTCTAGGCCTAAAACAAGAACCACAGAGACTAGAGGACTGCCTGATCCAAAACTAATTCATGTGGTAGAATTCAGAGGGGTCTGTCCTGACATGTACCGTATTAGTACTGTGTAGTAGAAAAACACTGGATTTGGAATCAAAGGGACTAGATTGCAATTCTGACTCTGCCTCTCTCCTAACTGCTCAACACAGTGGTTGGCATATTGTAAGTGCTTAATAAACACTCATTCACTGACTCAGTGATCTTAGGTAAGTCATTAAACTGCTATATAATTCAGTTTTTCTCATCTGCAAAATGAAGGTAGACCTTGATGACCTCTAAATGACCTTCCACCTCTAAATCTATGACTCTATAATCCTTTCCTGCTGTTTCTGGTTTGACCGGATATCAGCAGCTCCTCTACCACATGATATTATCTCCATAGGCCTGTGTTTTCCTGGACTGGACTCACAAAGGCACAGCTTTGCCCTTTAGGTAACTGAGATGAAGTCTCTGTGAGCAGCTCTATTCCTTACCCCCTCTCTCCTGACAGATCTTTAGCCCTGATTCTAGCTCTCTGTCTGTCTTTATTCCCCTTTTGTTGAAGCCAAGTCTAAAAGTTAACTTTGGTATATCAAGTGGCAGGGGATCGTGTTAGTGTAGATTTAAAGCGGCCACATGAATTAAAACATAACTCACCTTATTGGGGAGTTAACACCTTGTTAGGGCAGCGATAGAGCACTGGTCTGAAGTTGGAACACTCATTGGAAGACTCATTCCTGAATTAAAATATAACCTTAGATACTAGCTGTGTGACTCTGGGCAAGTCATTTAACCATTTGCCTCAGTTTCCTTATCTGTAAAGTGAACTGGAGAAGGAAAGGACAAACCACTCCAGTATGTTTGCCAAGGAAATCCCAAATGAGGTCACAAAGAGTCCAACACAACTGAAATGACTGAACAGCAACAACCTTATCAGTAATATACCTTTAGAAAACTTTAAGAGGAAGACTTGTGAAAGTGCTCCATGAGCTGCAGGAGACCCAGATGAGGAAGAACAATGGTAGAGATGGAGACCTAGAGCCTTCCCTTTTTACTGGCCAAGGAACTGAAACCCAGGATTACACAACATGCTCTCATACAAATAGTATCACTCATAGAACTAGAATCCAGGTCTCCTTTCCCATGGCCAGGGGGAGATGGTCCTTTCTATTTTGTGCCTTGTTGCCTCATTATTTATAAAAACACCCACCCACCCACCCACCACTGGTACAGTTTGAAGATGAGAGAAGCACAGTTGTTATCAGTGCTTAAGGCATTTCCAGTGGTGGTAATCGCCAAATCCACCATTTCTCAGTTCTCATGCCTGGGCAGTCCTTTGCCACTAACCCTCTTCTCCATGATACTCTCTCTTTTTGAAGTTTTCATGGAACCTTTATACCATGCCTGTCTGACCTGTTCTTCTCAATCTCTTTTTCCGTTTTTATTTTTTTAATTCAAATCACTAACTAATTCAAATCTACTAACTCTATGTGTCCCCCAAGTCTCTGTCATGGACCCTTTTCTTTTCTCCTTCTATCCTGAATCCTTTGGAGAATTTATCAGTTCTCATGGGTTCACCTATCTTTTCCATTCAGATATTTCCTAGATCTATATGTCCACCATCCCCATCTCTATCCACTGTATCCATCTATATTCAGTAACTATCTTGTGGACATGCTAGATCGGATGTTTGAACATGTCCCCAAAAGACCTCATTACCCTTTTCCCCAAATCTTTCCATCTTTCCAGTTTCTCAATTATGATCAACACCACCACCATCCTTTTAGTCACTCAATCTGACAGCCTCAGTGTCATTCTCAAACCCTCTTTCACACTCACACCACATATCCAATCCGCGACAGTCTTGTTATGTCTTCCTTCACAAAATCTTTCATATTATCTGTCTGTGCACAAACTACCTTAGTACAGACACCCATCACTTCATGAATGTACAATTGTAATAGCCTTCTGCTTGATCTCTCTGTCTTTGTTGTTGTTTTTGTTTCTGCTTTTTTTTTGGAGGGGCAAGGAAGGGCAGTTGGGGTTAAGTGACTTGCCCAAGGTCATATGGCTAGTTTTGTGTTAAGGGTCTGAGGCTGGATTTGAACTCACGTCCTCCTGACTCCAGGGCCAGTGCTCTATTCACTGTGCCACCTAGCCACCCCTTGATCTCTCTGTCTTAAGTGTCTCCCCACTCCAGTCCAACCTGTACTCAGCTTGCCAAAGTAATCTTTTTTAAGGCTCAGGACTTATTGTAGGTGTGGATGGTGGAAAACTCTCCTGAGAACTCAAAACCTTTGATATTAAGCCAATAAATACTTTGAGTTGGTGATTTTGGTGCAAATGTAGGCAGAAGAGTGGATAGCCACAAAATAGAATGAAAAACATGGCTCAGGAGAAATGTGAAAAAAAACCAAAGTTTATAAATTACACCATAGATACTTTCCTCAAGAAAAGAGTCAGAAGGTCTTAGGCATGGTAATCAACAATTAACATCAGTTTACTGATCAAAAAATAGATTAGTTTGGCTGGACTGCAGAATAATGCTTGAAGGGGAATAACTAGACTGGAATGGTAGGAGAGTGTTAGATTGTAAAGGGCTTCAAATTCTAGACAACAAGAGAGGGATAAGCTTTTCCTTAATGAAAAAAGAATACAACAACAGCAACAACAACAAAGCAAGTAAAGAAATATGCCAAGATTAAAGCTTATGAAAGGTAGTGTGGTGTAATGGAAAGTTCAGTAGTCTTGGAATCTAGAGACCTGAATTCTAGTCTTTCCTCTTTTAATAACTTTCTGTGTGAGTGCTTAACCTTTGTGGGTCTCATTCCTTTCCTATAAAATGAAGAGGTTGGGCAAGATTAATGTAGGCTCTTCCTCAAAATTCTTTAACATAGTCATCCTTTAATGTAATGGTTCTCAACCTGTGGGTCGCGACCCCTTTGGGGGTCAAATGACCCTTTCACAGGGGTTGCCTAAGACTATCGAAAACACACATTTCCGATGGTCTTAGGAACAGAAACACTGCTCTTCTATCTTTTTCCAGGTTGGTCCACCCATATGCAGATATGCCTATATGTAAGTATTAAAGGGTCACGAGATTAGGAAGGTTGAGAACCACTGCTTTAATTGATACAATCTCATTGATATCACTTATGAATTTCTGAGGGAGAGAGTTGAACTGCCACTTAGACAAATGGGTACTGGCCCTTATAGTTCAAATGCACCTCCAGGTTATAACATCCAATCTTAAATGTCAACAATGCATGACATTTGAGACATAAAAATTTAAAAATGATTCTGCCTTTTAGCATCAAAGTGTTTAATTCAGTTCTTAACAAAAGGTTAGATGATTGATTTGTATATAATGAATCTAGTTGAGGAGCTATTTAAAAAGGTATTTAGTAAGTGATTTTTATTGTAATTTTTATGAGTAAGTATATTCCTTAAGGTTGTTACTTCATTTTATTTGAAATGCTTAAAGCATGCTTCATAGACATTGTGGTGTTATACAAGCCAGGAGTCATTGTAGGTTTTTGTAGCCTGCACATATCATGCCAACAACAACAACAACAACAAAACCATACCTAACATCTCATTTCCCACCCGGCTATGCTCATTTTGGACTTATCTTACTTCTCTGGCAGTATTACTTAATTTTGGTTGTCTTTGGCATCTCCACCAGGCCCCTCTTTGGCAGGCTACCATCCCCTCTTCAGCTTTCTTTTGGGTGCTGTCTTCCACCATTACACGATAAGCTTTTTGAGGACAGGGATTGTTTTTCTTTCTATGTACCAGGAACTGTGCTAAGTGTTCAGGATACAAAAAAAAAGACAAAAGACGGTCCTTCTTCCCAAAGAGCTCACAGGCTGGTGATACTGAAATTGTGATTTCATTGGCATCGGGAAATCCTGGAAGATTTCTCTCTACCTGTACTGACTAGTGCCTTCTTTGCACCTTATAATCCTAAAGAGCTTCTAGAGCACTCAAAGATTGTGATTTATCTGGTATCTACAGTGTGTGTTAGAGGTGGGACTTGAATTCAGGCCCTCCTTGCTCTGAGGCAAGCTCTCTGTCCACTATGCCATACTACCTCTCCTCCTTTAATCTACTTCTATGCTCATCTTTGTTATGTATTTATGCGTCTTATTTTTTCCTGCCACACGGTAAACATCATAAGGACAAGAGGCCAGGTCTTATTTTCCTTTGTGTAACTCCCAAGGGGCTAATAAAATGCATGTTACGATAGTGATTTAACATGTGCTTGTTGAACAGATGGATGAAAAAATGAATTCATACATTTCTAGGCAAGACCCTGGACAATAGTTGTTCTACCACATGCTGGAGCTTTTTCTGCCTCAATTTTGTTTGTATGGTCTTGCTTACGCAGCCATCCTGTATTTAAAAGATCATTGGTGGTCTTCTGATGAGGTTACTTTCTTTTCAATGACTATGTTCCTTTGACAGCATCATTTACGTTGGGTGGATGGAGTTGCTCTGATATAGAATTGAGTATACCAGGTGCTCTAACTTGGGGATCTTGGCTT
This sequence comes from Pseudocheirus occidentalis, assembly GCA_028646575.1. Classification (NCBI taxonomy): domain Eukaryota; kingdom Metazoa; phylum Chordata; class Mammalia; order Diprotodontia; family Pseudocheiridae; genus Pseudocheirus; species Pseudocheirus occidentalis. The sequence goes on along the minus strand of CM053599.1, from coordinate 55,588,922 downwards.
CCTCCCTTCCACCAGTACCCTCTCTTTCACCCTGAGTTGCTGTTAGATTGTTGCTAGGTTAGGTAGTGGTAGCCTCGGTCAAAGGGCCCTGACAGGGACTCACAGAACTTACAGAATAAAACATAGCTTCTGATAAAATATTTAAAGCTAAAATGGAGTAGAGAACATTTAGAGGAAGGTTGAAAAAATGGGATATATTAGCATTAGGCATTTGCTTTAAGTTTGTTGTTCAATTGTGTGTTAGACTCTTTGTGACCCCATTTGGGGTTTTCTTGGCAGAGATACTGGAGTGATATTTCCATTTCTTTCTTCAGCTCATTTTACAGATGAGAAAAATGAGACAAAAAGGGTTAAGTGACTTACCCAGGGTCACACAGCTAGTAAGTGTCTGAGATCAGATTTGAACTCAGGAAAATGAGTCTTCTTAACTCCAGGCCCAGATCTCTACCCACCATACCATCTAACTGCCCTAAGTTTTCTGGTAAGGTGAACGACAACCAAAAACAAAAACAAAAACATGGGAAGTTATATAAATTTCACTTTCAAATAAAATTTATAAAATCATCTACAGATAACAATGTTTTTGTTTTGTTTTGTTTTAACATTTTTTTTACAATCTATATTTGCTCCCCTCTCCCCCAATGTTAAACTCAAGCAAAAAAGCATTGCTGTTTGAATTTGGCCACTGGGTAAGGTAAGGTGGTGCTTATATAGTGTAGACTCTTGTTTAGCTTGGGAAAGTGGACTGAATTTGGATCCAGGAGACTTGGATACAAATCACTTTTTATCTTAGTACTTGTGTGGCTTTGGGGAAATCATTTTATTTTTCTGGGGGGAGGGAAGGGTAGGTGCTAGAAGATCTCTAAAATCCTTTCTAGCTTTGAAATTGATGAGCCAGTGATACTGGATCAATTGGTCAAAAATATCCTCAACCACTTTTTTTTTTTTTGGAGAAGGCAGGCAATTGGGGTTAAGAGACTTGCCCAAGGCCACACAGGTAGTAAGTGTGTCAAGTATCTGAGGTTGGATTTGAACTCAGGCTCCTGATTCCAGGCTGGTCCTCTATTCATTATACCACCTAGCTCCCCAAATCACTTTCAAAAGATACAGATGCTTTGTTTGGCCAGGCAGTTCTGGTTTACAAGGAGAGACCATAATACTGAATTCTTTTTAGGGAAAAGTATTTATGGGAAGGACTGAGTCAATTCAGTTCAAATACCTTGGTTTTGGCAATGTAACAACTCAGGGATGAAACCTGAAGAATCTAAATTAATTGGCACTTAGCATGTCCATTAGACTGTATCTTCCAAATAACAGATGTCTCAAATGAGCTTGAGGGAGGTATTCTAACTCATTCAATTTGTGCTCAAATCTTTTTGCAAGCACCTATGGTGCAGATGTTCTATACTGTTGATTAAAGTGACAAGCATAAACAGTAGATTCCAGATGTGAGGGAGGCAAATGGGTCATTCTACTGCACAGGTTTAACATGATCCAGATTTGTGGCCAGACAAAAATCCAATCCAGCAAACAATGACTAGGTACCTACTATACGGAACACACTGTGCTATGTGTAAAAGATACATGAGAAGATAAAATGAAAAGAAATAATTTCTTGCCTTCTGGGAATTTATTTTCTATTGAGGGATTCAACATGGACACAAATAAGTACAAAATAAGGTAATTTGAAGTGGAAGAGAGAATTAACTCAAAGACTTAGGGGTTATAGGGTGTCATTTGAACTGAGCTGAGCTGATGGACAAGGATTCTGAGAAGTGGAGACTTGGAAGAAGTAGATTCTAGGTATGTGGTAGAGGTGGGGATGCTTTTTGGTAATTTTCAGAGTTGGATAAATGGAATGCTAAGTTCAAAGAATAGCTAAGTGACCTTACTAGCTTGGAACATAGAGTGTATCGAGGGAATAAAGTGAAATAAGACCACAAAGTTAGTTTGGAGGTGCATTATGGAGGTCCTTAAATGAGAGATTGTTGTCCTCAAGTCAATAGGGAGCTATTATAGGATTTTGAGCTGCGTGAAGTGGTCAGATTTGTGCCTTAGAAAGACGATTTTGGTAAGTGTGTAGAGAACAGTTGAGATAGGAGAAACTGGATCGTGAGGAAGAATTAGGAAGTAATTGCATGATCCAGGAAAGTGGTGATGAGAGCCTGAACTAAGATTTAAAAAAAATAAATACTTGTTCATTTGTTTTCTCATCCATTTACTTACATATTAGTTCATTCATTCATTTATTTTTAACATATTTTCTTTTTTTCATTTTGTATTCCATTTTTTCTCCTTCCCTCCATCCCATGACCCATCCATTGAAAAGGTAAGTAATATGATATCAATTATGCATGTGAAGTCATGTAAAATATGTTTCTATGTTAACCATGTTGTGAAAAAAGCAAGAAAATTGAAGAGGAGAAAGTGCATTTTGATCTACTCTTAGAGTTCATAATTTCTTTCTCTGGAGGAAGATAGCATTTTTAATAATGAGTCTATTTGTCTTGGATCATTATACTGATTAGAGTAGCTAAGTCTTTCAAAATTGATTATCCTTGGGGCGGCTAGGTGGCACAGTGAATAGAGCACCGGCCCTGGAGTCAGGAGGACCTGAGTTCAAATCTGGCCTCAGAAACTTAACACAAAAAAACTAGCCGTGTGACCTTGGGCAAGTCACTTAACCCCAACTGCCCTCCAAAAAGCAAAAAAAAAAATTGATTATCCTTATAATATTGCTGTTTCTGTGTGGAATATTCTTTTATTTCTGCTCACTCACTTTGTATCAGTTTATATGTTTTCTCAGGTTTTTCTGAAACCATTATGCTCATCATTTCTTTTAGCACAATAAATATTCCATTATAATCATATACAATAATTTGTTCAGCCATTTCCCAATTGATAGATATCCCCTCAGTTTGTAATTCTTTGCCATCACAAAAAGAGCTGCTATTAATGTTTTTGTATAAATAGGTTCTTTTTGCCTTTTCTTTGATCTCTTTGCGATACACACCTAATAGTGATAATGCTGGGTCAAATGCACAGCTTTATAGCCTTTTGGGTATAGTTTCAAGTTATTCTCCCAAATGGTTGAATCAGTTTACAACTCTACCCATAGTGCCTTAATGTTGCTATTTTTCCACATCACCTCTAGCATTTTTCAATTTCCTTTTCTGTCATCTGATTCAGTCAATCTGGTAGATACGATGTGGTACCCTAGAGCTGTTTTAATTTTCATTTCTCTAATCAATACTTATTTAGAGCATTTTTTCATGACTATAGATGGCTTTTATTTCTTCTGAAAATCGCCTGTTCCTATCCTTTGACCATTTATCCATTGGGGAGTGGCTCTTGTTTTCTATAAATTTAGTTCAATTTCTATATATTTAAGAAGGCGTTTTCCAGATAGTTTTTCTCATTTTCTTTCTAATTTTGACTATATTGGTTTTGTCTGTGTAAAATCTTTTTAATTTCATGTAATCAAAATTATACAATTTACTTCCCATAATCCTCTCTATCTCTTATTTGGTTATAAACTCTTTCCTCATTCATAGATCTGACAGTACATTTTCCCATGCTCCCCAAATTTACCAATTATGTCACCTTTTATGTGTAAGTCATTTATCCATTTGATCTTATTGTTATACACAGTGTGAAATATTGGTTTATGCCTACTTTCTGCCAAACTGCTTTCTAGTTTTCCCAGCTTGTGGTTTAGTAATTCCAGTCACGTCTAACTCTTCATGACCGTATATGGTGTTTTCTTGGCAATGATACTGGAATGATTTGCCATTTCCTTCTCTAGCTCATTTTTACAGATGAGAAACAGAAGCAAACAGGGTTAAGTGACTTTCCCAATGTCACACAGCTAGTAAGAGTCAGTTTTGAACTCATGATGAAGATGAGTCTTTCTGATTCCAAGTCCAGTGCTCTATCCATCATACTTTCTAGTTTCCCAGGAATTTTGGTCAAATTGTGAGTTCTTGTTTTAAAAACTTGGATCTTTGAGTTTATTAAACACTAGATTACTATGAATATTACTACTGTGAATTGTGTATCTACTTTATTCCATTGGTCCACCACTCTGTTTCTTACCCATTACCAGATTTTTTTTTGATGATTACCACTTTGTCTAGTATCTTTCTTCACATTTTTTTCATTGATTCCCTTGTTATTCTTGACCTTTTATTTGTCCAGGTGAAATTTATTGTTTTTTTTCTAGCTCTATAAAATAATTTTTGATAGTTTTATTGGTATAACATTGAATAAGTAAATTAATATAGGTAGAATTGACGTTTTATTGTATTGATGTGGCCTACCCATTGTCAGCTAATATTTCTACAGTTATTTAAATCTGTCTTTATTTGTGTGAAAAATGTTTTATAATAGTGTTCATAGAGTTTCTGGGTTTATCTTGGCAGATAGACTCACAAGTATTTCATATTGTCTGAAGTTATTTTAAATGGAATTTCTCTTTGTCCCTCTTCCTGTTGGGTTTTGTTGTTATTATATAGAAATTCCAATGATTTATGTAGTTTTATTTTATATCCTGAAACTTTGTTAAAGTTGTCATTTCTTTGGACTAGTTTTTGTTATTGTTGTTGGTTGTTGTTAATTCTCTAGGGTCCTCTATAGGATGGCAATTTTCTGAGTGGATAGAGAGGGATAGACATGACATGTTATAGAGGTCCGTCTATCTATCTATCTATCTATCTATCTATCTATCTATCTATCTATCTATCTATCTATCTATCTTTCTGTCTATCCATCTCTCCATCCATCCATCCATCCATCCATCCATCCATCCATCTACCTATCTATCTATCTATATCTATCTATCTATCTATCTATCTATCTATCATCTATCTCTCCATCTCTCCATCCATCCATCCATCCATCCATCCATCCATCCAACCATCCATTCATCTATCCATCTATCCATCCATCTATCTATCTGTCTGTCTCTCTCTCTGTCTCTGTCTGTCTCTATCTATCTATCTATCTATCTATCTATCTATCTATCTATCTATCTATCTATCTATCTATCTATCTATCTATCTACCTATCTATCTACCTATCATCTAGTTAAACTTTGTATTCACCTCAAGCCTTAACACACTGATCACTGCATATTAAGTGTTTTTAAAATGTTGTTGAATTTAAATTAATAAGGTTAGCAAAGCATTGTCTAGCAGATGTCTTTAATGGACTTGCTTTAAGGCATCAGTAAAACTGATCAGTAGCTATATACTCTATATAAAAATTGCTGGTCATTCTGAAGTAAGAAATAAAACCCTTGTGACAGCCTCCCACTCTGATTCTCATACATGCATGTTTCATTCTCATACATGCTGTCTTTATTTTGAAGAGTCAAGGAGATTGCAAATGGAGGCCTGAATATCTTCAGTTATAGTCAGTGGAGTAATTTAATGCCCTTCAAGTGCTCCAAATGTCATGGGAGTGAGGGACATTTAAAGAAGGGCATAGGCAGCACTTTGCATTTCTGGCTCTAATGGTGTTTCAAACTAGCAACATGAGCATGGGGATTTATTTATCTTAACTTTCAGGGAAGGGTTATAGCTATCAGGAAAAGATGAGAAGGAAGCTGGCCAGCTTTCATTTAGACAAAATTTTAAGTATGTTCATTGCCAAAGCAGCAGGATTGTGGGAAGCTATTGTGGGAAACCATGGGAGTCATTTTAACCTTCACCTTTGAGACCAAAGAGATATTTGTGGAAGGGGAACTCGTACCCTTAGGAGCAAGACTTTTAGGTGTGCTTGTCTCTGTAGTAATGGCTAGAGTGAGAGAGCAGAAGAGAAGGTAGAGAGCTGAGATGCCAAACCTTCCTAGGAAACGCTTCTCTGCCCCTGGGGAGTTGAAAGTTAACTAATTTCTTTGTAATAAAAATTTCATTGGATCTATGGAGGAATGAGTGGACCTTTTGATCATGATGAGGGCCCAAAATAAGACAGCAGGCTCTGAATGGGATGGTGGCAAAATGAGCCAAGGAAATTGTGACTATAATTGTGACACTAATCTATTTACCATTTACCCCTTTCCTGATGAAAAAAAAGTTAGAGAAAAGGAGCTGAGAAGACCTTGGTCCTGCTTGCCTTGGTGCTGTTTTAGCTTAGAGTACCACCTGGTGGCTAACATAGATATGGCCTCCAACTACCCCTCAGTATCAGATACCCCTCAGTGTCAGAAAACTTATCAGAATGTATGTGGAGGGAATTATGGAAATTGCTTTATATTTGATTAATACATTATAACCAGACCCTAAAGTATAGCCACAAACTCCCCTAACATCATTAGACTGATCACAATTTGCATGTCTGTGTGTGTGTATGTGTGTGTATGAAAGAGAGAGAGAGAGAGAGAGAGAGAGAGAGAGATGATTAGGTCTATGTTTTAGGATGATCATTTAGACAACTGAGTGATAGTTTTGAAAAGGGGTTTGAGTCAGAGAGAACAACCAGGAGGTATTGCAATAGTCCAGGTGTAAGATGTTGTGGGCCTATACCAGGGTGTTTGCAGTATCAGAGGAGAGAAGAGAGAATATGCAAATCATTTTATGAAGGTGGAATCCATAAGACTTAGCAATAGATTAGATATTGTTTAGGAGGTGGTAGTAAAAAAAAGTGAGGCTTTGAAGATGACACCTAGATTGCAGAGACTTGGTGACTGGGATGATAGTGATGTCCTTAACAATAACATAGAAGCTTGGAAGGATGGAGGGTTTGGGGGAAAGATGACTTGTTTTTGACATCTCAAGTCTAAGATTTCTTTTTTTGGGTAATAAATTTTATTTGTTTTCTTGTTTACATCATTCATTTTCATGAGATTTTTGAATTACAAATTTTCTCCCCATCTTTCTCCTACCCCAAACCCAAAACAGTGATCCTACTGTAGAGCCCATCCCCTGGTCTGCTCTCTAACTTTCTGGTAGGGCAGGGAGGGTCTCCCTACCCCAGCCCTTGTATATCTTGATTCCTAGTTGCAGGTATGGCAGAGCTTTAAATTCTAGATTCTTTGGGTTCTTCCCTTGTCACCCACCCCTGCTAGAAGGACAACCAATTCAATACAGGCTGTGTAGATGTGATTATACAGGACATTTTCATAGTGGACATTGTGACAGTGATCATATGTCCCTCCTTCCTATCCCTTCCCCCTTGTTCTGTTCTCTTCCCTGTCCCTGTACCTTAATTGAAGTGTGAGCATCCAGCATCCCTCCCCCAGGCCCTGCCTTTCCCTCTGTCATCCTGCCTTTCATCCCTACGCACCCTACTGTCTTCTGTGGCATGATGCCCAGTTCAGAGTTTATGCCATTTCTTCCCTAAGCCAGATTTGATGAGCGTAAATGAAAGTAAAGTTGTAACACTTATCCCTTGCCTCTTCCACACAGTATGATTAGCCCAATTTTGTCTCTACCTGTCTCCTCTCATTCTAGTCCTCTCCCACCTCAGAATTTGCCTTTTAAAGTATCATCCCTCTGTGTTCAATTGATCCTATGCCCTCTATATACCCATATGCACACATGCTCAGATATGTATTCATATTCATATATAGACTCCTATATAGACATATGTGTGAGTATACATATATATCCATTTGTATTCCCTTCACCTATCCTCATACTAAGAAAAGTTTCATAAGTTACTATTATCATTTTTCCATATTGGCATGTAAATAATTCAAATTTGATAAGTTCCTTATGATTTCTTTCCCATGTTTACCTTCTCATGCTTCTTGTGTTTGATTGTCAAATTTTCTGTTCAGTTCTGGTTTTTTCAGCAAGAATGCTTGAAAGTCCT
>CM053599.1:55541788-55574959 GCA_028646575.1 Pseudocheirus occidentalis | reverse complement strand
TGGATCACAGGTGGCCTCACTTTATGCAACAAGTCAGCTCCTGAAAAGTTGAATTTGGGGGGGGGGGGGGGGAGGAGGTATTGAATTTCCTTTTACATGCTTTAGGGGGGCTCATTATTGAAGGCATTCCCATAGTGAATCTTTTCATGGACTAATTAATCATTTCATTAGATGAATAGCCATACTTTTACTTATCTTTTTAGAAATCTGCATTTTTGCATACTATTACCTTTTCTTAAGTCAAGGTACATCAATATTTAGGAGATATTTCATTTCCAACAAACAAATGTTGCTTACTTTAATAAGCAGCAAAGCCTGTTAGATGAGCTTAGGAAAATAACCCTGATTAGAAAACAAAATAGCCAATGATCACCTCTGTAATGATTCCTATCTAATCCTGAGTTCTGACCTTCATGTCAGGACAATACCAGTTCCACATTTTGAAAGCTAAATTATTAAAATAGCTCAATGGTAAGCGATGAATAAAATGTCCTACATGATGCAAATTAGATATTTATAATAAATAATCATTTGACTTCTGGGACTTAACATTGCGAAGGTCAAGTTGAATATTCAAATGTAATTTTGCAGTATTAATGCAACTGCTTCTTTCTTCATTCATCTCTTACCTAAGTACACTTGTTTTTTTAAATATCTGTGTTTCTGAACAGATAATTCAGAAATATCTGAAATGTGGAGAAAGGAAGAAACTGCATCAAAAAGAAATAGTATTTTATAGCAAAGATTCAAAACTAAGAATACCCGTCAGTTGGAGAATGGATGAACAAATCATGGTATATAAGTAAAATGGAATCTTACTGTGCCATAAGAAATTATGAATTTAAAAACTGAAAAAAAAACTTGAAAAGACTTACCCTCACATACATTTCATCTCCTCTTTGTTTTCAGTGGCTAGAACTCTCTCTTCTCTCTACCTCATGGCTTACTTCAAGACTCAACTAACCTCCCATCTTCTACAAGAAGCCTTTCCTAGTCCTCCCTAATCTTAGTGCCTTCCTTCTAAATCTATCCCCAGTTTATCCTGTACATATCTTGTTAGTACATAATTGTTTGCACATTGTCTCCCCTATTTGATTGCAAGTTCTTTGAGATCGGAGTTTGGTACCTTTTTTGTTGCCCTATAATTTAGTATAGGGCCTAGAACTTAACAGGTTTTTAATAAATGTTAGTTGCATGACTGACTTGTAGGAAAAGATAGCAGAAACACTGAGAGAACAAATTACACAATGGTTACAATATTATAAAGGAGAAACAACAGGAAAGACATCAGGACTCCTAGGTACTTGAGAGCAATTACTACTGATGTCCTTTACTGCCAATGCATACTGCTGAGTTCAGTGATTCTAGGATAGTGAGTATGACTTCTTTTTCTGAATGCTCAGGAATCATCCTTTTAATAATACATTCTAAAAAATTTCCCAGAAATTGAAACCAAGCTCACTGATCTCTAGGTTGATGCTATCATTCTCTTTGCTTTACTGCAAATTAAAAGTCCTTCTCTAATGCTATGATAACTATTATTCTCCGAGGTGTTGAATTAACTTGTCAGCAGTTTTTTTTAGAAGCGATATAGAATTGGAGATTTGCCAAAGATCTACAAATAGACAAATATGACCCCAATTTTTAAAAAAAAGTAGAAAATGGTAGATTTGAGAAGCTACAGAGAAGTTATCTGGATCTCTATCCAGTTCTATCTTATAGAATGTAATGGTAGGAAAAAAGCTTGAATTTGGATTAAGATGACTGTGACTCAAGTCTTGTCATCTACTATCGCTATGATCTTGGACAAGTTACTTAAACTCCCTTGTCCTCAGTTTCCTCATCTGTACAAAGAGGAACATAAATAGGATGATATCTTGGATCCCTTCTAGTTTCAAAGTTATGATACTATGAATATTTTAAAAACAATATAATGGTTACCAAAACTCAGTCTTGGTCCACTGAGGAAAAAAGCCATACCAAAATTATATTTCCTTTTTTGAAAAGTTCATTAGGTTAAGGAAATTCTACAAACACAACAAATCCTGACTTCCGTAAATTCTTTGCCAATGTCTTCCATTAAATCCATGAATGAATAAAATGTTGTAGGGTAGGTTTTAGTCCTAATGCATAGCTTGATAGATGACTGAATCCAAGAATTGTGAGAAATAAATGTGTTATCTTGACAAAATGTCTTAATGCAGTGGAACGGTCAGTGGAGTATTGGTAAATGTGTAACAAACAGCTTCTGGAGGAAAAAAATATATGCACGATATTCTTTTAAGCTTCATCTGCATTATCAATATTTTATCCATAATTTTCCTTGAGTCGTAGACAATCAACAAAACAATAAATATCTGATTTATAGTGTTTGCTGATTTCCAAGTGTAAACGTACACATTTAAAATTTTTAAATCTACTCTCATGAGTTCAAGTTCTAATGATGAAACCTATGGCAATATTAAGTGGGGCAGTTAAAAGAAAACACCCAACCCAGAAACTATAATAAACAATATGACTTACTAAGTATATTAAGGATACAAAAAATGTTTTGGAGGTGCTGAGAGGCAGGGTTATTACCTCTGGACAGGATCAAAAAAAGATTTCTTAGATATTATAAGCTGTAAAGGAAAGCTTTATAAATTATACAGTGCTATATAAATGTGACAGTAATTGAGGAAGGAACACATTGGACCGTTTTCCCACTAAGAAACCAGTAGAAGAGTAAAAATCATAAGGTTCAACCATTAGGGAACAATAAATGTGTACTAATCCAAGTTTGATTTCTTATTAGGCTTTCCAGACAGACTGGTATAGATTCATGAGTGCATGATGCTTTCCTTCCCAAGGTTGTTTCATTTGTAAGTAACTTGCTAAATCCTAAATAAAAAGGATTGCTTCAAAGGAGAGACACTGGGCCACTCTGATCAGTCTGTAGACCTGGGAAGATGCTTTAAGTTCTTGGATGGATATACTCCACTATATACTCAAAGATGAGGACAAGCAGAGACTCATGAGTAGCTATACTAAAACACAAATGATCAGAGTTGGAAGGGACCTCAGAAGTTATTCAAACCTGAACAATAATCCATTCTATGGCATCCTTTAGTCAATCAAATCAATAAGTGTTAGCAATGTGATTATTATGTATCAAGCACTGTGCTAAATGTTGGAACACAAAGAAAGGCAAAAAACAGTCCCTGCCTTCAAGAAACTTCCATTCTGGTGGGAAGTATGGAATGTATGTGATACACTATTCATATAACACAAATAGAAGATAATATTGATGCTTTACAAATATAGAATCATCATATTCTTTGTGGTTCCACATTCATATATATTAGATAGAAGGTAAACTTAGTGATTACTAGATGGTACATACTTATCCTCACTGTATCCTTTAAGGCAGCGGTTCTCAACCTGTGGGTCACAACCCCTTTGGAGGTCACCTAAGACTTTTGGAAAACACATTTGTCTGATGGGCTTAGGAACCAAAACACTGCACCTCTATCAGTCTCCAGGAGGGTCCGCCCACATGCAGATATCCCCACACATGAGTATTAAAGGGTCATTGCATTAGGAAGGTTGAAAACCACTGCTTTAAGGTTATAGCAATATTCTAAAATAAGTTAAGTCCCCTGAACATGAGCAGACCAAGACCCCACATTTGCTAACCCTGAAGGTCTCTAATTCCTTCCCACTCTTTTAAGAGAGAGAGAGAGAGAGAGACAGAGACAGAGACAGAGAGAGTATTTCAGGTATCAAGGCAACTCATGTAGAATACCTTTGTCATAGATATTCTTAGTCATAGATTTGCTGAACTAAAATGAAGTTGGCCACACTATGGGAATAAACCAGGAAGATGAAACAATTGCATTGAATTCAATTTAGTGACAAATTGAGAGCAGAATCAGATGGAGCTTTTCATAGTTGAATTAAATTAGTTGGGAAGGATCCCATGTGCTCCAGAAGGCACAAAAGTATCTGTCTGTAAAACAGATTTTTGAAACCATGTCTTTCAACATAATCATGTTTATTAGAAGGAGTAGGGGATTTATAAAAGTTATAAAACAGGAGAAAACCTCTAATACAATGTAATATGCATTTCTGCTCTATAGAAATATGAAAGTACAGGTTGAATGAGGCTTAATTTCAATTTCAAATATTCACAGTATGCAAGAAAATACCTTTCTCCAAACTAAAGTAATGAATAAATAAAATAACATGATAAAATAAAATAACAGAACTCTGTTCTAACTATATATGGGAGTTGTTTTCTGGTAAAAGTTATTAAACTGCAAATAAAGGGAGTCCCAATAATCTTGGTGAGGTTTTCAACTTTAATAGCCTTGGTGCTCTGATTAAGAGATACAAGCCTGGGAAAGAATGGAGAGCTAGGAGTCAAGAGAAATGGATTCTGCTCCTGATTTTGCCACCAATAAAGTGACTATATGTCCTTAAGCAACAGCTTTCTCTCTGGACTTCAGTATAGGATTGGACCAAGTGAACCCTAAGGTGTTTCATAGCTCTCACATTCTACCAATTTATTTCTAAATATGACAATCTAAAGCTATCTTTAAGGTAGTGTTCACTTATTTGGATTATTTTAATTGTTTTAATTTTATTTTAATTATGGACTAAAATAAGCATAACCTAGTATAATAAATATATATTATAACATATTGTATATAATAGTATAATATATACAAGTATAATATATAAAAATAAAAAATATTATTGCACATGAAAGTGTGCCTCTATTATGTACAACTTGTTATTCCTTTTAAACATATAATAAAGTTATCATGTAATTTTCCCCTTTTTTCCCCTGCATGACTCTACCCCCATCATAGAGATGGCTACCATTAGACACAAATATGTATGTATATTTAATATCATTCTATACATACTTCTATTTATCAGTTTTTTCTTTGGATGCAGATAGCGTCTTCCTTTACATGTCTTTTGTAGTTAATTTGGGTATTTATAATAGTCAAAATGACTTATTCACTCAAAGTCATTCTTAAAACAATATTGCTGTTACTGTATACAATGTTTTCTTGGTTCTGCTCATTTTACTCTTCACTATTTCATACAAGTCTATTCATGTTTTTCTAAGGTCATCAAGCTCATCATTTCTTATAGCACAGTAGTATACAATCACAATCATATACCACAACTTCTTCAACCATTCCCCAATTGACAGGCATCCCTGCAAATTCTAGTTCTTTGCCACTATGAAGAGAACTGTTATAAATATTTTATAATGTATAGATCCTTTTTCCCTAATCATCTTTGAAAACAAACCTAATAATGGTATTCCTAGGTCAAAAGGTAAAGGCAATTAAAAACTCTTTGGGCATAATTTCACATTGTCCTCCAAAATGGTTGGATCAATTCACAATTCCACAAACAATGAATTAGTGTCACAGTTTTAATTTTAAAACCTTTATTTTAACAGAAGGGATACTTCCCAACAAAATGCCCCTTATAAAACACTTTACCAAGGAATACCCTGAAAACAGATAATTTCTGGATTGTTTTATAGAAACCAAAACTAGAAAATACATTTTTCACACTTAGGGCAAGCCAAAATAAAATAACCCTAGGACACATGGTAAGAAAAGTATTCTGAATTCAGGAGTTCATTTGGAACATGAAAATCAGGGAGGAAACCATAATACAGTAGTTTCATAAAGTAACAGATTATTCTTGTTAATGAAGCAATAAAATTAATTGTCACTGTGCTACTAAAATATAAAGTCCTATCAGCACCCCTCTAAATTCCATCCCTTTAGGGCAAAGCTCCAGTTGCCTTACCCTAACTATAGCATGGAGAAAAAAGAGGAAAATGTCCTTCAATTCTAAGGGTACATGTATTACTAACACTGACCATTGACTTTGGCCAGAGTTTTGTTGCTTCTTAATGTTGACTGTATTTGCTTTCATATAGTCATGTATATTTTCAAGACAACATTTAAATATTTGACAATGGACAACTAGTATAGTAGCACCCTCAAGGTAAAAGACAGCTGACGAGATTTTTCACACTTAAAGTGTAGTCTTGGTTTCCATGATTTATGAGGCTATTTTCTCAGGAAAAACAAATGATATGTTTATTCACCTAGAGACTCAGAGATAGGGAGAGCCATCTTTGCATTGTGGACAATTGAAAATAAGGTGACAGATTGTTGGCTAAGACATGCTTGGCTTCAGGGAGAGTAGAGGTGGGGAAATGAGAAAGAAGGGCTGAGCCAGAAAGATAAAGCTGAGCAATAAGTAAGTGCCAGATCATCTGCCCTCCCTCCCTGCCCATCGTACACATGAAGCCCAGAGCATTCTGTACAGTTTCAGATAAGGGTCAGATTTAAAGAAACAAGAAGGTTCCTGGGCAAAGGAGAAGAATATTACTTGAAGGCATAAGGTAAAGACATAATACTTTTATCAAGGCACAAATATATTTATATTGAACATCAGTTCAAGGTTAAAGTAGTTTTTTTATCAAAGAGTTTATATTTTTCATATAAAACACTAAGTATGTGAATAATTCTTTGGCTTAAAAGACCTCCATATGAGAAGGTGAAATAAATGTACTTGAGACAATAAAGAAGGATCAATTGTGTGAGTTCAATTTAAGAGCCAGGTTTTCTGCTTAGGTTATACCTAGAAAAGACGAGACTCCAGCAGGGGATAGGATAGCTGTATCCAGCACCTGAATAGAAGTCATCTGCAAGAGGAATTAGATTAAAGTCATTCTGTTTGGCCCCACAAGGCAAAACCTTGGAAGGAAGTTGCAGAGGAAAGTTTAGACAGTGTCAGGAAAAGTATCTTTAAAAAAAAAAGAACTATTCAATTTTATTCTCATTTCCAAATTCTGCCTCTCCCTCCAATCCACTGAGAAGGCAAGAAATACGTTACTCATTACTCATATGAAGTCAAGCAAAACATTTCCACATTAGCCAAGTTAAAAAAAAAAAGAAAAAAAGAAAGAGAAAAATAGACTCTGAGTCCATTAGTTCTCTTTCTGAAAGTGGATAGCATTTTTCATCATGAGTTTTTTGTAATTATAATAAATCATTGTATTGATCAGAGTTACAAAGTTTTTCACAATTGATTATCTTTACAATATTGCTGTTATTGTGTGAATCATTCATCTGGTTCTTTTCATGTTATTTTGCATCAGTCCATGTAAGTCTTCCCAAGTTGTTGTTTTTTTCTGAAATCATCCTGCTTGTCATTTCTTATAGCACAATTGTATTCCATAGCATCCAAGTATCATAACTCATTCTACCATTCTTCAACTGATGGGCATCCCCTCATTTTCCAGTTCTTTGCTATGACAAATTACTGCTATAAATGTTTCTGTAAACATTTAAAAAGGAAGTCCTGTTCCTTTGCCTTTGATCTCTTTGAGATACAAACCAAGTAGATATTGTTGGATCAAAGATATTGATGGATCTCTTTGGAATACAAACCAAGTAGACATTATTGGATCAAAGATATTGTTGGATAAAAGGGTATGTGTAGTTTTATATCCCTTTGGGCATACTTCAAAATTCTCCAGAATGGTTTGACCATTCCATCAAGAATGCATTAGTGTACCTATTTTCCCTCATTCCTTCCAGTATGTGTTGTTTTCCTTTTCTGTCTTATTAGTCAATCTGATAAATGTGAGGTATTACTTCAAAATTGTTTTAATTTTAATTTCTCTAATTATTAGTAATTTAGAGCATTTTTACATGAACATTGATAGCTTTGATTTGTCTGGAAAAAACATTTCAACAATTAGAACTATTCCAAATTAGCTACATCAGAAGTTAATGGGTCCCTTCCTCACTGAATGTCTTCAAGGAAAGGTTAGATGCCCACTGATTGGGCATATTGTGGAGATGATTTTATTTAGGTACAAATGGAGCTTGATGGCTAAGGGTCTATTCTCGGATGCTATGAAATAATAATATGTAGAATTTATATAGCACTCTAAGGCTTGCAAAATGTTTCACAAATATTGCCTTATTTGATGTTCACAAGAACCCTGAGAAGTGTGTGCTCTTATTATTCTTATTTTACAGGTAAGGAAACTGAGGCATAGAGAGGTTAAGTCATTTGCCTTGAGTCACACAGATAGAAGAGTCTGAGGCCAGATTTGAACTCAGGAAATATTGGCTTCAAATCCAATGATCAACTGCTGTGCCACCTACACTTGATCCTGCTGAGGTTTCTGAGCCTGACCCCTTTAACTTGATGGTCTTCTGAACTTTATGACAAAGGAGGCAGATGTCAATAGTTCTAGCTGACAGAGAAAATTTGGTGGATGAATTGCATTGCCCTGCCCAACCATTTCTCACACCAGAATAAGAACTGATTAATGTTGAATTTTCCTAGATTATATTAGCATCAGTCTTCAAATAACATAGAACAGGTGGCGTACATAAATTGACTGTCTCTGCAGGCCCCATTCTGCCTTTGTGATTCTTTTGTAGATCCTCAGGAGTGATATTTGTGAGAACAGCGCCTAAAGAATCAGAGTTCATGTGTATTCTCCTGGCTCCCTAAAGTTGTAGATTTGCTACAAATGGTATCCTTTAATTGGTTTCTGTGGTATTATCACATATCTTTTCCTCCATAGTTCAAAGTTCTTCCTCAGGTCTAATAATATTCCAGTTAACTGATATACTACCTATTGAGATGATAGCTTTGTAACTGTAGGCTAGTCACTTAAGATCTCTGTTCCCTATATGCCAAATGGAAATTAGACCACTTGATATATATTAATGCTTCAGGTTTGAGAAAAGGTTTACATACATCATTTGATTTGAATATTACAACAGCCTTGGGAGTGAGATAGCAGTTATTATCACCCTTACTTTGTGAGGAACATGGATTAAAAAGCTGGAATGAGACTTGGGAATCCTAGGTTCAGCTCCCAGCTTGGCAACATATCAATTGTATGGCAACAGAATCTATCAGACAAAGAATAATATTTATACAACAAGGAGCTAGATGGCAAAGTGGATTGAGTTTTAGACTTGGAGTCAGGAAGACCTGAGTTCACATCCTGCCTCTGACACTAGTTGTGTGACAATGGGATAGAGACAATCTCTATCAGTCTCAGTTTCCTCTTCTGTAAAATGGATAAATAATAGCACCTTCATCACAGAGCTGTTGTGAGGTTCAAATGAGTGAACATACACAAAGCACTTTGCAAAACTTGAAGTGCTGTATAAATGTTAGATATCATCATTATTAGAGCACACCCCTTACAGGCTTGTAGCAACACTAACATGAATTCATTCAAGAAAAGAACTTTATGAACATTAAATTGCCATGTAAATATCACTTTTTATTATTATTAAATGACTTACCCATAGTTGCTCACAACTACCAAGTGTCAGAAACATGATTGAAGCTAGTTTGTCCTGTTTCCATCAGCAGACTTTCTGCCCTAATTCACTGTTTAGTCCTACTGCTAGGGCATTCTGTTACAACAGGTGGAAACCAAAGGGAACGTACCTGTATACAACATATCTTTACTAGTAGATTCCAGCCAGCTGTGCCAATTTATCAGCTAGGAGGCGAAACTTCAGTTGTCCTGATATACATTACTCTTAGTGATTTGGAACAATCTTTCATGTGATTTTTTAGTGGTCTGTAATTCTTTTATTGAGAATGATTTACTAATAAATCTTCGTCTGTTTATTCAGTGAGGGATATCCCTTGGCCATGTACGTCTTTGTTAAGTCCTTCTTAGATATTTATCAGACCTTTATCAGCTCTTTTATCCTTGTTGCATTGATTTATATGCAATTTATATATAAGAAAGATCATTTTCTTTCATCAGAGAATGCCCTTTCTTCTTTATTCTTCATCTTATTTTCCAATTGAATATAAAAGTGCTGAGTTTGGGGTTTTTTTTAGTTTCCTATAGCACATTCAGTTGCTGCGTCTCCTTCTTTACCCTTTTCACTGTGATGTCCTTTCTCTTTTGCTCTGGAACATAACATTGACTTTCACCAGAAGCTTATTTTATAAGCTGATCCATGTGACATTTTGGTATCTCCATTCACTGAAGTCTTTTTAAGAGATTTTTTTAAAGATTGATGAAATCCACAACCTACTTTGAATATGGAAAATAGAACAATTTGGGGAGCTGCCTGTGGAGGATTACAAGATTTCAAGACAGATTCCTAGTGATCTTGAGATATGAAATTCTCCCCAAACATAAAATGGAATCTTAAACCATGAGTCCTTAAGCTAAAGATGAATGTTTCAGTTTAATCAGAATAAATACAGAGGGGAAAGGGTGGGGAATGAAACAGCTTGAGACAGGGACCCAGCAATTTCCCATTGCCTGCCAGTGCTAGCAGGCAGGAGCTAATTTAGTAGCTGGCATGGAAACACTAGTCTGAGGAAGAGTTAATGAAATCCGATTCAGCTCCTTTAATGAAGCAAGCATGAACTAAACTTAGTGAGGGAAGAAAAAAACAAAAAGAAAACAATGTTGATTTAAAACAATTCAACTGATTGATGCTGTTTTGCATTTGCCAGAATCAATTGAAGTTCGTGTTTCTATGTGTTTGCTTTTCTGTAGATAAAACCATATTATCAGTGTACTTTACCTTGTCCAAAAATGTGTCACCTGTATACACTATGAAGATATCTTCATTGGAGGAAGGTGGTCCATGCTTGTGGAACATTGCATATATTTTCAGATTTTAGGGGTTTTGTGCACTAATCAGCATTGCTGGGTTTTTCCTCTCTTTCTTGTTTCTTTAAAAATAAAAATACTCTTTGTTGTATGGGATGGATCTTTGGGGGTGAGGAGATACACATAAGCAAACTTGGGCCACATAAGAACAAAATACATCAACAAAACAGTTTTAACAAAAAGTACTGCATTGATTTGACTTAGAAACTAGAATTGATTGGGCAGCCAAGTGACACAGGGACAGTTAGGTGGTATAGTGGATTGAGTGCTGGGCCTGGAGTCTTCTAGAGACTAATCTTCCTGAGTTCAAATCTGCCCTCATATATTTACTAACTGTGTGACTCTGGACAAGTCACTTAACCCTCTTTGCTTCAGTTTCCTCATCTGTAAAATCAGCTGGAGAAGGAAATGGCAGACCATTCCAGTATCTTTGCCAAGAAAATCACAAATGAGATAACAAAGAGTTGGATGCAACTGAAACAAGCAAACGATAACAACTAGAGTTGAAATGGGTAGATTAGTCCTGAAATGGTGCTCCTCTCAACTTCTTCAATAATAAAGTAGTGTCAATACCAAATCAAATAAATAAAGATTTGTTAATCACCTGGCATGCATCTCTCAATGTGGTAAGCATTTTGGGAGATAAAAAAGAAATAGGAAAAGCAATGCTTGCTCTTGAGCAGCTCATAGGATAGCTACAATAGCTAGAGAGTGATATAAGCCATTAGAACAAGATTCGTATAGAAAGAAGTCACAAAAGGCTTCACTGAGGAGATGAGCCATTTAGGACATAAAGAGGTTGGATCTGTGGGAAGGGGTAGCATTCCTGGCAAAGAGGAATATTGTGACCAAAAGAACCGATAACATAGCGGGAATGAATTTTTTAAAGGATAGACAGGAAGCAGGGGATTCATGATGAAGAGTAATGGGAATGAACGGGCAAATTTGGCCCTGATTATGGTGGATCTCCAATGCCAAGATCATCAAGATTAGTAGTAAAAAAAAACCATACCTGCATGTGACTGCCTGATTACACTTCAGTGATGCTAGTACCCAAAGGCAAAGTCCATTTTCTTTCCCTTTTTGCTTTGAATTAAAACAAGTTACCTTTATTATTTAGAGCCTGCAGAGTCAGAAGACTGTTCTCATAAAATGGTTTAATTTTTTATTAACAGACTCATATATTCAGATCTTTCTTTTATTTGTACTTTTATGTGATTTGTACAAAAAAGATTATTCTTATGAAAAACAAAATTATCTAAATAATTAAACTGGTCTAAATAATTTAAATGGATTCTTTCCATTTGCCTATAAATAAACTTAGTATCATAACCTAGAACAATGGTTCTCAACTTTCCTAATGTCAGGACACTTTAATAGTTGTATGTGGGCATGTCTGCACGTGGGCAGACCCACCTGGAGAGGGGTAGAGGAGGTTCCTAAGACCATAGGAAATATGTGTTTTCTCATGGTCTTAGGCGATCCCTGTGACCCCTGTGAAAGGGTCATTTGACCCCAATGGGGATTGTGACCCACAGGTTGAGAACTACTGGCCTAGGACAAGAATTCTTAGCATTTTTTTTAATTCCATGGACTTTCTGAGAAGTCTGTGAAGCCTGTGGACCTCTTCTAGAAATGTTTTAAATGCATTAAATAAATTGCATAGAATTGTAATACTAATCAATTATGTGTAAATATAGCTATTGGGGACAGCTAGGTAGCACAGTGAATAAAGCACTGGCCCTGAAGTCAGGAGGACCTGAGTTCAAACTCAGCCTCAGATACTTGACACACTTATTACCCATATGGCTTTGGGCAAGTTGTTTAACCCCAATTGCCCTGTAAAGAAAAAAGGAGAAGAAAAGAAATATAGCTATCAAAGTATTTCTAAAAATAATTAATGGACCTCAGGTTACAAAATACTGTTTTTTTTTAATCTGAAACTGAAAGAGATCCTTTGGGATTTATCTGTAAAATGAGGGTGGCACTTAGATGACTTTTGAAGTCCTTTCCAACTCTAGCTCTATGATGCAATGAACCTCAGTACTTTAAAAAGACTCCCCAAGGGCAGCTAGGTGGTACAGTGGATAGAGTGCCGGTCTTGGAGTCAGGAAGATTCACCTTCATGAGTTCAAATCTGGCCTCAGACACTTACTAGCTGAGTGACTGCGGGCAAGTCACTTGGGGTGGCTAGGTGACACAGTGAGTAGAGCACCAGCCCTGGAGTCAGGAGGACCTAAGTTCACATCCGGCCTCAGACACTTGACACACTTACTAGCTGTGTGACCTTGGGCAAGTCACTTAACCCCAATTGCCCTCCAAAAAAAATTTAAAAAATTAAAAAAGACTCCCCTACACTCTCCTGCATCATTTAGTTACCATCCTCTTTTCCTTTATGTCTAAACATCTTGAAAATTTTTCCTTGAACCAATATTGCACTTCCTCAATATCCACAGCCCTTAACTTCTCTGTTTTCTGTCCGTACCACTCTACTGAAATATCTGAGTACCAGTTGCCTTCTAATCACCAAATCAGGTGACACTTTTTTTTTCCAGTCCACATACCCCATGATGACTCTGTAACACACGCCACTATTAACTATCTCCTTGCTATCTGTCTCCTCATAGCTTAAAAGACATCACATTCTTCTGGTTTTCCTCCACCCTCTGGAACTACTTCTTTGTCTCTTCATCCTATTCCTGACCCCTTAAGGTAGGTATTTTCACAAGATTCTTACTATCTCTATTTTCATCCTTTGCTCATCTCTTTGCCTTAGCAAAGTTATTTACTCTCCAAAATTCATTTGCTCCTCAAATTTCCCATAGCTCTCCCCCCACACACACACCTTACTCTTTCAGTTGAGATCTATGCCTTATATTACACTGGGGGAAGAATGAAGCTATTTTCCAAGAGTTCCCTCTTACTTTCTCTTCTTCTCACAGCACTTATATACCTTCCACCACTATATTCTCCTTTGCCCTTGTCACACATGAAGATATAAACCTTTCTCCTGTCAAAAACTAACCCCTCTACATGCATAAGTGATCACATTCCATTCTGTTTTTTCCAGCATATTGGCACTTCTATCACAAATTTTCGATCTCTCTTGTCTGGTGGCTGTTTCCCTACTTTCTACAACCATGTCTATATCCTTCCCTCCTCAAAAAATTGTCACTCACTCTATCTAATTTTTAAAAGCTATAGTCCTAATCTCTCTTCTCTCTTGTGGCTAAACTTCTGGAGAAGGTTATCTGCAAATCTGAGCTTCCACTTTCCTTTCTCTTCTACTCTTCTTGTGTCTGTTATGAAACTAACTCCCTCCAAAGTTACAAATAAGCTCTTAATTGCCCAATCCAATTACCTTTTGTCAATTCCCCTCCTTCTTAACTTCTCTAAAGCCTTTGACACTGTCAATCACCCTCTTCTCCTTGATACATTCTTCTCTCTAGGTTTTTGTGACACTATTTACCCCCAGGTTCTTTACTTTAAGGGATCAGGAATAGAATGAAAAGACAAAGTAGTTCCAGGGACTGGAGGAAAATCCGGACAGTGTGATGTCTCTTAAGCTATAAGGAGACAGAGTATCCACAAGAAGGAGATGGTTAATAGTGGTGTGTGTTATAGAGTAGTCATGGGATATGTGGACTGGGGGAAAAAAAAGTTCTGTCTGACCAGTCCTCATAAATCTCCTTTGCTGTATCTCATCCTGGTTATGCACTCTAACAATGGGTATTCCCCAAAACTCTGTCCTGAGTATTTTTCTTTTTCTTGTTTTTCACTTGGTGACATCATCTGCTTTTATGTATTGAATTATCTTTATGCTGATGATTCTCAGGTATACATACAACCCTGATTTTTTTCTCAACCTCTAGTCTTGTATCTCCAACTGTCTATCAGATATCAAGCAATCAACAAACATCTTTAAGTACCTACTTCATGCCAGGCACTGTGCTTAGGTCTGGAGATACAAAATGAGACCAAAGACAGTCCCTAGCCTCAAGGAGCTTGCAATCAAATGAAGAGCTTACACTGAATGTCTGTAGACATCTTAAATTCAACATGTCCAAAAAAGACATCTTTTTTTTCCCCTCCTTAACCCTCTACCTTCTGAACCTTCCCCCATTATATGTATCTAAGCATTTAGCACAGTGTCTGGCACATCTGCCTTTAGTAAATGATTGTTGACTTGACTCCCAGGTCTTCAATTATCACCTGAACACTGATCATTTCTAATTTTGTGCCTCATACATATTGTCTTCCTCTTTAGAAGCATCATTTTCTGAGCTATTGTCTAGGTACAATAGTGGATGGTCTCCTTAAAATAGTCAGCTAATTGCTTATTACTTTTCTATTGCTCCTCAAGGAATCAAACTCTCTAGTGAGCAATTAATTGTTTCTAAGAGTTATTTTATAGAATTCCCACTACTTTATTTCTTCAAATACCAATAGGACATTTTCTATATGGATGTATCACCAGCACTTCAAGCTCAATAAACCCAAAACTGAGCACGTCATCGTCTCTTAAACTTTTTTCTTTCTGTTTTCTGCCAGTGTAACCACCATTCACCCTGCTTCCCATATTTAAATGTAACTCCAGGGTCAAAGTCCATTAGTTTGGGAATTTTTCTTCATTGCTGGAAAGGAATGCTCTGTCCTACATGAGGAGAGGGGCAAAGTTGGTTTCATCCATTTCAGTGTTATCTTTGACTCTTCCTTGCTTTTCATATCCAATTAAATTCTACTCGTTCTCCTTCCCCTCCCTCTTGTCCCTTTCTTTTTAACCCTATTGACACTATTCTAGCTCATTCTCATTGGCACCTACATTTCTCTCCAAAACCTTTGTTAAGATTAAAGGACTCTTTGTTTGACTCTTCTTTTACTACTCTCTCTTCAGTTCAACTGTCTTTTAACTTTGAGTCAAAAACTTATTAAGTTCTTTGGTTTTAATATACCCATCTCTTCATTAGGGGGATATTTTCAGGGCTCTACTTCTTCAAACTCAAAAGGAGTCATATGATGCTGTGGTGAAGAGACTATTCAACCAATCCATTGTGTTGCTCCATTCTATGAAAATATTAACAATATCATTGGCTGGAGAAAATAGAATATGATAATGACTGTTGTCCTACTTCCCATTAGCGACATGTTACAGTATGGCTTTTCTACATCTTCAAAGGATCTATAATTAATACCATGGGGAGTAGACTAGCTCACCAATGTAGAGTTCAGAGAGCAAAGAAAGTATATGAAGATATAACTTTCTAAGTTGCTTACACCTAGTAATTAGCAATGGAAGTATGAGTAGTTTGAATGTTAAACCAGAGCCAACCCTTGGTTTTACATGTGAGTTTATAAATTTGTAACTATCTTTGGATGAATATACGCCTGGTGAGTCATGGCTTGTTAGTCTTTTATTTAATCAATGTTGCTAGAATCACAGGATTTATCTGTACATTGAGAGGTCGAGTGATTTGCTCTAGGTCACACACTGCAACTTAGTGGCAGAGTCAATAGTGTTCATATCTCCTGATTCTTAGATTTTTAAAAAAAGGATAATTGCTATTTATTGCTCTCCAGAATGCTCTAAATCAGTGTTTCTCAACCTTCCTAATGCTGAGACACTTTAATATTCATATGTGGGGGTATCTGCATGTGAGTGGACCTTCCTAGAGATGGATAGAGGAATTATGTCTCGATGCCTAAGACCATCAGAAATATGTGTTTTCCGATGGTCTTAGGTGACCCTGTTCAACCCCCAAAGGGGTCATGACCCACTGGTTGAGAATCACTGCTCTAAATTTTAATAATTCTGAAGATGATTTAATTGTTTATAATGATACTTAATATTAAATTATTTAAATACTAAATAGTTGTGTTTAGTAAATTATTTAGTATTTTAGTATTTAGTAAATATTAAGTTTATGTTAAATCCTATAAATAATTAAATTGGTCTAAATAATTTAAATGGCTTCTTCCCATTTGCCTATAAATAAACTTCATAACATTTTGATCTTCTAAATAATATACCTGTATCTCAAGTGTAGCAATAAAGCAACCATAAAGCATTTTGTCAACAAAGTTGTGGGAAAATGCCTATTTGTAAATAAAGGGCAAACAATACAAACTTTGATTTAAAAAGTAAAAAAAAAAATCACATTGAACAGAAAATGCTTTGGCACAGCCAAACACTGAAAATTTAGTCAAGAGAAAAGGATAGTGATTGCTATAGACCCTCAAGGGAAAGGACAGTTGGGTTGGGCTTGTGGAATTTGTCTCATTGCCTTAAAATCACATTGTCTTTGCTTGGGGCAGTCATGGATTTTTCTGTCTAAGGTTGTGACAAGGAACTTATGAAGAAGAGAGTCTGACTACAAAGTATAGCAAAGATAATTTTAAAATGTTGATGTCCCAAATACAATCCAGTGAAAAGTAGGAGATCTGACTAAATTTATCAGTAGCTTTTAGGACAAAGTGATAAATAAGTCTGGGTGGGAAAACATAACACAAAATTAAGAAAAAATACCTCATCATCCCTCTCTCATGCAAACCCATTGGAATTAAAGTGATTGAAAGCTTTAAATGTGTAAGCTCAATTTGTGGACCTGTCCCCAGGGAAGTGGTCATTTGCAAGGATGTTCTAAAAGAACTAAGGTTCTTGTAAAAAAACAAAAATACTTGCTCATAAAACTGTTTTCCATCATTCTAGAGGGTGTTAAAATGTGAACCATACTTAAAATCAAATTGTTAAAGGACTTGTTTTTAAATCACTAGCATGTATTGGAATTTCTTCCTCTTGTCTAATTTTTTTTAAAGAGTAGACATTAGAAATATTTTCTACGAAGAATATATTTTTAGTTTTTTTTCATTTCACAAACATTTTTGTCTCCCTTCTACCCACCCACCCTCCAAAGGGAGGGAAAAAACTTTGAAACAAATATGCCTAATCAAGCATATTTGTTAACTTATTACTGAGTGGAAAGGAAGAAAACTTTTCAGTCTATATCCTAAAGTCTAGAAAGCCTTTTTTTTTGTGGGAACGGGCCTGAGATTCATTTTCACCCTTCCCCCTTCTTTACTACTGCCACATCAGCATTAAGCCTTTTAGGGGGTTTTCAACCTCTACCCTTGCTTGTGACCTTTTCCCCTCTCTTGACTTAGCCTTTGCAAATACGGACATAAACAATACCCTGTTTCCCTGTTTGTGGCCTTTTTTGAGCCAAAATCAGCCTGCCTGGTTATGAACCTGACTCCCAGCCCATAAGGGATAGTGGTGGGCTTCTTTGTTCTTTGCCACTGGAGAAGATTTCGGGCTCAGATTGTAAACCTGCCTCCCAGCCAATGAAAGAAAGGACAATTGTAGGAGGGGGCTTGACTGAGTTAGGGTATAAATTCTTGCTCTGTGTTCTGTAACAGGCCTCATTCCGCTGGTTTGTACTGGTGGAAGGAATGCCGTCTTCTTGTGAGAACTGAATAAAACTTCCTGTTGTTTCCTCAAGACACCTCTGATCGTTAATTTTTGGGGGTAGAGGATTTTTGGGGTCTCCATACCCCACACATTACTGTGTAGTGAATCAATGGATAGAATACTGGCCCTTGAGTCAGGAAGATCTGAGCTCAAATCCACCTTCAGACTAGCTGTGTGACCCTGGGCAAGTCATTTAACTTCTGTTTGCCTTAATCCATTGGAGAAGAAAATAGCAAACCACTCCAGGACCTTTACCAAGAAAACCACATGAAGAGTATTGGAGTGCTATGATCCACAGGGTCACAAAAAGTAGAACACAACTAATCAATCAAACAACTACTGTGTGGTATGCCCTTAATAAACTTGAGAGAATAACATTTCCCACCTCCTCCAGTGCCTGGTTCAGTGCCCCACCCACCAAAAGCTTTTCACTGCAGTGATCATACTTTCTCTGGATCCTAGGTTTAGATGATAGAATTCCAGAATCTAGTAGCTAGTTTCCCTTCCTACTTAATACAGTGTTAAAGATTAGTAAGCTAAGGAGCAAAGAGGTAGTAGCTTACCCAAAACCACATATGTAAACAATTTGCAGAACTGAAATGTTGAACCAGTTTCTTCTAAATGAAGTGATCCTTCCACTGTACCAGTCTGAATGTTGGGAGATAAAAATAAAATAAAATAAAATAAATAATAATCCTAATGGAGGTACTTTTATAGAACTTTAAGCTTTCCAAAAGTACTTCATATCCTCATAATTTCAATTGTACTTCAGAGAAATTTTGTGAGGCAGGGGCTAGTATTATCCACATTTTACAGATGATAGAGAGACTAAATAACTTGTTCAAAACCACAAAGCTAGTAAGTAACTGTTAGTGTCAGCATCTGACACAAGGTCTCATCGAACTCTGAAGACCAGTATCCGTTCTGCTATACTTCAGTACTTTTCTGGATTAATAGATTTAAGGCTCCATCTAAATATCAGAGGATTTAAAGATGGAAGAGATCTTACAGATCTATTATTGTTGCTGTCATTATAATTGTTATCAGAATCATCATTAGTTCTTGTCTTTTTTTTTTCCTGTGGGGTTCAGAAAGAAATGGTCCTGGACCAAAACACTCTACTATTATTATCCTTGTGTGTTTAAGTTCTGTGGACTCATTCATGCATGGATAAAACCATTGCTTGTTATAATTGAAAGTATTAGGTGGTGAGCTTGTAATTTATAGGCTCACTGATAGCATCCTCAGTACAACTCCAGCAGCAAGCAGGATGATGGGAATGATCTTATCCTCATTTCTACAAC
This sequence comes from Pseudocheirus occidentalis, assembly GCA_028646575.1. Classification (NCBI taxonomy): domain Eukaryota; kingdom Metazoa; phylum Chordata; class Mammalia; order Diprotodontia; family Pseudocheiridae; genus Pseudocheirus; species Pseudocheirus occidentalis. Next base: position 55,555,482 of record CM053599.1, on the reverse strand, counting down.
TGTTATCACATGACTTGGATATCACGGGGGAGGTCGCTATTATTTTGAAAGCCTTTTTGTTTCATGTAGCTTGGAGATTATAAGGATTTGGAATGGTAACATCTACTAAAATTCTATTTATTAATGTTTATGGGTCACTCTTATATCCAGGTGATTGGGGGTTACAGGTTGGCTGGGATATTGTGGGTCCATATTTGTAGAATGAAAATGTGTTCAGTGTCTATGTATGAAAAATATTGAGCTGTTGTGTATCATGCTGGACACCAGATTGTATCTTGCTGTTCATTCAGAAAATGCTAAAGTTTTACAGCCTACAATCACGTTCTACACAGTGGCTACCATTTCCTTTGATCACTAAATCTGGCTTAATTATTTTTGGCAATGACCTGCTCCTTAATGATCATCATAAATCCTGCTTTTTCCACAGGCAAATTCACATGAATGATGCTTTTTTGTTGACATTTTTTTAATCTTATGTCCATGTGTTTATCACCCACAGAAGGCCTTTTGATTCCATTCCTAAATCTTAGCCATTTCTTAGAACTTATCCAGAAGTAAAGTGCTTTCAGTTTCATTCAACAAATCTAGGGTGCCCGATGCCTCCAGGTTTGAGGAACCACATAAAAATTGCATCAGAAAGGGTCTTCATATTCCCTTGTTGCCCCAATACCACTTACTAACTGGGTGTTGGTAGGGCAGAAAATATTTTACAGAGGAACAGAGAATGCTAAGTGAGGTCCAAAAGCATGAACAAAAAAATGGAAAATGTCCTAACAATTTGAACTTTTCACTTTTGGATTCCAAATGTAGAATGGATGGCTTCTGGAGGTAATGATTTCTCATCACTAGAAGGCTTTAAGTGGATGAAGGATGCCTACTTCTGGGGGTATTCTAGAAGGGTTATTGTTCAGGCATTAAGTTGTACTGGATGCCCCACCTGAAGTCTGTTCCGGCACTGAGCTTCTGTGACTGTGCGCTTGTGACAGCATCTGCAGATTCATTGGTTTGTTTGGTTGGCTTTTTGCTTGTTGTACAATCTGTGTCCCTGGAATTACTTTTTTTTAATGTAAACAATCTCCAAGGGACTATATGCTTGCTTCAGTCTTAGAGAGCAGAAGAGAAACTGAAGAGACTAGATATTGTTCCACAGTGAACTAAAAAGAAGAGATACCCTGGTGAGAAGGAACATGTTATGTCAGCTGTAAGAGAGAGATAAGCCAATCTGTGGGGCTGGAGAAAGAAAAAAAGAGGTTACAGAGAAACCAATTTAGAGCCCAAAAAAGTGTCCTGAGGAGATTAGACCTGAAAAAATTAATAGCATCATACTTTTTTGAATGAACTGGAATTGGAGTAAGAATAGAAGGACTCCGTACACCACATTGGTAGTCATTAGTAGCTTGTTGGCAAAAACAAAGAAAAAAGGTGCCAATAAATGTGTTCATTACCTAACTTCCTGTTTTAATTCAGCTTTCCTGAGTCAGTCTCCAAATTCATGTTTTAGATACATTAAAGAGGTAAACAGTTGCTCTGCCCTTTTGTTCAATATTTCACATAGTAGAATATCTTATATCTAGCAGATTTGCCAACAGAGCTAGGATAGTTCCTATAGCAGTCTCTAGGTGGATGATGGAGAAATCTTAAATGAATTATCCATGGATTGGTAATGAAGTAGATATAAAATGGGCCATACCCCCCCCAAAAAACTGTAGTGGGGTAGGTGGGATTGGGAAGTAGATGTTAAGTAAGGCAGGGAGCAGAATAAAGAAAAGAAACCCCCAAGAAGGAATTGGCATTAAATCTCTAATGGATCAAGTTAATAAATCAACAAGCAATTCTCAAGCATTTACCATGGTCCAGACACCATGATAAGCCCTGGGAATATAACCACAAGTCAATCAAAGCTTGATCCTTTCCTGTAGAGATGTTCAGTGTCCTGATAGAAACATACTGGGAAAGGAATAAGACCCCAAAGTCCAAAAAGCACATGAAACTTTCAATAGAAAGTGGGTCAAATAAAGGTAACACAGAGGCAATATACACTAATTGCCTGAGAAACATGTGCTTGCAAGGAAGCTTGATCCTAAGATTCTACATTCCATTTTGGCAAAGAGTCACAGTAAGGATAGGGGGGTCTAATTAGATACATATAAGGGTAAGGGAGAGAAAAGGGGGGAAAAAGATGACTGGGTAAGTATAGTTAAGTGGAGAAAAGAGGTTTATATGAGGTTTCAATACAACGGGATTCCCACTGGCCAAAGGTAGTGCATATGTTCAGGATTAATTATGCAAGCTCAGAAAGGAAAAAGTGACGTATCAGAAAACAAGCAAGTTCCTCAACAAGGATTGAAGAAAAAATTAAGGATTACATACATGTTGTATTTTAATATTATATAAATCCTTGTAGGGATGAATAAAGTTGTGCTTAGAACATGGACAGATCTACTCCCTTAGTAGTTAATAAATCACAAAAAACCCACTGTCACCTCCTTTACAATTGTTCATATGGCCAGTTTCATCTACTTTCTATCTCATTGATACAGAATCTTGAATATAGTGGGCACTTAATAAATATTTATTGAGCAAATAACCGTGAATGAAAAATAAGCATCCACTATAGTCTTCTAAGGAAAAGAGAAAACTAGATGACCTGATTAATTTTGACTATAGCTATAAAAATCAATAAACAAACATTTATGAAATCCCTATCAGTCATTAATTTATCAGCTCCTTGAGGGCAGGTAATGTCTTTTGCCTTTGTTTGCCTACCCAGAGCTTAGCACAGTGCCTAATACATAGTAGGTACTTAATAAATGTTCATTAACTGCCTGATTTTACACTGTTCTAGGTACTAGGGATAAATATAAACATAGAATCATAGCTTCTGGAGTTGAAAGGAAAATTAGAAAGGAAACTTCTAAGTTGGAAAGAAACTTAAAGATCTTTCTCTGGTCTCTTCATGTTTAACTTCATCAAAGAAACACAAATCAAAATCTACCTTTAACTATCAAGGTAGAATATAGCTAGTAAAAAATAGCAATATTTGAGAGATTGATAGACCACTTTTAATTAAGGTGGCAAGATGAGTCATAACTTTGTATTATAGGTAATTGGGCATAGTTATTAAATAAACTAAAGAACATGTAATTATTTTATAATTAGTAGAGACTAAATTCGCATTCTGTTTAATTCAATGGGAATATTCTAGTTCATGATGTCTGTTTTAATTATACATGATAGGCTTTGTAACATTAAGCAGAAAATTATAATATGGTACATTGGGCAAATTGATTAGCGTTTAAATTGGAAACAATGTTAGAGTTCTATCCATTTTTGTAAATATAATGCAAAAAGTTTAATAAGTATTAAACTACATATGCAATAAATTATATATAGAGGGACACAGTGTTGGCTTCAACTTTAGGCTCAGTGTAGGAATTATGATAACCAATGAAGGAGACCATGTAATTGAATGGAATCTAATTGGACTTCAAGCCATAGAATATTAAAATGTAAGAAGTGGAAGGAAAAATCTGAGATTGGGGAGCTGGGTTGAGAAGCCAGGTTTCTATTTCTAAATCAATGTCTTTTTCCATTACACCTAACTCTAAAAATTTTAAATCCTGTCATGTACATCTCATATAGGCATTGTAAGTTTAGCTTTTTCCATTGAATTACACAGAATAATAACATAGTTTCTCTTCAGATATTCCTTTGGTTTCCTTATTATTTAGAAAGTGCTAGTATCGGGGCAGCTAGGTGGCACAGTGATAGAGCATGGGCCCTGGAGTCAGGAGGACCTGAGTTCAAATCTGACCTCAGATACTTAATACTCATTAGTCATGTGACCTTGGGCAAGTTACTTAACCCCAATTGTCCTGCCTTCCCCCTTCCAAAAAGCAAAAAAAAGAAGGAAGGAAGGAAGGAAGGAAGGAAGGAAGGAAGGAAGGAAGGAAGGAAGGAAGGAAGGAAGGAAGGAAGGAAAGAATGAAGGAAGGAAGGAAAGAAGGAAGGAAAGAAGAGCTAGTATGAAGAGTCAACAGAATGATAGCTATGTGATTAACTAGCTTTTACCTCAGGTAACGTGCAATTTGTCTTTCTGTGTGCCTCAGTTTCCTCATATATAAAAAGAGGGTACTCAAGTAGGTTATCTCTCAGGTCCCTTCTAGTTCTGGAATTAGAATTCTTAAAAGATGCTTCTGCCCATTTAACTATTGTCAGCAAACATGTTTTAGTCTTCCTCGATACTCATGATAGTCACATCAGCCAATTTCTTTTTTTTTAATCTCTCAAATGAGGTGGTTGGATTTCATCTTCAAAGGTCTCTTCTAGCTCCAAAGCGCTGGTTCACTGTCTGTCATCCACAGACAAGAATGCATTAGGAATGATATTCATTGCAAAGAAGATGGTTATCGGAGTGTGACAAATTGGCCTCATTTTTCCTGACTTCACTGAAAAGCAGAACTATTTTTTCTAAAGAAAATATTATTTTGTCCTTTTTCGATGAAGAAGTTGAGATTTGATTTATAAGACTCTAGCCAAGAGGAAAAAATTTTACCTAATTACTCCAAGGTTTTTCTTTCTGTTTTCCCCCTTAATTTCTAACTTTTTATAATATTCTTCCATTTAAATATGCTCACCTTCAAAACCCTCAAGTGAGTAGCTCCAATTTTGAGCAAATACAGCACTAACCTCTGTGTCTACTGGCATCCTTTTAAAGATAATTTAGCTATGGCAAGTATTATCCATTGCTGATCCTTTTTTTTGTTTGTTTTTTCTTTTCTTTTCTTTTCTTTGTTTGCTTTTTGGAAGGGGCAATTGGAGTTAAATGACTTGACCAAGGTAAGTGATAGTAAGTGTCAAGTGTCTGAGACCAGATTTGAACTCGGGTCCTCCTGACTCCAGGGCTGGTGCTCTATTCACTACACCACCAACCTGCCCTTCTTTTTTTGTTTTTTCAAAGTATTTTATACTAAGTAGTTAAATAAAAATTAGATGTTTAATTACCTATAGTTAACTTAATATCTTAAGAAAATATGAAGCTTTGGTGATTCCTTCAGTATAGAGACTTTTTCCCATGGGATTGAGAGTACCCTCAATCCTTTACCAATGTAGATCCCAGCCTATTTACCAGCACCCTGAGGTACATAGAGTTTAAGTGACTTGCTCACTTGCTCAGTCACATAGCTAGTAATTGTGAGGAAGAGGTTTTTTGAGGAATGAAAAACCTGAGAGACAGTTTCTGGGTAATTAATAATCAATTTATTAATTAGGCTAGATAACAATCAGTAAATTGATGGTCAGTAGTTTCAGTAACCAAAGGCAAAACTAAGGAGATAATGAATGCTTCAAATACTTATAGGAAAGGGGGTGCCCCTGTGTAATAGTAATCAGTTTATCAGATACTTAGCACTTAGTAACTTAGGGCTAAGTATAGAAGGTATGAACTCTGTCCATTGTGGAGAAGGTATGAACACCCCTGTTGACTTGGAAGAATGCTATTGGCTGAGACAGGAGGCTATATATAAAGAAGAATTTGAGAGAGAGAAAGAGAGAAAGAGAGAGAGAGAGAGAGAGAGAGAGAGAGAGAGAGAGAGAGAGAGAGAGAGAGAGAATTGGAAAATGGAATTGGAAAACCTCAGTTCCGTCCAAGGTGAAAAGCAGACTGGACTGGTAAGATAAAGAGCTGAGATCTGAGAATATGGCTGGATCATAAGACTCAGCCACCTCTAGCAATTTGGACAGAGGAAACCTTCTCTACACCAACCACTCTGGTTAGCTTTCTTCTTCATGAGTTCGGTCATTCCAAACTCCAGTCAAAGGGTACAAGAGCATAAGTTCTTTGCTTTGGGGCAGGAATTCACATAGATTAAATTCTGTTTACACTCTATCTAAAGTTTATTCTTTATTTATAATAAAGAATTATTCTAAACAGAAGGTCTTCTAGTTGGATGGAGTCCTACGCAAGATCAAGGAGCACGTACCTCAAGGATTAGGGCAATGTCCTCTATCTTCTATGAACTTTAGAGACTGACTGACCTACAGGGGTTGATCCTTGAATGAGGAAATAAAGTCCCTGGATCCTAATTAATAATGGGTTATAATGTAATAGAAAATAATAATTTCTCTCAGTTTTAAAACCAGGTATTCTATGGCTCCAAGCCCAGTACTCTATTAACTACCCTCTCATTGTTTCTGTCACTAAATGACAGAAGTAAATTTAAAATTTAAAATATGTCTACACAGAGACAATGAATTAAATATTTCGGTTGAAAACTTGCAGGGGGAGCATATACAATTACAAAAAGTTTAACAACCAAATGCTCTGTCTTGGAATTGGCCTTTCCTATTCAATAAAAGCTATTAACTCTATTAATCTATTTCTCAATAAAGCTATGCTTTTCAACTCAAGTACTACTTTGAGATACAATAAATGAACTGAGTAGGATAAAGTGTTTTTCAGTGGAACGTGTACTGACTCAGGAGTCAGAGGAAATGGGTTCAAATCATACCTTAGAGACTTCTTACTGTGTAAACTTAGAAAAATCACTTAACCTATCTGGGGATCAGTGACTCCCATGATCACAGGGTAGTTATTAGTTCATTCTCTCCTCATCTTTCATTTAGACTAGTGCAAGAGCCCCTGACATGACTTCCCCCCAGTCTCTCCCTTATCCAGTTCATCCTTCTCGCAGCTGTCACTGGCTCTGAATCATTAAGGTAGCACAGAAGACAGAGAGCTGGGCCTGGAGTCAGAGAGACTTTTGTTCACATCCAGCCTCAGACAGTAATGTGACGCTGGACAAGTCACTTCACCTCTGTTGACTTGTTTCTTCATCTGTAAAATGTGGGCAATGATAGCACCCACCCCCAAAGACTATTGTGAAGATCAAATGAGTAAATAATTGTTCAGCACTTAGCACAATGCCTGGCCCATAGCAGGTTCTATATAAATGCTTACCCCCCTCCAAATGTCAGAGGGTTATTCCTAATATACATGTCTCACAGTGTCACTCTCTAATTTAATAAACTCTGATGGTTCCTTATTGGCACCAGTATCAAATCTAATCTCGTATGTTTAGTTTCTAAAATACCATAAAACCTGATTCCAACCTACTTTTTTCACTTTACTATACATTTACTCCCCTTCTTTCACTCTACATTTCAGTCAGACAGGCCATGATCTTGTTCTTTGCAAACAACACTCCATCTCCTATGTATTTTGTAGCCCTACTGTTATGCACTCTCACCTCCGTTCCCCATTTTAAATCTCATGTTTCCTTCAGAATTCTACTAAAGCAATACTTCCTACATTAGGTGGTTCTGCATTCTGGCTCCTTCCATGGCTGCCAGTGTTCTCCCTGGCAAAATTTTACCTTGTCAACCCTTTGATTGTTTCATATATTTGTGTGTTTGTGTGTGTGTGTGTGTGTGTGTCTGTGTGGTGTGTGTGAATGTATGTGTGTATATATGTATGTATATATACACATACATATGTATGCATGTATGTGTGTATGTGTGTGTATGTATGCATATAGGTGTGTATGTGTATGAATGTATATATGTGTATGTATGTATATGTATATACATATATACATATTTGGATGTGTCCTCCCCCTCAAAATTTCACATTATACTTATTTCATATACTTATTTATTTTTGTGTTCTCTCTTCCCAATAGAATGTGAGTTTCTTGAAGGCAGAGTCTCTTTAATTTTTACTTTTTGTAGACCCCGGGCTAATGTTTTTGTTTTTGTTTTCCCATCATACAACAGCTGCCTCCTGACATTCACAAGAAGTTACAGGATTTGCCTAGTGTTGATGTTCACATTGTGATAAATTGTCAATCAATACCAGCCACCAGTCAAATATATAATAAACCCTGGATAGCAATACCAGAGGGTGAGGGAAAATCCATAGTCAGACATTTTTAATTGTAGCAGCATGGATAAATCTTTTATTTTAGCCATGACATGACCATATCTAACATTTTTTGCTATTTTCCCCCAAGCTTCCTAATGTAGCTTTTGCATTAAAGCTACTAAATAAAAAAGAGATCTTGATTTCATTTTCTCCAATAACAACAAAGCTAAAATATAAATGCCTGTAACAGCAATCAATTTAGCAGATACTTAGCACTTAGTAACTTGGGGCTAAGTACAGAAGGTATGAGCTCTTCTCCTGTTCTGACATGGCAGAAGGGGATTGGCTGAGACTGGAGGCCATTGTGTGTATATAAAAAGAGTACTAGAGACAGAGAGACAGAATTGAGAATGTTCCTCCTGGTAGCTCCTGGTGGAGGAAAAATCATGGAGACTGAAGCCTGCTGAGAGAGAGAGACAGAGACAGAGAGAGATAGACAGACAGAGAGACAGAGACAGAGAGAGTGACTTTCTCTCTCAGCATCTGGAAGCTGAAGAACTGAGTAGGAGTTTTTCTTGAGATCAGAATCTGATGAAGGCCAGTGTTGTTGCTGCTGCCTGGAAGGCTGAGTTTTCTACTGGGTCCTAGGGCCAGCTGAACTGCTGGAGGACTGAAGAAGTATAACCAGGATAAGCCTTTGTTGGTTTGTGGTTTGGCTGATCTTTGAGTTCCCAGCAACAGATATGCTGGACCCTGTGAACTTCAGTGTGTGCAAGGGATTGCCCTGAGGACTGGACAAGGACCTGGGTGCTGTCTTCCTCTAAGGACTGGACAAGAACCTGGGAGTTATCTGCTTCTGAATCCAGGTGACTGTTTGGTAGATTCAGGTAGGAGCTAGGACCATGGAAGGAGATCCATGGAATCAGAGAGACCACCCAGAGCCAAGATAAATAAAAGGCCTCCCCTTGGATGAAACTGAGGTTTGCTGGACACCAAGGGGTGGAGAGTTTGTGTGGTTTTCTAATGACTGTGATATTTAGTAATTGTGAATCTAAATTAGTGACTGATTAAGTTAATGGTTGCCCCACAAGTGATTAGCATATTGTAAATTGATTGAATGATTAAGTAAGGAGGGTTTCCCCCTTATGGAAGCCAGATGATTATTCTTTTGTTCTTTGTTCTAAATATCGTGTCCACTATAGTGAAAATTGGGTGGCCATTCAATGTTAAGCTGTTACGAACACTATATTGTGATTTTCTGTGATAAGATATAAACTTGTGAATATTGTACTGTACCTTAATTTGTTGTGAATATTATACTGTGAATTGGTTGTGAATATTTGCCTTGATTTATAATGAAATAAATGAAGTGCTCACTATACTGTGTAATCTGAACCTTAAAGGCTGTTCACGGTGGTATTCTTTTAGAAATCTGCTTGTGCGCGCTGTTACAATGTCACTGTAAGATCCACGAAGCACTTCAAAAGTATCACCTGCTTTTACCCTCACAACAGCCCAGGACAGAAGAGCTTTTATTGTGCCTTTTTACAGATGACGAAACAAAAGGTGAGAGAGAGTAAGTGATTTATTTAGGGTCAAATAACTAATACTCCGAGGCACGATTTGAATTCAGGTCTTCTCACCCGCAGATCTTATGCTCTATCCGCTACTGCGCCATCAAGTTGCCTCATATTTCAATTACCTTCTTTGAGGTCTTCTCACAAATACTTTTCTTGAAAACCAAAATACAAGAAGACCAACTAATCCATGAAGTCATGTTTCCTTTTCCTTCCTGATGAACACAAAAACATACTCTTTTGATGTTCGGTCATTTTTAAGTCATGTCTGACTCTTCATGATTCTGTTTGGGGTCTTCTTAGCAAAAATATTGGAGTTGTTCATTTTACAAATGAGGAAATTGAAGCAAACAGGGTTAAGTGACTTGCCCAAGGTCACACACCCAATAAGTGTCCAAAGCCAGATTTGAACTCAGGAAGATACATCTTGCTGGCTCCAGGCCTGGCAGTCTATCCACTGTGCCACATAACTACCCACAAAACATACTCTGCTGGTTCCTTTATTTGTCTCTCTAAAAAAAGAAAGAAATGCTATTCTTCTACTTAACTGCAATTTCCTTCTGTTTTCTGGCTTCCTAGCAAGAATGTGATGATTTTACATAATTTACCTGTTCCCACAGTCTGTCTGCTCAATAGTCATTGAACAAGTATCTCAGAGTAGCAAAAGCTAAGTTAATATTTAGAGATTTAAAAATTATGTGATTCTAACTACCTGTGCCCACCTTTTGTGCCATTCCACTACTCCCATTATAGAAGTGGAAGCAGACCTAATAGAACTAGTAATTATTTTGTATTTTTGTTTTTCTCGTGGATTGGGAGGATCAAAGAATTCATTACCAAGAGGCCAGTGTATTATTAATTAGGCTTTCTATGATTAGTAAGGGCAACACCCTAGTCCCCCCCTCCAAAAAAAAACCAATAGCAACAAACACAACTTGTTATGAGGTCATACTCAAGCCTTTGGAGCATGGAAGTGTCAGGATGAAGTTCAGCCTTCATCTCAATTAATGTAATGTCACAGGCTCTAGAAACCTCAAGTAAACCTATCAAAAGAGTGAACCAGGTGGGAATAAGTTCTTAATCAATTTGATAGGATATAAGATTTTGGCCATTGGATGAAAGGTTGATGTCACCATAAAGGAAAAATCTTATAAATCAGCCATAATCTTGGGCCTCTGTAGAAAAACAGTAGTCAGGTCAGTGGTGAGCCAGTCAAGTGATGGAATTGTTTAATGTATAATATTTGTAGTCCATAAGGTTGCAATGAAGAGTTGGGGCTCAGCCCCTGTGAAGGAATTACTTACAAGGGGTAGGGGTAGATTTAGGGCAGGGTTTGTTTTGTTTTGTTTTGCTTCCCTTTCTCTTTTTCTCTATTGACTATGTCATCAGAGACAAAAAAAATGTAGAAGACAACATGTCCGTATGAGACCAATAGTCACCCAAGTAAAACAAAACCTTCAAGGTACATGACCAGCTCTGGACTCTACAAAGCACAGACAGATCCTTGGAGCTCAACAGCAACCTACACCTAAGGATTCATGAGACTGTTCATACTATGTCCACTACAAATTGTTACATAATCTCAGGTGGACTCTCACTGCAGCAGGGCAATCAGTTCATGTCACACTAATCAATCACTATCCCATTCATGATGGCTATTCCAAACATTCCTCTTTCTCTTGGATTCCCATACAACATTCTACCCCCATTCCCTTTCTGAGGGCCTGGAGTCAAACTTCATAGATAAAAAAAAGTGTCTATCACTTGCTTAGAGTTACATTTTCTCCCCTTCTCCTCACATCACATCACTTAGGCATCCTTCCCCACTATCTCCTACTTCACCCCATCTCACAAGAGATGATATTTTTCCCAGACAGCTCAAACTCCTCCACAAACAACTTTGCCTCAACTCTCCCTCTCTCTTTTCCTTTCTCTCTCTCTCTCTCTTTCTCTCTCTCTCTCTGTCTCTCTGTCTCTCTCTCTCTGTCTCTCTCTCTCTCTCTCTCTCTCTCTCTCTCTCTCTCTCTCTGTCTCTCTCTCATAGTACCTGGCACATAATAAGCCTATAATAAACACTTGTTTATTGACTGACACATATCTGCACATACTTTGATCCAAGTCCTTCCTGACTCCAAAGCCAGTATTCTTTTTCTACTTCAGTATTTTGGGATTACAAACATGTTATTCTCTCCTTCCATTTCTTTACTGAGATCCTCTATCATATATTCAATTTCTCCACTCCTGTTATTTGCATTTTTAAATTCTTCATTGAGAGCTCTATTTTTCAACTGAAATCATCACTAATTTCTTAAGTATTTTATTTGAACTATTATAGATTATCTTGCTATTATTCCATGATCTCTGGGAAGTTCATAGAATATGTATTTCATTAGGCTATAGTGATTCAAATATCTTTCATATTAAAATGTATGTTGAATATGTTTTGGTTTCTTTTGGGGATTTTGTTAATTTTTCTATTTCATTTGAGTATCCTTCTTTGTTGATCTATCTGCTGGTATTCTGGGTTTTTTATTTGTGTCTTTCTCTTGATGTTTTGGTGTTTCAGCTTGTCTTTTATATTCCCTGTTCCTCACTCTTCAATCCTTCTTCTACTTTACATAGATTCAGAAGCCTGGATTTTGGAGCAGGACATGTGGGAGGTGAGTTTAGGCCTCCTTAGGTTGGAGTAAACTCCACAATAAGAGGATTGACCCCAGTTGTGTTTCCAGTTACATTTAGTACTCTATTCCCCACTAACCTGTGACTCCAATTACTTTCTTTATAGAAAAAGCACCTATTATTTCTTTGGGGGAGAAGTGCTGGGGGAGAGGCAGACAGAGTCACTACTATGGGGGATCCCTACTGCCAGACTCTCAGTCACAAACCTGTGAGTCTGCTTGTGTTCACTGCAACAGGCCTGTGGAGTTACTTAGAGGTAGGAATAATAAAAAGATACAAACATTAAAGTTCACCAACATTGTTATAAAGTTTTAACTTCATGTAGGCATCCAGTTTGCTTGTGGATACAGTTATATCCTTTCTATCTGATGAATACTTCTTTTCTTTTGAGATTTTAGGGTTGGAGAAGTTTGTAGCAAGTAATTTTTTGGCTATCCTATGGCACAAAATCTCACTGATGTCAGTAATCTACTATCCAATGCTATACAAACATCATTCCTCCCTCCCCCCCCTTTTTTCCTGCATCAAAACTGTGGGAAACAATTTCGCACCATTAATTAATATGTTGAGACCATGATTTTGCTGCGAGAGTCTGTGGTGCCACATAAACTACCTCAGAAGATCTGAGAGGGCGGCTAGGTGGCGCAGTGAATAGAGCACCGGCCCTGGAGTCAGGAGTACCTAAGTTCAAATCCGGCCTCAGACACTTAACACAAAAAAACTAGCCATGTGACCTTGGGCAAGTCACTTAACCCTAACTGCCCTCCAAAAAAAAAAAAAAGAAGATCTGAGAAATAAAATGCCATTGAGATCCAAATGAAAATTGTTCCTCAACTCAAACTGATCTAGAGATAGTTCTTTTCTCTAAAGAACTGAGCTGTTTTACAATCTATAGAGAAACAAAAAATTATTTGTTAACTACAGGTGACTATGTACCCAGCACTTTGAGAATATTTCTAAGAAAGTAATAAACTATAATCAATTCTTGCTCTTTTGAAACCAAAATTATGTGTTGTGAAACATTGTTTTGCTTATTCTTGCTTTATTTTACCCTATTTGTACAGGAAAAAAAACTCATCTGTTAGGAGGTGGTTCACACAGTTGCTGAGGTAGGCCCCTAATAGCTCCCTACATGTAATTCTTATGAATTAAAAATTAAAAATTTCAGTGGCTACCTATGACTTTGGAGGATAAAAGTACAAACTCCAAAAACTGTCTTTCAAGGACATCCATAATTGGGAACCTTTCAACCTTATCTCCCACTATTCTTCAATGTAAATATTCTCTAAGATCTGAGATAGACTCCTCACAATACTTCAAACAGGTCACATTTTTTTAGACTGTAGTCCCCTGTAGCAACAAGCACCTTAACATACGCAAGATGGCCGCTAGCACAGACAGGTTCTTTGATCTGCTTTTCTAAAGGAAAGCAACTCAAAAAGGGTTAACAGTCTTACTTTAATCAATCAAACATGTATCATTTACCTAGATGAGAGTAAAAAGTCAGCACCCTGAACTTCAGAGAATATAAACAGAATACTAGCAGAAGTTACAAGAGAAAATAATACATTTTAACA
>CM053599.1:55487703-55541688 GCA_028646575.1 Pseudocheirus occidentalis | reverse complement strand
ATATATATATATATATATATATATATATATATATATATATATATATATATATACAGGGTCAGAGAACATCACAGCCCACCTTATCCACTTTACTACAAAGTAACAAAAGTTGTGCTTTCCTAAAAAACAAGCCTCCCACCACAGGCTCCAGGTGAGCACGTGTAGCCTTTTAGGAGGCAGAGTATATTTTCAAATCAGGAAAGGTCCTCAAGTTCAACTTAGGCTTATTAAGGGGTAGGGAAGATCTTCAAATTTCTATTACCATTACATCCCCTTATTTCAACAAGGCTAGAAGTGTAAGAGCCTACTCATGGACCCCATCCCAATACCAATTTTCAAGGAAGCTTTAACTTATTCCATTTTTCTGACTGGAATCAGTTGGCCACTCTTTAGGCAACCTAGTGGCCACTTCCAAGGGCTGAATGTATTGTCAATGGACTCAGTGGGTCACTCACTCCCTTTTTAGGTCTGCTGCAGCTCAGAACTCAAGGGATCCACCAATTCCCCTAGCATCAAGAATCATAGGCATGCTGGTATCAGCACACCTCACAGCCATGCTCATTCCTAGATGGGCATCTTGGCTTACATTAATCTTTCTCCAACATAAATGGTCTCTCTACTCATCTAAATACCCCCCTCATCTCCATTCTTCACTATCTGACTCAATTCTCTCCTCCTTCATTAAGTCTTATTTTACAGCTCTAGTCTCTCCTGAATTCTTCAGTCTCTAAAATCCTATAATACTTTGTTGAAAAAGCATTTAATCACCTATGTCTTCATATATATAATAACCACAATCATAATAACTGAAATTTGGATAGCATTTTAAGGTTTTTGAAGCCTTGTATACACATTACCCCCCTTTAATCTTCACAAAAACCCTGTAAAGTAGGTAGAGTTGTCATTGTTCTCACATGACAAAGGAAGAGACTAGGGCACAGATAGGTGAAGTGATTTGCCTGTGGTCATGCAACCAGCAAATACCAGAGGCAATATTTGATCTAAGGTCATCCCTGACTTCAAAACTCTGCTTAATTTTAACAACTAAAGAAATCACATAGAGGAGTCAACAAATTTCCCCGAATAAGTCATGACCTCTTTAAGGAAAGAACTTTATTATATGTTTGTTTTATAAAACCAGACAAAGGGTAAAATTTCAGAATCTCTTTTTGGTGCAAGTTGTTTCATGCTATCATCATTATTTTTAGCTGTTGTAATCAGTACAAACCTGCACTTTTCTCATGGCAGGGAATTCCTAGTATAGTAACTTTCTCCAATCAATTCAGATTAGTAATTTGTCCATAGTTGAAAATCTTCAAGAGATAAAATTTGGTGTCTTCCCCATGGTCATCAAGTCGGTATATGTCAGAGGCAGAACTTGAATCTAAGACTTTTAGAAGCAAGGTCTGGCTCTATCCCCTAAGCACTGCTGTACCTTACACAGGTCTGGCCAAAAAAAAAAAATAGTACTAACTATTGTCAATTTAGTGATCATATTCCACCAACATATCAAAACTAATGGGCTTCAAATGTAATAGACATTTATAGACTTACTTTTCTGAGTGTTCATTCATTTTGTTAAAGTTTCCATTTTTATTTTTCAAAGTATCTAGAGTCTATCTCTAGGCACCATCATCATCAGTGTTCCATTCCCACTATTACTTGCCATTACAGGAAAATGAACTCTTGTCATAAGTAGTTCTACCTAGTGATTTGCTGCACAAATGTAGGTGGTGAGCAGCTGACCTCAAACATTTCTCAGAGAAGCTGTCTTTAAAAAAATGAAAATGTCATTTCTTCTCCTTTTTTTGAGCTATGTAATGCTTTTTAAATTTCCCCCCTGACTCGATGCATTAGGTGACTTGTCAGATCACATTTTGTCAGCCTCATTGTATTATGTCACATAATATGACAGACACAACCCATTGTGACAAATCACACCTCCCAATGTGTCAGCAGGGAAATAAGAAAATGACAGTTTTCTGAAAAATCCAGTGAAAGCACCCCATGGTGTTCTACGAAAAGTCACTTATAAAGATTTAAAACAAACTGGAAAATCCAACTAGTTACATTCATCAAGAAGTGGCTGAAGAAAGGGGTGGAGGGATGAAGGAGGTATTTATACATGTAAATTTCCTTTTATAGAAAGAAACAACACCAGCATTGTTCTTTCACATTACTAAATGTCTTACCTTTCATGATTATCAATTTTAAATGAGCTGCTTCACTAGCATAGTTTCAAGAGGAGAAAACAGGCTTCACTTTTTAAATATGTGTCCTACATAAGAACTGGTTAACAATAAAATAGTGTTGAATTGGTAAGGCACACAAGGAAGAAGTTAGTAACTTCTTTGGACCCATGCCTGCAATTTGTGATATAAACCACTAGATGGAGTGTGATGTCTTGTTATATTAGCAGCCTCCATCATACACAATTGAAGTAAGTCAAATTTAAATCACTGGTGAAAGAACCAGAATCAACCTAAGTACCCAAAAATTTATGAATGAATGAACAAATTGTGATATACAAATTGCACAAAATATTGTTGCCCTCTAAGAAAGTACACGTATGAGGAATTCAGAGAAATTCAGAGAAGTCTTCAAGGAAGACTTATGAACAAAGAGTAAAATAAACTTACATAATAGATGACCCTGGAGGGGGAAAAAAAATGACACTTTCCTCTTTTTGGTTGACAGGTGAGGTACTTACTGTGGGTAGAAATAATGTGAATTGTCTGTTATAAGGAAGGAATAGGGGAAGGGGGCATGTAATATATTTGGAGAGAACTATATTTTTTAAATGGCTTCAGTAAAACTTATTTTTGTGAAGATTTAACCTGTTTAATTCAGTGTCTATATAACAAAATGAACTCTTCACAGAATCATAAAATTATGAAGGTTGAAAAGGACCTTGGAGTCTGAGTTAAATCTATAAACAAAAGGAGTCTCTACTAACTGATACATGGAATGTCATGATCTAGATTCTGCTTGAAGACTTATAAAGAGGGGGCACTCTACATTTTGAAGCAGTTCATTCCACTTTTATATGACTCTAATTTTTAGGAACCTTTTCCTGATAACAAACCTAAATTTGCATCTTTGTCATTTGCATTCGTTGATTTCATCTTGGTGCATTGGGACCCAACAGATCTCCATCCCTGTCCATGAGGCTTCTTATCCAGACGAAATGTGCTCAGCTCCTTCAAGCCATATTCACATTACAAAAGGAACTCAAGGCCTTCACCAGTCTTGTACTCCTCCTCTGACCACCATACAATTCGTCAATGACCTTCTTAAGTCCGGGCAGCCAGCACTGAGCACAATATATCAGATGAGATCTGACAGTGGAACTCTCACCTCCCTAATCATAGAAGCAGTGTCTTCTTCTTAATGCAGCTCAAGATCATATTTGCTTTTTTGGCTACTATACCACACTGATGGTTTATATTGAGCTGTGCATATACTGAGGCAAGCCACTAGGACTTCCAAAATATTTTCAGAACAATTGCTATTTAACTGGGTCCTCTCCATCTTAATTTCTAAAACTGTTTTTTTTCCTACCCAAGTACAAGATTTTCCATTTATCCCTATCAAATTTCATCTTAATAGATTCAGTTCAGTGCTCTAACCTGTCAAAATCCTTTTTGGTCCTTGCTGTTGTTTACTGTGAAAGCTATCTTCTTAGTTTTGTGTCATCTAAAAATGTATCGTCTTCTCTTCATTTTCCAATATTGTCCAAGACTTATTTTCATTGAGGATTCACTCATTTTTTTAAATCTCATTCATTTTATGGCCCTACATTAAAAGAAAGTTCATTCATTCAAAGAAATGTCTATGGTGTGCTTACTGTGTACAAGACCAACTTGTATTACATTTTTAATAGAACTTAGATTAGTAAACCACACCACTTTGGATCAGTCAATATTAGCTCTCTATCAAAGAAAGGCTAGGGACTACTGCTTTAACCATTTGCAGATGACTCATTTTGCTACTGCCACAATGGTTGCCTTTGTACTCTGGCATCTGTAATACTCATTTGAGACCTCTTCTAGAGAAATGAAGCCTATAAATCATATATGGTGTCAGCCCAACTCCTCATGACTGACAATCATAAGCCATGTTATTAGAAAGTTTAACTCTTGCTCTCATGTCATTTTATTTAAAATACACATCCTTTTTTTTTAAATAAAAGGAAACAGTGGTACCTAGCAAACAAGCACTGGAGTATACTTGGCATTTTCTCTAACAACCAAAAAGTATTTCAAATCAACAGGGAATTAATTCTAGTCCCCCCTAAAGTACCCAAAGAACATGTCCTCTTGGGTATGAGAGTGACAAAGAGCTCCCATGTCTTCTGTGACATTCTTCAATAACTGGTAACTTGGACTAAAAGCAATGTGAGCACCAGACTAGGTCTACTGTTGTGATTCTGGTACTAAATAGCTGTGGAAGGCCGAACAAGTCTCATCACTACTCTGAGCTTCAGTTTGCAATCTGCAAATTGATAACATAAGTATAAATAATGTGCGGGTTTCCTTTGTGTTTTAACACTTTATAATCCTGTGGCATATAGTTACCCCTCATAGACAAAATATTTTCTTCCCTCTGAACAATTTTCTCACAGTAAAACGACCACCAAATAGCACCTCCTTCCCAGGGCTGATCACTGAGAATCAAATTAGTGAGGATCAGTGAGGATTAATGAGGAGTTAATTAGAGAGGATCAAATAAGACTTGTGAAGAAATTTGGGAATAAAGCGCTACATAGATGAGAGTTAGTGTTAACATTAGTGATAAATAATACTAAAGATAATAAATATGTACCCAACATTGTTTTGGACATCGTAGAGATACAGAAACAAGATCTGTTCTACCCCTAAGTGACCTTATAGAGCAGTGGTTCTCAACCTCCCTAATGCCGCGACCCTTTAATACTCATATGTGGGCATATCTGCATGTGGGTGGACCCGCCTAGAGATAGATAGAGGAGCCGTGTCTTGGTTCCTAAGACCAATGGAAATATGTGTTTTCTGAAGGTCTTATGCGACCCCTGTAATCCCCGTGAAAGGGTCATTCAATCCCCAAGGGGGTTGCAACCCACAGCCTGAGAACCGCTGTTATAGAGCAGTTCTCATGTGCATGAACCAGTCATCCAATATATCCATTTACAGATTTAGGCATACTTAGTGATACAGTCAAGAGAGACTCCATAATTATTTTACTCTATGTTTGGGGCCTCATTGTTTCAGGTCCTTTCCAGTTGACACTACTGAAGATACTTCTGCTGAGAAATGGGTTGTGGTTCTAAGAGTGAAAATTCAGCTCTAGAAAATCCTATCATTACAGAATTGTCATCTTACCACATATATGTTCATGTTGAAATTTTCTTGTACGGCTTTTTTTCTGCAGAGTTGTAAAGTTTTACAATTGTACCCACCTTAATTTCAATTGTCTTGAGAACAAGAACTTTTTCACTTATGTTTTTCTATTTCCAGTGTGCAACATTTTGTTAAGTACTTAGTAGACTTTAAAAAAAATCTTATTGACTGATTTTTGGACCTCTTTGTTCAAATAGAATATTGAAATTTTGTCATAGTGATTTTGTTCTGCAGAGTTGTAAAATTTTACAATTGTATATACCTTAATTGCAATTGAATATAAAGGAATCTGTATTTAGTAAAAGGATTCTGTGCCAATTGTCTCATTAAAAGGTTATTCACTGCAGGATTCCTTTATGTAACAAATTGCCCTGATGAATTTAACATAGCTGACTCAATGATTTGATTTGGACCCAATTTGTGACCAGGGCAGGGTGACTGAAGCTATGCTTCAGCAGGCCTTTTTTTTAAGGGTGACAATGGGAAGGGGACTAATTCCCCCTGTAGCTGTGACTCATGGATTTGATTCCAATGCTGATCAGTATGGAAGTTTTAACACAGTATTTTTCCCACATGGGACATTTCATAGATCCTTAGGCAACATGGTTGGCTTTCCACTTCCTGAACCTCACTGTATTTGTGCTGGGTTTAATATGGATAACCAATAAGCAGTCCAGAACCCCTGAGCTCAAAGTTATACAAGATACCAAAATTTAGGTGCTCATGTTGCTTTTACTGCTAAAACGAATGGCTATAACATCTCACCAGTCAGATTGGCTAAGATGACAAAACAGAAAAATGATAAATGCTGGAGAGGATGTGGAAAAATTGGAATACTAATACACTGTTGGTGGAGCTGTGAACGGATACAACCATTCTGGAGAGCAATCTGTAACTATGCCCAAAGGGCAATTAAATAATTGCATACCTTTTGGCCCAGTAATATCACTTCTGGGGTTGTATACCAAAGAGATCATAGAAGTGGGAGGAAGACCCATATGTAAAAAAATATTTATTGCAGCTCTCTTTGTGGTGGCAAAAAACTGGAAATATAGGGGATGCCCATCAATTGGGGAATGGCTAAACAAGTTATGGTATATGAATATAATGGAATACTACTGTGCTATAAGAAATGAGGAGGAGATGGACTTCATATTTACCTGGAGAGGCTTATACAAACTGATGCTAAGTGAGAAGAGCAGAAACAGGAAAAATTTATACACAATCACAGACACATCATACGTGTGATGACAAACCTTGATAAACTGGACTCTTCTCAGAAACACACAGTTATAAGACAACTCTACAAGTCTCAGGATGGAAGCAGATATCTACATTCAGTGAAAGCTCTAGAAAGAACAAAATTTAAATGGAGACTGAAGCAATCTGCATGCTATCATTCTTTTCCATGTTTGAATTTGTTTCTTTTTTCACATTGTTCACTCCATCGGTTACAATCCTTCTATACAACCAGACAAATGTCCGATGTGAAAGTATTTGCAGATCTTATACTTGATTGCATGTCGCCATGGGTGGGGGGCGGGGTGGTAAAGAGGGAGGGGAGAAAATTTGAACTCAAGAGATTCTGGAACTGAATCTTATAAACTAAAAGTAAATAACAAATCAATTTTAAAAAATAAAATGAGTGGCTATAAATGATCTTAATACTTAATTAACAAGGACAATTTATCAAAAATAAGAAGTTAACATTTAGTCTGCTCCTATGGTAAACCTTAGGTGAGCCCTACCTTCCCCTCTACCCCCTGCCTATTGCTTCTCCCTCCATTTCAGCCAACATCCATGATGCTACCTCAGGGTCTCTGACCATACAAGTTTCTAGTGTTTTTCCCTGAAGTTTCTTGTCCCCATCACTAAGATTTAAAGGTGCTTTTCAAGCTGCTCTCCCTAGTTTCCTTTGGGGTGGGGGGGTGTTTTTTTCCCAGTGACCCAAATTGCTAGCTACAACTCTGAACACCAAGGAGAGGTCAGACTTTCTAAAATCATTCTGGTCTTGGCAGAGTGTGTTTATGCCAGGATGTCAGAATCCAAAATCACTGAACCATCCATATTCCTTATTATCATATCATTGTTCACATTTCAGTCACAAGTATGGTTCTATCCCGTCCTGAATATTTCCTACACCAACTACAGTCTCTTGAACACAGCAGATACTTAATAAATATACTGGTGAGTCATATTAACTTCACTATGGAAAGTCATTTAAGAAAAGTAGCAGCAATTTTGTTGGGAAAAACTTCTACTTGGAAATGGTAAGAGCTCTTATTTTGCCACACACAAAAAATCATTTGTACTTGGTCATAATCTGTCCTTAGCTTTTTCTAGTCATTCACCTAAGGACAAGTTTACAGTCCCACAGAAGTAAATATAAAGAAGAAGAAGAAGGAGGAAGAGGAGGAGGAGGAGGAGGAAGAGGAAGAAGAAGAAGTGAGCATTTATATATACTTTAAGGTTCACCAAACATTGTACATACATTATAACTTTTTATCCTTATGATAACCTTATTAGTAAAGTGCTGTACTATAGGAGCTATTGTCCCCATTTTACAGATGAAAAAACTAGGGCTCAGAGAAGCGTTAAGTGACTCGGCCAAGGTCACTCAGCTGGTAAGTAGCAGAGGCAGGATTTGAATATACCCTCCTGACATCAGGTCCAGCATGCTTTCTACATACCACAGTGCCTCTAGCTCAACCTTATTTATAGAACTACAAGTAGCAAATAAAAGAAATTCCCAAATTGTTTTCCCAATACACTTTGCCTAGCTTGCTTAGCAAGAAAAAAGCAAACATGGAAACCCACTGAAAATTTCAGTGGTAAATTTGAGTGAAGGACAAAGGCAAATTTCAAAGACCAAATTTGTACCTAATAGTGCACATCTTTATATGAAAAGACTACAATGAAGTAGCATTTCATAGTGGATAGCAGGTTGACCTTGGAGTCATGAAGGCCTGAGCTGAGCTACTACTACTGAATACAGTATTGATATGATTACAGTATGACCAAGACTATGAATTAGCCTTGTGTCTTATCCAGCCACCAGTTTGGCCTTCTCAGCTTTTACCTAATTCTGTTGACGACCTCCTGCTCCCTACCTAGAACAACACCAGAAGTTAATCCATTCAACTTTGGAAATCTCATCCTAGGAATCCACACAGTTGACTGTTGACTGAACATGTGTAAACCAAGGAGCCCAGAAAGTCCACTATGTCTACTAGCTAACTCCAGCTAGTCATCTGCCCAGGACATCAAATGATGTTTGCTTTTTTTCACCCTCCACAGTGTCCCTCTTTCTGACCTTCTGCTTCCTTAGAACAAAGGACTCCTTTCCAATCATTCTCACTTATGTTTTCTCCCCTCATCATATTCATTTATGTTTTCTTCCCTGAATAGAATGTAAGTTCCACGAAAGTAGGAATTCTTTTTTTCATGCATTTTTAAAGTACCTCATACATCTAATTTATACTTTTTCATTCATTGCCATTAAACTTTCAGTATTCCAGGCAACAGCATAAGACTAAGTTATAGATGAGTTTCCAACTACCTTTGGTGGGGAAAATTACACTCTAGTAGTTCCCCGTATCAATGAAATAACAATTATAAACAAAGGGGGAATAAAGCAGGGGATGAATAAAATTATGGTCATTCTTAATCACAAAAAAGTGAAGTGATTGAAGTCTTCAGCAAGACATCATTAAATTCTGTTTTCAACCTACATGATAAAATTTGGCAAAATTTTTCTTCCTTTTCAGTGACTCATTGAGTTACTGAGTCACTTGTTCCTTGATAATTGTGTCATTCAAGATGTGTTCATTCTGTTTTTCCATCCAGCCAAGGGCATAATATCACGTAGGTGTTTTGTGATGACTAGCTGAATACACATTTCCCTTGATTCTTTTTCATAATGGTTCTATTATCCCATCTGTCTTTACTGGCCTTCAAACCTTCCAATCCATCACTCAGTTTGTGATAGCAATGATACAGTCTCATTTGGTTTTTACTGCATCTGGAAGATGGCTAGGTGGCACAGTGAATAGAGCACTGGCCCTGGAGTCAGGAGGACCTGAGTTCAAATCCGTCCTCAGACACTTAACACAAAAAAACTAGCTGTGTGACCTTGGAAAAGTCACTTAACTCCAATTGCCCTGCCTTCCCCCCCCCAGAAAGAAAGAAAGAAAGAAAAAAGATGGTATATTCTTAGATCCTCCAATTACTATCAATTGTTGTTCAAATCCAAACAACCACCCCTACCTATTCCCTTTCCTTCTTCAGAAAGCAGCTAATTTACCCTTTAAATATTTTTTCAACTTTTTTATTTACATTCAGAAAATGGAGACACTGCACAGAAAAGTCATTTCATGTTATTTAAATGCTTGAACAATTTAATTAAAACCAGATCCCTATAAATCCTGCGATTGTGAACTCACCATCCAATTATCCTCAAGACATGGTGAGCCTCCACAATTGGTTACATGTTTAAAGAAGAGCTGAAGAGGAGGAAATTTTAAGCTATGTGACAGAGACATTGACCATTATCAGCTAAAAGATGAACAGTGAACAATACAAATGGGCTACCCTACATACTGATTGAAACATGCTGTCTAGAATTGACGGAGCAAGCCTAACAGGGTTTATTCCCCCTCAAGAGTAATTAGTTTACCATGCAGCTTCCCTTCAAGGTTACTGCTCACAGACTCGGTGCCATTTGTCAGTGACAGATCACATCAAGATGTATTTGAACATGTGGCCTAACAATTCTATTTCAGGAGGACTATGAAAGAGTGCCCAGAGGACTAGAGCACTTTAAATTCAACAACTATGAATTAAAATGATACGGTTAAAATAGAGGAGATAAGACCACTGCTCAGGATGAATGAATGGTAGTAATTGATGAGAAAGAAAAGAAAAGAAAACTATTCTATTCATATTAGGACATCTTCTCTTCCAGCGATTATAATCTAGAACAGGAAAGAAAAGAAAAAATGGCTAATAATGAGTTGAAATCTAAAGGAGGAGATGAACAGTGAAGAGACAAGTACCAGGCTCAATTCCAACTCCAACCTACTCATGCCTTGAAGTTCTAAAGAAGCTGTTCCCTAGACACTAAAATGCCTATTTCCAGGTCATCTCAACTCTAATTCCAATAACAAGACTATATCATAAGGCCACCTCTTCCCTTACAATTTGCTATCAGTGTCCCCAGGCCACACCTCCTCCCTTTTCTGCTTTCTGTAAAGCAGGCCTCCCGGGGTCTCATAGTTTCCTAATTGGTCTGAAGAAACATTGATCTGTCTACTCATTCTCCTTCCTTCATATATCAACAGAGGCACACTGCCACCATCTTGTACTCTTTTCATCACAATGATTCAGAACCCAGCTGCCAATGAATAAACTTCATTCCAGAACCTCAACTGCACTCTCCCTTAGTCTCATCTTCTTCAGCTCTTCCCCACAAATATCTCAGGAGAATTCTGACTGTCCTTTCTACTGTAACCTTTAGAATGCCTGCTCCATAATTAATTCTTTCATCTTAAACTTTTTCTTTTCACATTCTTTCCATCTTGTAGCATTCATTGAGACCTGGCTCCTCCTGATGACTTTGCTTCCATTGTTATCCTTTCCAGTAATGGCTAAACTTCCACACCTCCAATTTACTGGTGATGCTGTAGAAGCTGACGTTCTCCTTGCTCTACATTATTACTTCTAGACCCTCCCTCTACCATCATTACTCAACAACCTCTATTCCTTTAATATTCATGCTATCATTAGTGCATGATGGGTCAATAGGGCAATATGCCAACCAGAAAAGCCAATGAGATCTTAGGTTGCAT
The DNA here is from genome assembly GCA_028646575.1 of Pseudocheirus occidentalis. Classification (NCBI taxonomy): domain Eukaryota; kingdom Metazoa; phylum Chordata; class Mammalia; order Diprotodontia; family Pseudocheiridae; genus Pseudocheirus; species Pseudocheirus occidentalis. The sequence goes on along the minus strand of CM053599.1, from coordinate 55,530,464 downwards.
TAGGATAGAGATAATCTAGCAGACCAGGGAGGTGATAATGCCCCAGTCTACTTTGGCCAGACTACATCAAAAGTAGTATGTTCAGTTCTAAATGCTACATTTTAAGAAAAATGTTAAGAAATTGGAAAGTATGCTTAGGAGAGTGAACAGGATGACCAAGGGCCAGGGGAATATTCCAAGTGAAGATCATTTGGAAGGATGTATATGCAAAACCCAGAGCAAAAATAAATAAATTCATTAAATTAAATTTTAAATTTTAAAAATAAAGACTATGAGGAGGTGAATATGATCCCAGTGTTCACACATCTGAAGGACCATTAGGTCAAAAAATAGATTAGACTTGTTTGTTTTGGCCCAAAGTTAAAAGAAATGGGAATAATGGGTAGATGTTGCAGACGCAGAATTTGGTTTAATCTGAAGAAACACTGATTAACAATTTAATCTATCTGAGAGAGGAATGGGGTTCTCATCAAAGTTCTTCAAAAATGGCTGCATGATCAAATTCTGATATATTATATAGAAGTTTTCTGTTTTTATGTGGTTTGAATGAGATGACTTTGAGTATCTGAACAGTGCTGACTTTCAGTGAGTGGTGATGCTTATGTGACCAGAGTGAGAACTTGACAATTTTCTGGTAAACATGCTCCATTAAAAAGTATCATACCTATATATAGGCAAAGTAAATGATATTTTAAACAGTGTGATTTGAGGGAAACCTAAATCATACTTGGCATTAAATGTCTACCCAGAAATTCTTATCATTACTCATGGGAGTGAGTCTCAAGCTATCTGATAGTGGCACAGGTTAATTAAGTTTACATATTGACATTTGGACTCCTAAAAGGTTGAGCTGGGGAAAAGAAAATTTTCACATGCGTAGACGAAAGGGCAGGAGTGTCACAAAACTTTACATTTGGGACAATGGAGTTATGGTTTCAGGATATCAGTATTCAAATTTCCTTTTTAGTAATTGTACCTGCCATATAAATATCCTATCACCAGGTATTATAGAATCTAAATTAAAAGATCTGAGTAGGAAAGATAATATTATTTTTTTTTGCTTCCCAAAATGAAAGTTTCACATATAGATAGATAGATAGGTAGATAGGTAGAGAGAGAGAGAGAGAGAGAGAGAAAGAGAGAGAGAGAGAGAGAGAGAGAGAGAGAGAGAGATACGTAATGTGACAGCTTGGTGGTGCGTTGGATAGAGTACAGGGTCTAAAACCAGGAAGACAATTTCCTGAGTTCAAATCTGACCTCAAACACTTACTGGGCAAGTCATCTTAACCCTATTTACTTCAGTTCCTCATCTGTAAAACAAGCTGAAGAAGGTGAGAACAAACAATTCCAGTCTAGTTGCCGATACAATCCCAAATGGGGTCATAAAGAGTCAGATACATCTGAAATGACTGAACAAAAAAATGAATAATGTAACAAACACTAATGCTTTAAATAGTATGGGCAAAAAAGTCCTTCCTACAGAGAGCTATCATTTTAAACTAATTCTTAATGGCTCTAACAAAGCAGTCTTCTTTTTCTAAATTTATATTGTTACTTGTTTTCAGTATCACTCTCACTTATAAATATAACTCTCTCCTACCTTTCAAGTCGACCCTTCTAACAAAAAGAAGTTTAGGGGAAGAAAGAAAAACAAAAAGACAATTCAACGAAAAGCAAACACATTAAGCACATCTGACTCCACTATATCCATAGTACCGCCATCTTTGAAAAGAAGGAATAGAGGTGTATCTTTTCAATGCCATCTAGGGCTAAGGATACAACCAGACATAAGTGGTCTTGTTCTCACATGAAAAGGGCTAAAAAATAAATGTTCTCACTGAAGAATATTTTGGTTTCCAAACCTCTACCACTGACTTATTGTTTCAGTCTCTTTCCTCTATTCCAGTGGTTCTCAACCATGACTCTTTAATACTCATATATGGGCATATCTGCATGTGGGTGGACTCACCTGGAGGTGGATAGAGGACTGGTGTCTTGGTTCCTAAGACCACTGGAAATATGTGTTATTTATAGGAAATAGGGATAATAATACTATCTATCTCAAAGGGCAGTGACAAAAGTTCTTTCTAAGTCTTAAAGAACTAAGTAGATGCTATTTATGGCCACCATCATGTCTCTGACTATTTTCAGCTTTGTTTTCTAGCTTAAAGTTCTACTCAAAATTGCTAGCATTTTTCCAGGTCTCTGACTCTCCCATGCTATTCTTAGAAGGCCAACTCAGTAGTTTTTTGGAAACATGATACTTGTGCCCATTTGCCTACAATGATAATTGAAGTCTTTCTTTTTTCTTTCCCCTTAAAAAGTTGAAAGCCCTAGCTTTCTCTTATTAATTTAATTTATTAAGCATGACATGCATTCATTATTAACTTATAGCCTACTGCATCCCTTTTTTTGTTATTGTTCAGTCATGTCTGACTCTTTGTGACCCCTTCTGGGGTTTTCTTGGCAAAGATACTGGAACGGTTTGCTACTTCCTTCTTCAATTCATTTTACAGATGAGGAAACTGAGGCAAACAAGATTAAGATGACTTCCCCAGGGTCACATAGTTAATAAGTGTCAGAGATCAGATTTGGATTCACAAAGATGAGTCTTCCTTACTCCAGACCTGGCACTCTATCCACTGTACCACCTAGCTGCCCAGGTCTCTTCGGAGACTTAAAAAATACAGATGGAAGGAATTTTAAAGCTGCAAAAACAAACATAATAAAATAGAAAACAAAACCAAATTTTATTTTTATTTCATCAAAAGGAATATAATAGGTATACAAAAAAAGGATGGTATATAACGCAATAATGTGCCTGGAATAGCTATTGAAGAAAAATATCAAGACTTACAGGGAGATGACCTAGGCTTGAAAATGTCCTATTTTCCAACTTTTCAGGTGTTAGGCAAATCACTTAGCCTTTTAAGCATCACTTTCCAAAACCAAAATAAATAAATAAATAAAATGAAAAGGTTATACTATTTCCTTTCAGTTCTAAATCAACAAAAAGTATAATTCTGCACAAGACAGGCCTTCAATGTAGACAGTCAGGTGAGATAATTCAAGCCAATTATATGGCCTAAATGATCTAATTGGGGTGTTTTCATTGGCCAGACTTCATGAGCTAATAATCTAAGCTGCCCCACACTTTGAGGTTTATTTATGACTCAAGTATTTTTCTTTCCAGTGGAATATATTTTGACAGACCAAAAAGTTTTATTTTTAATATGTTTTTAACATTTTGAGGTATTAAAAGTTCAAAGCAAAATGCTTATTTTAAAAATTATGCGAAGTTTCAAAATTATGCAAAATGTTTAGTTAAATTATTTTAGAAATAAAGTGCATCCAATCCAAGCCACCAAACTTATAAACTCTTATGATGTGTAAGGCATTGTGCTGGAAAATAAACTGACCAAAAGGGAAGAAAGCAGTTCTTGCCCTCCTAGAGCTTACATTCTACTGGGGGGATACAATATGTAAACATATTAGCATACAGATATACATGATAATTTATGGAGGAGGGAGAGAGCACAAACCATGAAGAAAATGAGGAAAAGTTTCTTATAAGAAATGGCCCATGAGCTGAGCCCGTAAGGAAATTCCATGTTCTATGGGGAAGAGGTAAAAATGTAGTGCTTGCAAGCATGGAGAATAAACTCAAAAGGTCTGGCATGATATTTTGGCATTAACTAATACATTTTAATTTTGCATCTTTTGTGGTGGCACAATGGAAAGGTCACCAGTCCTAGACTAGGAACTGGATTCAAATCCCAACTCTAATACTTGCTACCTATGTTACTGAGGGCAAATCATTTAACTTTCTTGGGCTTCAGTTTTTGTTTTTCTTTGTGGAGTGGGGTGTAGGGGGATGGAAAGGGAGGCAGATCAGTTGGAGTTAAGTGACTTGCCCAAGGTCACACGGCTAGTAAGTATTAAATGTCTGAGACCGGATTTGAACTCAGGTCCTCCTGACTCCAGAGCCAGTGCTCTATTCATTGTGCCACCTAACTGCCCATCTCCAGTTTTTTCATTAGTAAAATGAAAGAGTTTGATTAGATGGCCTATAAAGTCCCTTCTAACATTGGGGATATGATCTTACATTCCTAAGCCATTTAATCTTCTTGGGTCTCAGTTTTTATACCTGTAAAAAGAGCAGAGTGTGCTAGATGGCTTCTGAAATACCTTCTAGTTCTAGAGCTAAAACTTGATGAAGAGGGAGAGATTTTTCTTGTCCTCAGGTCTCACCAAACTGACACCATTTCTGAGACTGGGCTGGTCACTGCTTGGAGAAACCTGTCTTATTCAGTCCCAACTGCTTTTTAGCTAAATAAATCATGCAGTAAAATCAAACCTGTTTGACTGATGTCTACAGGTATCAGTTTAACTCAAATGCTATACTTACTTAGCCAACTATCTGGAGGTTAATTCTTTATTATTTTCTCCACAAGAGCAATTTTCTCCCAGCACTCTTGGTGTGAACTCAGTCTTCTCATATCATTTCATGTCTTCCCAATGGCCTGAACAGATCTGAAAACAGAGGGAACAGATGCTGTGTGAGGGATTGGAAACACATATTGAATTCCCTCTTATGTTAGATTCTTTCTTTGCAGGTTCTATTCCATTCACAGTGATTGGATCTTACTGTAAGCCACAGGGATTGTTAGCAATTCAGTACTAAATGTGATGAAACCATTTCAACTGTTTTGAAATGGTATTAAGACTTGACTTTAAATGTTGTTTTTAAAATGTTTGGGTTTCTTTTTTTCCCCTTCTAGAAATGATATTAATACTTTGAGAATACAAGCTTGGTCATTCCGTTCAGTTCAAGACAACAAATATTAAATACCCATCATGTTTTCATTCAATTTGATAAATATTTATGAAGTGCCAACTATATGCTAGGCACTGTGCTAAGTGCTGGGGATACAAAACGAGGTGAAAGATAGTCCCTGCCCTCAAGGAGCTTACAATCTGCTGTATCAATTATCTATGTCAAAGATGCTGAGTCAGGAAATAGGGATTAAAAAACAAGGGTTGGGGGCAGAAGACACAACATAACATGAACATAGATACATAGAAAAGCAAATATGAAATATGTACAATGATAGGTGATTTCAAGAGGTAGAGGTCATTAACAACTAGAAAGATCAGGAATGATCTCCTATAGAGAATGGTATACTATATGTATCTTTAAGTCAGAGATTCCAAGAGAAGGAACTGAGCTAGTGCTCTCTCTCTCTCTCCCTCTCTCTCTCTCTCTCTCTCTCTCTCTCTCTCTCTCTCTTTGTGTGTGTGTATGTGAGTGTGTGTGTGTGTGTGCATGTCTCTGTCTCTGTCTCTCTGTCTATGGCTCTCTGTCTCTGTCTCTCTCTGTCTCTGTCTCTCACACACACACACACACACATACACACACAATCAGTTTAGTGAGAAATGAAAAGCAGAAAATTGTAATTCTAGAGCTAGAAGACCCACAGAGGTCATATAGTTCAACCCACTAATTTACTGATAAAGAAACTGAGGCCCAGAAGAGATAGATAGACAGATGGACAGATAGTGGATGGATAGATAGATAGATGTGTGTATGTATGCATGTGTATAAATATATATGGAGTGGGTTGTTTCACCCTTTTAGAATACATGTGTCCTAGACAGACATCTATATGTGTCTCTCAGGGAGGCATGAATAGGCATCTCTAGATTTTCCTCCACCCATCCTTCTCCAAAGGAGACTTTAATTCCTACCAGTGGGAGGAACAGGAAGCTACTTTAATTTATTCAGAGAAAGAATATTAGTCTATTCAGAAAGAATATCACTCTAGAATTGTATTGCACACACCCCCATCCTCTGGCTCATAAACAGTGTTAGTCTAGGGAAAATAATTTTTAGATTCAAACTGAGCTCTCAACCACTATCCCTTAACAAAGAGTGTCTCCAGCTATATATCCAATGCTTGGCTCTTCTCACTAAAGTGAGTTTTGAAAAGAAAAACACAGGTAGTAAGCAAACCCATATATTCAATATGATAATTCACAGATATCAGAAATATTATACAGGAGGAGAGTATACTAGAAAAATATAGAGTGAATGAGTTCTACCATTGGGAGTAAGATAACTCAATTCAACCGAGAGAGGGTCCTAGATCTCACCTAACATATAATTACCCAAAATCTCTAATGTGGGAAGTTGGTGATATGAACATGATCGAGGTATCAGCTCTTCTACATGTCAGCTCTACATTTCACAAATGTTCTCTGTCTTTATGTGTGAAAGTCCCTGTTGATACATATAGCCTTATGCCACAAGGAGCAACAATCAGAGCAGTTTGCTTGAAATAAAGAATGAGGAAAGGGATATAATATGAAATAAGACTAGAAAGGTATGTGGGAACCAGATTGTGGAGGTCCTTAAGTGGTAAAGATAAACTGAGAAGTATGTAAGGCCACACTTTGTATCAAAAGCATCTTTGTTTTTTATCTGATTCATCACTGATTCACGCTGTGGGAACTCTCCAGAGCAAACTACCAGTTCACCCAAGATCCTCCAAATGAAGAAAATTATATAAAAGGAGGCCAGGGAAGGAGAAATCTTTGGAATAAATCTTGTTTTAAAAAAGTATTCATGGACTCATACAATGTTAGACCTGGGAGAGGCCTCAGAGCTCAGAGAATTTATTTAATAATGGAATCAAATTGTAGTGACAACTTGAAAGAAAGCAAAGTCAGATCAGATAATTTTGCTGTTGACAAAGAGATATATGCCTGTAATCTCTTGTTTTCTGACTATTGCAGCACAGAAGAAGCAGGAGGTGGAGAGGAGGGAAGTTCAAGATCTTCCCTCCAACTAGGAGCAGATTTAGAATGACTCCTCTCACAACGAGAGTTACAGTTTTTGTATGAACCAGAAGAAAGGCTGCAGAGATTTTCACACCTGGCAAAGGTGATGGAAAAGAGAAGTTAAGAATATGGTATCAAAACAACTTTTGTCTCTAAACCTAAACACTCATGTTAAGTTAGAAAAAAGAACTACACAAATTTGGGAATTAGAGCTAGAACTCTTAGAAACAGAGGGCAGCCTGGGAGAATTAGAGAGGAGAAATCACAGTGAAGGACAGTTTCAATATTCATTTTAATATCATTTTTACTGCCAAAAATTGCTGGTCTCCATGACCTGGATGTACTCTGTAAAATCAAGTGGGTATGTGTTATATTTGAAACAATTTAGGTCCCATGTGGACAATGCTTCCTCACAAGGAGGTGTAACATGGAGCACAGTGATAGCTGTGCAAGCTACCAGATGGTACTTGAAACTCAAAGCTGTTATACTTCACTCCATTAAACATGTACAAATGTACCCTGTGGTCCCATCCTTGAGCTACCAGCTCACCATGCACTGAACATGCACAGTCCCCAGCCTGTCTCTATAACCGCAGGTTGCTCCTTTAAAGACTAGGCAATGAGTTCTTAACCTATTTTGTGTCATGGATGTTTTGGTTAGTACGGCAAGGTCTATGGACCATTTCTCAGAAATTTTTTGTAAATTGATAATTGAAGGAAATGCCAAATTTCAGTTAGACTCAGACATTCTTCACCTAGAATTCCAAACCCTCCCACACTGCTCCAAGGTATCCTTAAATAGATCTTGGAGGGAGGATGTGAATCTGTTTTTTTAATATATATTTTGATAACTGAATTTTGATATAGTTAGTTTTCTTTGCAATCTATGTATTTTATATTATGCATTTTAAAACATTATTCTAAAAAGGGGTTTGTGTGGTTTCACCAGACTGTCAAAGGGACCCATGATACAAAAATAAGGTTAAGAATCCTTAGAGCAACAGTTCTCAACCTGTGGGTCACAACCTCTTTGGGGGTCAAATGGGGTGGCCTAAAACCATCAGAAAACACATATTTCTGATGGTCTTAGGAACTGAGAAACCGCTCCACTATCTGTCTCTAGGCAGGTCTGCCCACACGCAGATATGCCCACATGTGAATATTAAAGTGTCCCAGTATTAGGAAGGTTGAGAACCACTGCCTTAGAGGTTAGTAAAAATAGAGATGTAATGTTCCCCCCTATCCAAGGTCTCAGACCCCCCCGGAAATCTGTTCATGGACCCATATTACAAATACTTGGTCTAGAAGAATACATTAGTATTTTTTAAATTATTCTCTTGTGCTCCTTTGCTTTCTCTCATTTATATAAAGTCCCCTTATTCTTTGCTTTGAGTCTACACTGAAAAGAATAGACTTAAAGAATTTATTTTCTCAGTATATATACTAAACATTTTCCACTTTGAAGCAGCTGGCATGCACAAAGGTCTTTAATAATGGGGCACTCTTAGAGTTCGCCATTCTTGGTGCCAAAAATCCAAAAGAGGTAGAGAAAATCTCTCTCCACAATTCATCTCATTACTTCTCCTTAGGTGTCTGGTGATGATTAGGGCCTTCCAATTCTTCTCTTGCAGCCAAGTGAAGCCTGCTGCCATATATTTCCACCATCTGGCCCCAGGAAGTCCCCCCCCCAAGCCACACATACAGCAAGCACTTTTCTCCATGCCTCCTCACAATGTGTTACTGTCTGAAAGTCACACCTAGAGTATTATTTATATCTGGCCCTTTAAAAGTTCCACCAAATGTAATTAGAGGATCACTTCCAAAAACTACCCTTTATGGTTGTTTCAATCAGATATTTCCAACTAAAGATGCAGAAAATTTGGGGGGGGGGAACAGGAACACGATTCATATGGGGTTACATGGCAAAAGCATCAAAATGTTTAATAAGTCAATGAGCATTTATTAAATACTTATTATGTGTCAGGCACTCTGCTAAGTTCCAGAGAAAGCTGTCCCCCCAGAAAAAATCTCCGCCCACAAAGAGCTTACACTCCAATGGAGGAGGCAAACACAGAAATAACTAGGTATATACAAGATATATACAAAGTGGATGAAAAGTAACCTCAGAGGAGAGGGCTAAGGGGGTGGGAAAGGTTTGTTCCTAGGAAAGGCCTTCTGCAGAAGGTGGGACATAAGCCAAGTCTTGAAAAAAGCCAGAGAAGCTAAGAGCCAGAACTGAGAAAGGTGAGAGGGCATTCCAGGCATGGAGGACATTCAGTGTTTAGGCATGGAGATCGGAGAAATATGATGTAGGAAGAATAGCAAATAGGCCAGTGTAACTGCATTGTAGAGTATGTTAGTTTTTTTTTATCAGAAGACATCACATCACTAACACACTGCTTTGTTGACTGGCAGCTTATCCTAATTATGAGGAAAATATTAAGAAATAAACAGACTTGAATCCTGAGCTCAACTAAGGAAGGCAATAACAGTATCACATTGTATAATGGGTTAGAATTCACAGTTCAACATCTCTCTGGCAAGGAGGTATTAATGTGCTGGAGAAGAGCTACCTGAAGTCTCTTTTACATTATTGGTCTCACCAGGGGACTGAGATAGTAGGATCCACTGACCTGGTTGAGATAGCCCCTGGATGACTTGAAATGGGATAAAAATAAGTAAGGAACAAAATACAGCTGGAGGAGGAGGCACTGGTCACTGAACAAGAGGAAAGTCCTCTTTTTTCTATCTTCTCTATCCCTATAGAAGGCTGTTCCCTGGTCAAAGAACCATATCTTGCTTGGTCATGGAAAAAAAAAAAACCATGAATCACACTCTATCAAAATTAGGTTCTGGGCACAGTGCCTTTGAAACCTAAGAACTGATCATTTGATTGCTAGGACATTACCTCAGCCCTGGATAAATAACCCAAAGGACAGACAGAAGGAAGGATGGAAGGATGGAAGGAAGGAAGGAAGGAAGGAAGGAAGGAAGGAAGGAAGGAAGGAAGGAAGGAAGGAAGGAAGAAGCATTTACTTAGTACCTATTAGGTAGGTGCTAGGCTCTGTGCTAAGCTCTTTATACATATCATCTTGGTGGAAATTTTCAACAACCTTAGAAGGTTGATAGTATTATTATCCCCATTTTATAGTTGAAGGAACTTAGGTAGAGATTAAATGAGTTGCCCAGGGTCGTGCAGTTAACTACATACTATATATGGTACAACTGACTACCCACTTTCTGTAAATTATCCTTAACCTTGGTGTCTGAAGCAATCTTGTTATCACAAAACTGTAGAATCTTGGAATTTCAGAGTCAAAGGAGACTACAAAATGGGTTAATCCATTTCCTTAATAGGAATCCTCTTTAATTTTTAATAAAAATCCCCTGTATAACATTTTGTCGTCTCTGGTCTTACCACAGAGTAACTAAAAATTATAAATATAGCTGGAGAATGATCACCTTGCCATAAAAGAATCTTTGGTACAAACTAGGATCTCAGAACAATTAAGAAAAAGTCACACTTGTGTCAAACCAAAGAACTTTTCCCTAGATATAGCTAGTAAGTGTCAGGTCTTTCTTGTTCCAAGGCATCTATCTGCTTCTAAGTGAGGCATTATGGTAGGAGTAGAAAGAGTGATGAATTTGAAGTCACAGGTCCTGTGTTCAAGTTCCATATCAGCCATGTTACCTGTGAGACCTTGCACATTCATGAAACCTGTCTGAGCTTGAGTTTATCTGTAAATTGAAGGGGGAAGGTGGAGAGGAAGAGAGGTGTTGCAGTAGATGGTCTCTCCAGTTGCTTCTAGCTTTAAATATGTGATCAATAAGTCCTAGTTTGCAGTTGATTCTGTGGAAGGGACAGCTCACTGCTTATGAAGCATCTAATCCAAAGTATCACCCTAGATTGCCTTGCCCTGTCCCCTCTTTCCCTATGACAACTTTGTGAGGTGTGTTTCATCCTTTTCTCCTGTATCCACTCTCAGTCTCACTGAAAATTAGAAAAAATAATTACCTTCTGCTTTCCATCATTCCTGTCATTTGAGAGAAAAAGGAACACATATCTGACAGAAACAAACGAAGCATTCTATGTAATAACTTGTATGACTATTAAGGGGTATGAGATGTGGGGGGTAGAAATTTCTCCATATGGCAAGGACTAACTAAACAGTTCATGGAAAGCTGCCTTCATATTAAGTCTTGTCATTTCTATTGTTTTTAATAACTTGCAGACAATTGAGCTGCACCTGGCCCTATTCTCGTATATGGACATAGTCATTTGCAAATGTTGATGAAATATTTGAACCCATTTTCATCAGAGGTGGCCAAATTACAAAGTAGGAAACATTTAAAAACTTTTTAAAAATATTTTCCCCCAAGAAAAATCCTGGCGAAATATCCTATGAGCTAGACTGGGATTTCAAGAAGAAAAATATAGAAAATTAGGGGATGACAGGTAAGAGAATTTTTTGATCCTTTGAGATTTTAAAATCTACAGGAATTGAAATTAAACATATATTCCATTTTAAAATTTTTTCTGTACAATATTTTCAGAACCAAATCTCTCAACATGAAAAATAGGCAGAAGGTCAAAGGGAGCTTTGGCAAGAATAATGTTTAGAACTCCTCTTTTGGAGGATAGGAAGGAAGTTAATGGGGAATGGTTTCCATTTGATCTATGTACTTTTGTACTTAGTATACATAATACAATTGACTATCCATCTTCTGTAAATTATCTTTAATCCTGGTGTCTGAAGCAATCTTGTTAACACAAAATTATAGAATCATGAAATTTCAGAGTCAAAAGAGACCGCAAAATAGCATAAACCATTTCTTTAATAGGAATTCTCTTTAGTCTTTTAATAAAACAAATCCCCTCTATAACATTTTAGCTTTGGTGGTCTTGCCATAAAGTGATTACAAATTTAAATATAACTAGAGAATAATCATCTTGCAGTAAAAAGAGTCTTAGGTACAATCCAGTGTCTTAGAACAATTTTAAAGAGAAAGAATGTCACACTGGTGTCAAACCAAAGAGTTTTACATAGGTAAACTCATCTAAAGACCAGAAAAAAGCTATGAAAGACCTAGTGGAGGGACAGGGAAGTGGGGGCCTGGGAGGTGGGGGAGAAAGAAGATTACCAAAGACAAGAAAAGGTCAGCATGAAGTAGGAACAGGAAAAAGTATGAAGGAATCATAAGAATTACAATCCTCGAATCCCAAATCCAGGACTTTAGTCACTATAATAGGATCGGAAATATTTGCTAGTCCTAGTGGTTTTAGTGGCCCAACAGCATGCTACAACTGCCTTCTTCCAAAAAACTAAAACTAACGTAATTTCAATTCAACAAACATTTTATTTGTTTGGTTGTTTTTGAGACTGCATTTCCCTATTTCACTCATAATCTGCAGGGAAACTTTGATCTGCTCCATTTCTGACCTGGCCTGGTTCTCTTCTACTTAGATAGCCTGGCACCTTCTCCCTCCCCACTTCTCACCATATTGGAACCAGATTAACTGAAGACACCTAATTGACTTTTACTCTACTGTAGCTCAGAACTGCAGACTTTAAGCAAGCCACTAGCTTTAGCCTGTGCAATAATAAGGATTACAGGTGTTGGTCGCAATTCCTGCTCAACAAATATTAATTAAGAACCTACTGTGGTGACAGAGCCAAGATGGCAGAGAAATGACAAGGACTCATCTGATCTCTTCCAAATTCCCCTTCACACAACTTTAAAATAAAGCCCCCAAACAAATCCTGGAGTATCGAGACCAGTAATAGAAAAGGGTGAAACATCTGCAAGCCCAAGACAACTTAGAAAGTCAGCAGGAAAACTTTATCTCACTGGGGTAAGAGGAAAACTCACTTCAGCTTAAGCCTCCCCAAACAAACAAGCAACAGACTTTGGGGACACTGAATGAAAAGCAATAGCTTCTGGAGCTTTTAGCCCACAGAAAGTAAAGGACCCAGGCAGCTAGTCAAATAGAAATTACAAAGGACCTTTTTTCTGGCAGTGACAAGACAAAAGTCAGGATGATTGGTGATAGTCCAGGATACAATGGATAGCCTTGGTGTTTTCAATGTCCAAACAATAATCCAAAAATGTTTACATTATCCTTCTTAGAAAAGTCCCAACCAAATGAGTCTTTGTAGAGGTCTAGTGGTTCCATTTCACCATCACCTTTTCCTTTAGCCTCTGAAAGGTTTATATGGATTCACTGGTTCTCCTTTGCTCCCTCCACTTCAGCCTGACAATAGCAGTCTGTGCGATCCAATCTATATTCAAAGTCAGTTCCTGTGTTTCACTCTGTGTCTTTACCACACTAAAGATGACTGGGGGCATTCAGACACACAGAGATCATTATCATGCTTCAGGATAGTCACCAGCCTTTAAGATACCCCTTTACATACTTCATGACTACTCCCCACCTTAATTCCTAGCAACCCCTGGACACTTCCTATGCATGAAACCTCTTGACCAGTATATGCCTACTATATGAAGCTTTCCATTTTCAATCTGTGTTTTCTACCTTTCCTACCTATACAATTTTCAGTTTGGGAAAAAATATTTTATCTAGAGTTTAAGACCATCTCTTATTTTTGCAGACTCCAAAGTCAACTTTGAATTTATTTTTCTATCATTACCTTTTTTGAAGTTGACAAGCATGGTAATTACTTTTCAACAGCTTCATTGTTTTTTTCAGAATAACTTCAAATCATTGCTGTTAGCTTACTACTTACATTTATGTTCTATTTTAAAATATCTGGCATTTCTTATGAATTTTCCAAGCTCTCTGTTTTCTATTCTGTGACTTCCAGTTGTATGTTGTCTTTCTTTCTTGCCTAGAATTAAGCTTTTAGGGGAAAACTGATTTTCTTGTCTAAGTTTTTGGGTCAATTCAAGCCATCATCACGGATAACTTAAAATTTACATTTGTGTTGCATGTCTAAATTGCTAAGAATATAATTGTTTTTCAAATGACTGTTTTGATCCTTAAGTCAGGGATCCTTTACGAAATCATATTATGTCAGGTATCAGAACTCAGAGAAAGACGTCTAATTTAATCCATTCCAACAATTAGGTATTTGCTTAGAATATGATATTCTAGAGGACAAAGGAGCTAGAATTGCAACCAAGAATCACACCCAGCAAAATTAAGTATAATCCTTCAGGGGAAAAGTGGATATTTAATAAAATATTGGACTTTTAAGCATTCCTGATGAAAAGACCAGTGCTGAATAGAAACATTTGACTTTCAAATGCAAGATTCAAGAAGAGCACAAAAAGATAAACAAGGAGAAATTCTAATGGATTCAATAAGCTTAAGCTGTTTACATTCCTACATGGGAAGATGATACCTGTGACTCCTGAGAGTTTTGTCATTATTTGGGGCAGTTAGAAGGAGTATACATAGAAGACACATGTCTGAGTTGAATATGATGGGACAATATTTTTTTTTAAATTAAGGGGTAAAAAAGAGGATTGCACTGGGAGATAGGAGGAGGGAGAGACAGAATTGTGCAAACCATGTAACTTTAGAGGCAGGAAAAGGCTTTTTCAGTGGAAAGGAAGATGAAAGGAGGTAATGTTTGAACCTTACTCTCAACAGAATTGGTTCAAAGAGGGAAACACATATACACTCAGGCATATAAATATATCTTACCTCATAGGAAAGTAGGAGGGGAATGGGAAAAAGAAGGGAGGAGCTGATAGAAGGAAGGGTGAACTAGGGAAGGCAATGGTTAGAATTTAAACACTTTTGAGGATGGACAGGGTGAAAGGAGAGAGTAGGATGAACAGGAGGAAATATAGAATGGAGGGAAATATGTAGTAATCATAACTGTGGGGGAAAGAAACTAAAGCAAGTGTCTCTGATGAAGGTCTCATTTCTCAAATATATAGTGAGAACTGAGTCAAAATAATAAGAATACAAGTCATTCCCCAATTTATAAGTTTCCTTTGATATGAACAAGCAGTTTTCAGATGAAGTGATCAAAGCTTTCCATAGTTATATAAAAATGATCTAAATCACTATTGATTAGAAAAAGGTAGATGAAAACAGCTCTCACGTATCATCCCACATCTATCAAAGTGGCTAACATGACAGAAAGGAAAATTACAAATGTTGGAGGTGATATGGGAAAATTGAGACATTAATGGTGTCTAATGATTAAATAGCATCTAATTAATAAAATAATTGGAGTTGTGAACTGACTCCACCATTCTGGGGAGTTTGGAATTATGCCCAAAGGGCTACAAACTCTTCATACCCTTTCCCCTCGAAATACCACTACTAGGTCTGCATTTCAAAGAGATTTTTAAAAAACAAATGAAAAGGACCTATATGAATAAAAATGATTGTGATGGAATACTAGTGATAGAGTACTGGCACATAGTGGTTGCTCAATAAATGGTTATTGATTAGTGATTTTATTTCCTCTGGTAGATGTAATTATCTTTGTGTGGATAAATCAGTCTCTGAGTCCAGTCCTGAACTCTTCTCTCAGATCACCAAAGGACCCATTGATGCCTGCATATGTGCAGTTCTCATTCATGTACATGTACATCTACAGTATATTCATTATATTATAATAAATGATGACCACGTGCTTTCAGAAAGAAAAAAAACAACCTGGAAAGACTTACATGAACTGATACAAAGTGAAATGAAGAGAACTAAGAAAACATTGTACACAATAATAGTATTACTGTATGATTATCAGCTGTGAATGACTTAGCTATTCTCCAGCAGTACAATGATCCAAGACAATTCCAAAGATCTTTAGTTGAAAAATTCTATCCACCTCCAGAAAAAGAACTGATAGAGTATGAATACAGATTGAAGAATAGCAGTTGAAGTTTTTGTTTGTTTGTTTCTGATCTGTGTTTTTTTCACAACATAATTAATGTAGGAAATATATTTCACATGACTGCACATGTATAACCCATATCAAAATGCTTACTGTCTCAGGGAGAGGGAAAAAGAGGAAGAGAATATGGAACTCAAATTTTTTTAAAAAGATGTTAAAATTGTTTTTACCTGTAATGGGAGAAGATAAAATATTTTTAAAAGAACAGCAAAAATTTTAAATAAAATACCTTTTCTTTCACTATGTTACTTCTGCATTAGCTCAGGCATGCACATGTTGAGTTAGTTGACGTCAAAGCATATGGATGTAGTGCATACTTTTATTTTAAGCAAACTATATTGTATATTGTATTATCCCAAGAACTGGCACACTTGCTTTCTAAAGACAGAGATCCTTTTCCCCCAGAATTGCAGCTCTTTCTTTTTCTTTGGTCTGAAATTTTCATTTGTGATAAAGGAAGTAAGAAAGTTCTTATCAGCTTCCTTTGACAGAATGTCATCCATTTCCTGCCATCTAAATGCTGTTGTCCTCCATGTTAATGACCAAGGCCACCTTCTCTTCTCCCTCTATACTCCATCCCTGAAACTTAACACAGTGTCTGGCACGTAAGATGTTTAATAAATGCTTATTTATTGGTGATTTTATCTTCTCTGGCAGATTTAATTACCATTGTGCAGGTGACTCCTAATTCTCTGAATCTAACCCTTGAATTCTTCTCTTACATCTCCAAATGACACATGTGTGTATGTGTGATTCTTGTCTATTTTCTCTTGTGAGTTCACTTCAACGGACAAAGAAGGAAAGAGAAGTATATGTGTGTTTGGGGCCTGGGGAGAACCATAGTCTCTGCCTTTAAGGAACTTGCATTGTATTGGGAATCATTTTAGTTGACTCATTCCTTCAGCCTCTCTCTTATTTTCTACATTATATTTTATCTGTATAGATATATTTTCTTTCCTCTCTTTTTCTTGGGTGATTTCCTTTTTAAGATTTAGTTTTATTCTGAACTTAAATATCATGTAGAACAGGCATTTTCATTATATTGTAGAATGTAAAATTATCATACGTGAAAACTTAAATTGCCATTATTTGCAAAAAACTTTTCTTTTGAAAGATATATGATTCAACTGGTAACTGTCAATTACCAACAAACCCACATCACTAAGTGAATGTCAGATATCTCTATCTAGGCATCTCAAATTGAATCTGTCTAAAAAGGTCATGATTATCTTCTATGTCCCAACATGAATGACTTTTCTTCAAAGGTCTCTATTTCTTTTGAGGACTCCACCAACCTTCCATTCACGCAAGTTCTTGACTACAGAGTCATCTCCCCTTTTCTTCACGCCCCACATCCAGCTAGTTGTGATTTCTACCTCCATAGTAACCCACATTTGTCTTTTTTTCACACAGTTTTCACTTCAATTCAGAGTCTCATCAGTACATAATTCAGACATTCAAAATGATCTCATATTTAGTATTCCTGTTTACAGTTCCCACCACCACCACCACACAGATCTGATCATCACCCCATCTCCTCCAGGAATCGAACTCTTGAGCCTAATATTTAGGGCCCACCATAATTTGGTCTTATCTCCCTTTCCATTCTTCTTTCATATTGTTCCCTTTCATACATTCTACACTCCAGCCAAACTTGATTACTATCTGCTCCCAAACTTTGAGTACTATCTCAGACTCCTCTGCATTTCTACAAGCTCTCCTGATGCTTGGTTCACATGGCCACCTTATCTCCACCACTCAGAAACCTTATTTGCCCCCAATACTGTGCAAAGTTACAATGTCTGAGAAGAATCCTTTTTTGGTCTTTTCATTTGTTAGTGCGCCTCATACATCAAATTACTTTCTACTTACTTACCTGCATACATCCCCCTGAAGAACATACACTCATTGAGCAAAAGGATCATTGCCTTTCTATCCCAGCACCTAGACCAGTTCCTTGTTCTCCATAGGCAGATATTAAATATAATTAAATTGAAGAGAGGAAATTAGAGCATACTCTAAAAATCTAAGGAAATCTAAGAACCCCAAAATTTGATGGAGAATATATGGAAGGATGTGGAAGAGTATAACAAGGTGACATGGTATGGAGGGTGTTATGGTAAGGGAATTTGAAGATCTCCCCTGCCCCTTGATAGGCCTAAGTTAATTTTAAGACCTTCCCTGATTTGAAAATATACTCTGCACCTTAATAGACTGAATGTCATAACATGGAGCCTGTGGTGGGAGGCTTTTTTTTCAGGAACACATATACCTTGCTACTTCATGATTGGGCTGTGGGTCATGAGACTTGTAATGTTCTCTGACCCTGGAGAATGGACCTGTATGGAGAAGGTTATATATACTTCTGAAGCAAGGTGTTGCTTTGGGGCTCGCTCATGGGAAGAGTTGTATGATTTGGCCAGACAAGACTCTGGGCAATTATTGAGCACACCGGCTTTAAAAACCCAGATGTTGGTGCTTCTCTCTCTGGTAACTAACTATGTATGTATGGAAGGGTCAGACAGCTAGAAACCCTATCTGTTGGTCTACCGAATTGTGTTATTTTCTCTGTATGTATTTTTTGTCTGCTTGTAACTTCTGTTTGCATTCTCTGAGGTTCAGGGTGCTAACTTTTTCCCATGAACTAGGTAAATAATTTATGCTTGATTAAAGTAAGATTGTTAACCCCTTTTGTCTTGCTTTCCTTTAGAAAACCAGATTAAAGAACCTGTGGTAGCAGCCATCCCAGGTATGCTAGGGTACTTGCTATTACAAGGGGTTATAATCTATACAAGTGAATGGGTTGCTATCTCTACCATGGAGGAAATACCCTTGACAGAAACATCACAGGTCTGGCATAGATATTTTACATATGCCTAAATATATATACACACATATATATGCATCTATATGCAAAGGATAATGGGTTTTATTCTTTAAAATGAAACAAAATGGATTTCTGACTTTAACCTCACAAATTAATTGATTCATGTCCTTGTTTCACAAGCTTTTTATATTTGTCTAATTATTACCATATCATTATGAAAGAATAAGATCCTTCAGGAATTTAATCTTATATAAGACTATGTAACTATTAGCAGGCAGATGATAAGCCCAAGTACTAATGTTGTTTGGGATATGGAATGATTATACGTTCATATTGAAAACAATAAGATTTTCCATAATTTCACTGTGCTCATATATTTTACTGGCCACTTGTTATGATTATAGAAATTTACTAAAAAAGGAAAAAACATGGACAAAATTATAATAGCATAAAAATTGATCCCCCAGGCCTTAGCCTAAGGGCATAGAATGACTCAACACACAGAGACCAGAATAAAACAGCTTTAGCTCTGTTTGATTTCAGGTAAGAGTCACACTAGACAAACAACTATGCAGTAACAATTCCACTTCATAGCCAGACTCTGGATTAACCAGGTGGGAGACAATCCTGTTCAAAAAGAAGTAACACAATGGGGAAACTGAGTCAAGAGGATTGTACCTTCAGCTATGTTCAAGGTCATTTCCTTGGCCTTCTCCCAAATATAGACACCCTCCTGTCACAGTTGAAGATCACAATCCCTTTGAGTGTCTTGTAGCATTTCTCTCCAATGATAGATTACTGACTTAATGTTCTACCAGGCAATAACACTTGAATTCAAAACTCAGAAAAGTATAAATTACAGTCCCAAGAGAGTTTACCTCAAATATAAAATTTTGCTAATCATACCTTAGGTCTGGATACAATTATTATCACTCTCATGGTGTTGTGATAAGTAATAAAAGTTTACCAGGACTCACACTCACACATAAGGGATATTTGCTTTTTTTTTCTTTTGAATTTAAACTCATCCTGGTGTAAAGATCAATTATTTAAAAATCACTTTCATATTATGAACAAACTTGTAAATTCTCACTAACCCAATCTATTATTTAGGAATTTCCATAAACCAAACAAGCTCTTTCAGAGAGCTGATGACCTTACCCAAACAGATGGTTTCAAGAAACCTGATAAAGTTACAAATAAGGGGCGTCTACAAGGTCTTTTCTTTGTACCTTTTCCCACATGATAAATACTAATTTCCCCAATTTTCCAGTCCATACCAAATTTTGTTATTCAATAATGGACCTATCTGGCAGGTATTTTCTAAAACTATTGCAGAACATCTATCTGGAAGTTATCAGGAGAACTCAGATCTGCTCCTTATACTTCCTTCAATAAGTTTCTTTTTTGTAAGAAGGAAGCAAGACAGTTCTTAAAATTCAAAATGAACATAATCTATCATAAAAATCAGTAGGAGTCATATAACACAGAAAAAAATTTTAATTCCAAGACATAAAACAATTTTAAAGTTATTTTTAGATTGATCAGTGCATAACTTTAGTTTGTAAGACTCCCGAAGTATCTAATTAAATACTCCAATTAAACTTAATTACTTTTTGGTTGTTTCCTGATGTATACAAACCTTTTCTCCTTTTCGTGGACCAGAAAAGAGTTAATAATAGGCATGCAGTTTCTAAATGCCAGTTCTAATTTTTTTCTTCACTCTGAAATTTCACTGACACCACCCCCCAAACCTGCCTCTTGATAATCATGCAAATATAGGCCATTTACTGCTGCAACTTCAAATTACAGGGCTAGCTACTCTCAATTTACTGCCAAAGATTTAAAATGACAGTCATTTGTTTTCACCCCTTCTCTCAGGGTCTATGAAATCTTTTCTTTCCAATATCTCCAACCCCTTTACTTTCAAACCCACTGTTCACACTGTCAGTGCAAACAAACTACAACACTGTTTAACACTCTCTCTCTCTCTCTCTCTCTCTCTCTCTCTCTCTCTCTCTCTCTCTCTCTCCCCGTCCCTCCCTCCCTCTCTTTTTCTTTGTATATATGTCCCTCCAGGAGAGTTTGATTAAAGCCCTTTAAAACTACACATGTCATCTCTTCCATATTCTGATATGATACTTCTCTTAGTTTCTTCTGCTATTTGTTTTTATCAATCATATCCCAAATAATCTTCCCGGAATATTTTTTCCTTTCTGTCTCTCTCTTTCATCTGCCCTTCTGACACTACTCCAGTAAGGAAGGAAGGGAAGGAGGAAGAGGGGAAAGGGGAGGCAGGAGAGACAGACAGATAGAAACAGACACAGAGACTCTCTAATTCCATTTTTTCTATACCACATTTCCAAATTTTCCCCTGTGTTGCTTTCTTCCCAGGGGTCCCCTGCCTTAGCATTCCATTCCTATGTGTTTACAATCACCCAGACCTGTACTTGGAACAATTTGCTCCCTCCCAGATGAGCAACCACAAGTAAGAATTTCTAGCTTCTCTTTTCACCAGGGTTTTTTCATCAACCACCTTACCATCCTCTTAGTTTCTAACTAGGCTTCAGCTGACCAAGTCAGACTACAGCAGTGGCCTGATGATGGAAGCAATGCACCATCTGCCCACCTTACTAAAGTGAGGCATTCATAATTGTTCAATAAATAACATTTTTCTGGGCATCTCTAAACTCACAGAACCAGCCACACTGAGATTACCCCTGATTGAAAGATTATCTTTCCACACATGAATGTGGGTGACCAACTAAGAGCCTTCCCCCCATGGAAGGCTGTCTCCTAAGCCCAGGGCAGGCATCTAGCAAACAAGCCTCCCCTCCCTATACAGATGTGAATGACCAGCCTGGGGGTATTTACTGACAAGATAGATACATGGCAGCAGGGGGACTGAATAGTAGATCTCCACATTAACCTTAGGTCAGGTCAGATATTATATGGAAATAGAACATTTCTTTGTCTGCAAACTGCCTTTTCAATTTCAAAATTGATGAATTTTGACAATTCATCAGTTGGGGAATGACTTATATTCTTAAAATTTGATACAGTTTCCTATATATTTGAGAATTGAGACCTTTATCAGATAAATTTGCTTTAACATTTTTTCCCAGTTTTCTGCTTTTTTTCCCCCAATCTTGGAAAAGTTGGGTTTGTTAGTGCAAAACTTCTTTTTTAATTTAATGTAATTAAAATTATCCATTTTTCATACTGTAATACTCTCTATCTCTTGTTTGGTCATAAATTTTTCCCTCATCCATAGATATGACAAATAAACTATTTCATGTCCCCCTAAATTTCTTAGGTAAACTATTCTATGCTTATGTCATTTGCTTATGACATCACCATTAATTTCAAAATTATGTACCAATTTTGACCTTATCTTAGAATACAATGTAAGATATTGATCTTTACCTAATTTCTGCTAAATTGTTTTCCAGTTTTCCTGCCAAGTTTTGTCAAATAGTGAGTTATTTTCCCAGAAGTTTGGATCTTTTGGTTTATAAAACAATAGATTATTATGGTCCTTACATACCATACATTGTATGCCCAATCTATCCCATTGATCCACTAGTCTGTCTTTGAATTAGTACCAAATTATTTTGTGAGGTCTGAAATTGCTACACCACCTTTCTTCACACTTTTTTCCACTGATTCCCCTAATATTATTGACCTCTTGTTCTTCCAGATGAATTTGGTTATTATTTGTTCCAACTCTATAAAATAATTTATTGGCCATTTGACTGGTATGTCACTGGATAAGAAAATTAAATTAGGTAGAATTATAATTTTTATTATATTGACTTGGACTACCCATGAGCAATTGTTATTTTTCTGCTTATTTAAATGTGACTTTATTTGTGTGAAAAGTGTCTTACACTTGTATTTATATAGTTTCTGGGTTTTTTGTCTAGTCTGGTAGCTTCCCAAGAATTTTATATTGTCTAGAGTTGCTTTCAGTGGAATTTTTCTTTTTATCCCTTGCTGCTGGACTTTGTTTATACTACATAGAATGCTGGTGATTTATGTGAACTTAATAATATCCTGCAATTTTGCTAAACTTAGTGACTATTTCAATTATTTTCTTAGTTGATTTCCTAGGATATTCCAGGTACCATATCATATTCAAAGGGGGTGTTTTATTTCCTCAGTGTCTATTCTAATTCCTTCCATTGCTTTTACTTCTCATATTGCTAAAGCTGAAATTTCTAGTACAATACTGAATAATAGTGTTGATAATGGACATAATTGCTTCACCCCTGACATTACCGAGAAGGCTCCTAACTTATCCCATTACAGATAATGTTTACTAATGGTTTTAGATGGATACTACTTTTCATTTTAAGGAAAGCTTCATTCATTCCTATACTTTTTAGTGTATTTAATAGGAATAAGTGTTGTATCTTATCAAAAGCTTTTCTGAATCTATTGAGATAATCATTTGATTTTTATTGGGTTTGTTACTTTTATGGTAAATTATACTGATAGTATTCTTAATATTGAAAAAGCCCTGAATTCCTTGTATAAATCCCACCTTCTCATAAGTGTATGATCTATGTAATATATTGATGTAATCTCCTTGCCAGTATTTTATTCAAAATTTTTGAATCAATATTCATTAGGGAAACTAGTCAATAGCTTTCTTTCTCTTTTAATTTTTCCTACTTTAGATATCAGTTCCATTTTTGTATGATAAAAAGAATTTGGTAGAACTCCTTCTTCACCTATTTTTTAAAATACTTTATATAGTATTGGAATTAATAGTTTAACCATCTGGTAAAATTCACGTGTGAATTCACCTGGTCCTGGAGATTTTTTTTCTGAAGGAATTCATTGATAATTTGTTCAATTTCTTTTTTATAAGACAGGGTAATTTAAATATTTTGTTTCCTGAGATCATAATTGCTACAGCTGATTATTTTACTTCAGCATTATTTTACTTAACAACATAGTTTAGGGCCAAAATGGCAGAGTAAAAACAGGAACTCGGTGCAGCTCCCACTCCAAACACCTCCAATACCTATAAAATAAGACTCTAAACAAATTTTAGAGCTACAGAGGCCACAAAGTGACAAAGAGAAACAAATCTCCCACTAAAGGCAGCTTTAGATTGGAGCAAATAGAAGCTAATGACTTTATGAGAAATCAAGATACTCTAAAACAGATCCAAACAAATGAAAAAATATAAGGCAATGTGAAATATCTCATTGGAAAAACCACTAACTTGGAAAATAGATCCAAGAGATATAATTTTAAAATTATTGGATTACCTGAAAGCCATGATCAAAAAAAGAACCTAGAAATCATGTTTCAAAAAATTTTCAAGGAAAATTGCCATGATATTTTAAAACTGAGAGCAAAATAGAAATGTAAAGAATTCACCAATCACCTCCTGAAAAAGATCCCAAAAAGAAAACTCCTAGGAATATTATAGCCAAATTCTAGAGTTCCCAGGTCAAGGAGAAAATATTAAAGCAGTCAGGAAGAAACAATTTGAGTACTGTGGAAACACAATCAGGATAATACAAGATCTAGCAGCTTCTAAATTAAGGGATTGAAGGGCTTGGAATATGATATTCCAGAGGTCAAAGAAACTAGGATTAAAACCAAGAATCACCTACCCAGCAAAACTGAGTATAATGTTTCAGGGCAAAATATGATCATTCAATGAAATAAAGGACTTTAAAGTATTCTTGATGAAAAAATCAGAGCTAAACAGAAAATTTGATTTTCAAATACAAGAAGCAAGAGAAGCATGAGAAGGAAAACAGGAAAAAGAAATCATAAGGAACTTATTAAAGTTGAACTATTTGCATTCCTACATGGAAAAATAATAATTGTAACCTCTGAGACTTTTCTCAGTACAAGGACAATTGAAGGGAATATATATGTATGTGTATATATGTGTATGTATACATACACATATGTATGTATAGGAGGATGTGTGTGTGTATAAATTCATATGTGAGTGTGTGTATATGTGTGTATATCTATACATAGAGTGCACAGGATCAGTTGAATGAGAAGGGATGATTTCTAAAAAATAAAATTAAGAGGTGAGAGAGGAATATGAGAGGAGAAAAGGAGAGATAGAATAAGGCAAATTACCTCATTCAGAAGAGGCAAGAGAAAACTGTTACAATGGAGGGGAAGAGCTGGAAAGTGAAAGGGAATGGGTCAACCTTACTCTCATTGAATTTGGCTTAAGGAGGGAATATCATACACACTCATTTGGGTATCTTACCCTACAGGAACGTAGGGGGGGAGGGGATAAGATGGGTTATGATAGAAGGGAGGGTAGATTGGGGGAGAGGGTAGTTAGAAGCACATATGTTTGAAAAGTGACAGGGTCAAAGTAGAAAACAGAATAAGGGGGGGCAGGATAGTATAGAGGGAAATACAATTAGTCTTTCAAAATATAACTACCATGGAAACATTTTGTGTAACTACACATGTACAACCTATATTGAATTGCTTATCTTCCCAGTAGGGTTGGGTGAGGAGGGAAGAAAGGAAAGAACCTGGAAATCAAAGTTTTAAAAACAAATGTTTAAAAAAATTGTTATTGTTGTTTTGCATGCAAATGGGAAATAAGATACACAGGCACTGGGGTATAGAAATCCATCTTGCCCTACTAGAAAGTTAGAGGGGGTATTGTGGATGATATAAGAGAGAGCAGATTGGGGGAAGGGGTATACAGTAGTGTTGCTATCTTGGGGTGGGGAGTAGGGGAAAGACTGGGATAAAATTTGTAACTCAAAATCTTGTGGAAATGAATGTTGAAAACTAAAAATAAATTTAAAAAACAAAGAAAACATATTTTAGGATTCTGGTTTTTAATCCATTGTGCTATCTGCTTCTATTTTGTGGGTGAGTTCATTCCATTCTCATTCACAGCTGTAATTACTGTGTATTTCCCTCCATCCTGTTCTTCCCCCTCCTTCTTTTACCCTGTCCCTCTTGAAAAGTGTTTTGCTTCTGACCAATTGTAATGGGAATGGGAATTTGAAAATCTTCCCCTCCCCTTAATAGACCTGGGGGGGGGGGAGTGTGCTAAAGACCCCCCCTGCTTTGAAAGTAAACTCTGCTGTCTAATAGGTTGAATGTAATCATATGGAGCCTGTGATCAAAAGAATTTGCTGAAGGGTGGATCAGAGCCCACAGGAAGCTTTCCTGCTGTGAAGACTAACTCTGGTTTCTATTGGCGCTTCCCACGGAGGGGTTGTTGTCTCTTCGCCAGTGCCATGTCTGCCCTTAGACCCCTAGTGAAGCCTAAGGTCATCATGAAGAGGACCAAGAAGTTCATCCAGCACCAGTCTGACAGATATATCAAGATCAAGGGAAACTGGAATAAACCAAGAGGCATTGACAACAGGGTGTGAAGGCAATTCAAGGGCCATATCTTGATGCCCAATATTGGCTATGGAAGCAATAAGAAGACAAAACACATGCTGCCAAGTGGATTCAGGAAGTTTTTGGTGCACAATGTCAAAGAGTTAGAAGTGCTCCTGATGTGCAACAAATCGTACTGTGCTGAGATTGCTCACAACATTTCCTCTAAGAATTGGAAAGTTATTGTTGAGAGCAGCTCAGTTAGCCATCAAGATCACCAATCTAAACACTAGACTGAGGAGTGAAGAAAATGAGTAAAAAAGCTTTGCACATTTTTATTTATGTTAAATAAACCCTCAAACTACAACAAAAAAAGACTAACTCTGCCCCCTGATAGGCTGAATGTCACATGGAGCCTGTGGTGGGAGGGGTTGGCTGAAGGGAAGCAGAGCCCACAGGAAGCTGGTAGTCAGAGCTAGCCAGACAGTGGGGGAGAGAGGAGGACCTCACGCAAGGAGTCAGATAAGCTCCTGATTATATATTCATCTTGTATTGGTGTGTTGGAAGGCTGAAGGATGCCCTGGCTCTCATTTGGCTTCTGAATATCTTTGGTAATATGATGGAATTGGCTTACTGGTTTGGGGATTTGGTTTTCTGGTGTCTCAATAAATGCTTCAGCTCTATCCTCTATCTTGAGAGTTTGGTATATTTAGCTATCAAACATCATGTGATACTTATAGTCAGGGTCTTTATTGTGATTGTGGGCACTAAAAATATCACATTGGCACTACACCAACATCTTTCCTTAATCCAACCTTTTGTCTATTAACTTCCTCTTTTTTTAAATTTCTCTCCCCTCCTACTTCCCTGTAAGGCAAGATAGATTTCTATACCCAACTGAGCATATATATTACTCCCTTTTTCAACCAATTCTGATAAAAAGTAAGGTTCAAGCATGGCCCACCTCTCCCATATTGTACTGCATCATAAAAGTTCTTTTGTACCTCTATGTAAAATATTTTACCCCATTCTAACTCGTTCTTTTCCTTTTTCTGAGTACGTTCCTTTCTCATCCTTTATTTTTTTTTATATCATACCATCATAGTCAACTCACGCCCACACCTTCTGTCTATGTATACTTTTTCTAACTGCTCTAATAGTGACAAAGTTCTTAGGACTTATATGTATTGTTATTTCATATAGGAATGTAAACAGTTTAACCTTATTGAATCCCTTATGATTTTTCTTTCCCCTTTGCCATTTTATGCTGCCCTTGAGTCTTGTATTTGAATATAAAATTTTCTGTTCAGCTCTAGTCTTTTAATCAAGAATGCTTGAAAGTCCTCTATTGTGTTAAATATCTAATTTTCCCCTAAAGGATTATACCATTTTCTTGCCTAGGTGATTCTTGGTTTTATTCCTAATGCCTTTGCCCTCTGGAATATCATATTCTTAACCTTTTTATTCTTTATTGTAGAAACTTCCAAATCACATGCTATCCTCACTGTGGCTCCACAATATTTGAATCAATTCTTTCTGGACACTTGCAGTATTTTCTTTTTGATAAAGTATCTCTGTAATTTGGCTACTATATTCCTTGGAGTTTTCATTTTGGGACTCTTTTGGGAGATGATCATTGGATTCTTTCAATTACTATTTGACTCTCTGGTTCTAGGATATCACAGAGCAGTTTTCCTTGGTAATTTCTGAAAATATAATTTCTAGGATCTTTTTTTTATCATGGCTTTCATGTAGTCCAATAATTATTATATTATCTCTCCTCAATCTATTTTCCAGGTTAATTGTTTTTCCAATGGGATATTTAATATTTTCTTCTATTTTTTCATCATTTTGATTTTGCTTTATTGTTTCTTGATGTCTTGTGTATTTTATTAGCTTACACTTGACCAATTCTAATTTTAAAAGAATTATTTCCCTCAATGAACTTTTGTACATCCTTTTTGATTTGGCCAATTCTATTTTTTAAGGAGTAATCTTTAATGAATTTTGCATTTTTTTTTCATTTTTTGTCATTCATTTACCAAACTGTGGACTCTTTTTTTCATGATTCTATTGCAATGCCCTCCTTTCCTGTCATAATTTTCCTTCACTTCTTTTCTTTGACTTTTTTTCCTTTTTTTTCTTTTTGGAGGCAGAGTTAAGTGACTTGCCCAGGGTCACAGAGCTAGTGTTTGAGGCTATATTTGAACTCAGTTCTCTCTCTTATTTGATATTTATAATTCTTTTTTGAGTTCTTCCAGGAAGTCTTTTTGAGGCCTAAGACCAATTCACTTTTTTCTTTGAGGCTTTCTATGTAGCTGTTTTGAATTCATTGTCTTCTTCTGAATTTATGTTTTGATCTTCCCTGTCACCATAATAACTTTCTATGGTCAGGTTCTTTTTTGTTGTTTGCTTATTTTTCCAGTCTATTTCTTGACTTTTAACTTTATGTTAAAATTGGACTCTGCCACTGGAGAAGGGGACACTTTCCCAAGCTTCATATTTTTCATGCTGTTGTTTTCAGTGCTAATTCTGTAAACCTGTAAATTTTCAGTTCTTCCAAGGTGGTTTGTTTTAAGGAGAGATGTGGTCACTGCTGTCCTGGTCTGTGCTCTAGTCTGTGATAGACTATGAGTGTTTTTTTTTCATCCTGCAATTATGACCAGAGTGCCTTCTCTCCTATGGCCATACCTTCTACATTTTTTAGTGCTGCTCCTTGTTCTGGGACTATGATCCAAGCCTGTGAATTGGATCCCAGGTGAGGTAACTGAGTCTTGTCCACAGTGCCAACAAAGAGTCCCCTGCAATCTCCTTCTGACCAGTTGTCCAACCCCCTCCTATCTGCGTTCTGAGAGGTCTGGAAGTCCCCATGGCAGATTCAGTCACCCCCAAGGCTTGTGCTATTTTTCTAAGGCATTATCTGCTGCTGGCTTACAGGGGTGCTGCCTGCATGGGACTCTACTCCACTGTCACCCTAGTGAGATAGACTTTTTCCGTTCACCTTCTAAGTTGACTTTGACTGGAAAATCATTTCACTCCATCCTTTTATTGGTTCTTCTGCACCAGAATTAATTTTGAGGTATTATTTTAAAGTTGTTTGGAGAGGAATTTGGGAGTGCTCAAGTGAGTGTCCCTGCCTTTACTCTGCCATCTTAGCTTCATCTCCTTATTAGGCACTTTTTATGTGCCAAGATCTATGCTATATGCAGGAAATACAGATGAGAAAATAAGATAACCTATGCCTTCAAGGAGCTTACATTTTATTTCAGGGAGACATCACAAATTGAAAGGTTCAGCTTCAGGGCAAATGGAAGAGGCTATTATTCCTTACAGTACAAACGGAAAGGTGGATGACAACATCCTGGCTCCTTGGAGTACATTGGTGGGACAGATAACATGCTTAGGGGTCTGGCAAGTATAGCAGCAGACCAAAGGTAAGGCCTACCTATCATCTGGGGCACAATATCTAGGCAGATGATAAGGCCTGTTGTCCTAATTCTCACCAGAAGAATTATAGTTGATGACTTTTTGCTCATCCAAGCAGTATGAAGAGCCATATTTACACTGTAGAGAGCAGGAGGGTAGATTGGAGGGTCTAGGCACAAGACTCCCGGACAAGGGAGTATAGGCAAAAGTTCCAAGGGGAATAGCAGTTCTGGGTTCCCTCCCACAGGAGAAGAAGGTTTGGGGGTTAGCACCCTAAGAGGGGAAAGAAAGCTGATAGGATCATCAGCTGGAAGGTTAGAGGGAAGGGAGCCACATTGGGCCCAGGAAGATTTGGGAATTAGCTGAAATGGAATGAGGTAAGGCTCCTATTGATAGCTCCTATTCCACTTTCTGATGCCTGGTGGGATTCATAGATCTTGGACATAGATAAATTAATTGTGTCCAGTATTAAACATGAAGAGGAGGCAATATGATACAGTGAAAGGGTATGGAATTTGGAACCAGACAAACTAGGTTGAAATTCCAGTTCTGCCACTTACCAGCTATGTGACTTTGCAAATGTCACTTAACCTGAGTCTTAGTTTCCTTATCTGTACAATGAGGGTTGGATTTGCTGTCCTCTAAGATGCCTTCCAGCTCTAAATCTATGAGAGTATGGGTTGGTTGGATTAACCCTAGTTACTTCCTGAAACAAAGGTTCATCTTTTTTATATCAATATTCACCCAATGTTGTAAGTAATGGACTGTTGGTAATGGTATGCCACAATATATGAAGAATTGAAGCTGTGAATCACCTAAAGAGCAATGGAGACACATATGATGGAGGTTAGTTTTACTCACTACATGATAAATAACAAGCTGTTAAGGAAAAGTGTTAGAAAGGTATCATGGAGAGAAAATGGATTGTTCACATGTTGTGATTAAGAAATAATGCAGATAGATGTCCCGTGCTTAACTGGTATATTCATGAGGTTAAGGAAAGACATAAAGGCCTTCAAGCATATTGGGTGGCCCACCCAATTTATGGTGAACTGATGAAAGAACATAGTCAAGTCAAAGAGGAAGAATAGGTATGGATGGACGATGATCTTCCTCATTGGAAAGAATACTGTTATCAATGTTATCACAGATTCATTTGGGGAATAAATTGAGAACCCATCTCATATAATTTTGAGGAGGTAAGTGCTTTGTTAAATGTAAATTATCATAAAAATGGGAGTTGTTTCTAGTAGTCATTTATTTCTATTTTAGCTCTCCTCAGGACTTCACAGATGAGTAAGCAGCCTGAGCCAGAGAAGAAACTTCTACTACCCTCAGGCTAGGTGCCTCCACCTCTCCCCATCCATGGATATGCCTTGGTCACTGACAAACCATTTATTCCCCAACTCTATGCATTAATAATGGGAGAATTGCCCCTCTGAAAAGTCTCATAGAAGCATTCCTAGTCAAATGAAGGGATGACAACATAATGGTAAGAATCTTCAAATATACACAGGTATTAATGCTGCCTCTGACATTTTCTTATTGTAAGACACAGGGTAGCATGGGGGGAAATTCTCATCTAGTTCTCAGAGGGGATTTACAACAAAGTAGGTACCCCAAGGTGCTACTGCTTATTGTTTTCATATGAAATCCAATGTTCAAACAAGCAGCAGCTTCCTTCACCAAGGAGGAAACAGTCTAGGGGCAGGGAGAGAATAGCCACTACCAACAGGCCAGCTTCCCAGGTGTCTTTGGGTCTCCCACCTGCAAGTTCACTTGTCTGTCTATTGATTTTCACCAGTAACCCATTCACCTTCTTTCATCACCCTTCACCCAGAGTTCCTGAAGAAACTGCCACAACTTTCCTGACTTCTTCACTACACTGATGCTTTTGAAATAAACACAAAGTCCTTTGGGTTTTCTAAGGGTTCTCATTTGCTGACACATACAGGGAAACATTCAGGGATTTAAAACAACAAACAAATGGAAAAATCCCAGGGGGTTTCCTTTTTTCCCTTTTTTTAATTCTGAACTTGAACACCAAAAAAAGCATACTTCCCTACACACAGAAGAGCACAAAAAGAGTCCTCTAATATCAAACTGTGAATTACCATTTCAGGTCATTTGACATTTTTCTAAATATGTAATAAATTCTACATTTTATTTCTGGAAATGCTCATCTGTGTTTCCTATCCTCCTCTGTGCATTTGAAAGAAAAAAATTCACTGGCTCTTTTTTTTTCTTCGTCAATATTGGTAATGTTCTCCCCCAATTTAAAAAAAGGATAATAAATAAGTATAGTTAAGCAAAACAAACACACATCTTAGCTCTGCCTAAAATTACGTTTCTTTTTTTGCACTTGTGTCCATCATCTCTCCATCAGAATGTGGGTAATATGCTCCACCACATAGACAGTGACGGAGACTAAATAGTCATTACCTTGATCAGAGTTTTAAGTCATTTGAAGTTGTTTATCTTTACAATTTTGCTCTCCTTGTATAAATTGTTCTGCTTATTTAATCTGCATCAGTTCATATAATACTCAGGATTCTCTGAAATAGTCTCATCATAGAGTACAGCATAGTAATATTTCATTAAATTCATATGCTACAATTTTTCAACCATGCACCATTTGTCAAAAGGGCAAAGATACAAGCTAAGTTACAAGCTTAGATTCTTCTTCTTTATGTTTCTTTCCCATTTCCACCTTTCAATCACTGGATTTCTGGACTGCTATTCAGTGTGGCATAAACCTCAAGGTTTTTCACCTCCCATTCTGGCATGCATCTTAGTTAGGAGTCCTCCTTGGATTATCATAACAAGGCTCTCTTTTGGTTCTACCTATCTATCTCCTCTCTTGAAAGTTGTCAAACTAGGTTATGATTTATGTTTGTAACGTTTAGGGGGAACTGTAACCAGTGCCTGGTGATCTGTAAGTATTCAAAGAAAGCATTGTCATGCAGAAGACAAGAAGTCTCATTTTAGAACACAAGGTCAAGAGAGATATTGCTCATTGATACGAAAGTTAACTTTTTTTCCTTTACTGCTTTTCCTTTGTACCCTTGAGACGCTGAGCTTCCTCAGATCCATGTAGGGAATGGTGACCACGAATTACAGTTCTTGTCATTGTAACCCAGACAAGATTGATGATGGATAGTTGACAGATAGAACAAGAATCCATTAAGTATTTACTGTGTATCAGGCACAATGGTTATTGAACTAGAGCTAGGAGAAATTTTAGAAGTCATCTAGCCTAGATGACTTTTTCAAACTTTTTATATCACATACCATTTATATTAAATAATAATAGTAATAATAATGCTTTAATTATTTATGTTTAAATTGTTATTTGTAAATTATAATTTAATTATGTATAAATATTATTTATTTATAAATATTCTTTATTATTAACTATATACTTTTTAGAGTTGTAGCAGCAAGCACCCTAGAATACCCAGGATGGCTGCCAGCACAGGTTCTTTGATCTGCCTTTCTAAAAGGAAAGTAACTCAAAAAGGGTTAATAATCTTACTTTAATCAATTAAACATATATGATTTACCTAGTTAACTGGAAAAAGTCAATGAGTGCCTTGAACTTCAGAAAATACAAACAGAAGTTACAAGCAGACAAAAATACAGAGAAAATAATACAAAAACAGACAGCTTCTAGCTGTGTGACCATTGCACACATACCTAGTTAGTCACCAGAGAGAGAAACACTAACATCTGGGTTTTCAAAGCCAGGGGGCTCAACAGCTGCCCGGAGCCTTGCCAAAGTGAGTCCCAAAGCAAAACCTCACCTCAGAGGTACATATAGCCTTTTCCAGAGTCAGAGAACATCACAAGCCTTGTGACCCACTTGACTACAAAGTAGCAAAAGTTGTGCCTTTCTGAAAAACAAGCTTCCCACCATGGGCTCCAAGTGTGCACCTACAGCCTATTAGGTGGCAGAGTATATTTTCAAATGACAAAAGGTCCTCAAATTCTCCTCAGGCTTATTAAGAGGCAAAGAAGATCTTCAAATTTCTATTACCATTATAAGAGGCAACATGGTAAAGTGGATAGAGAAGTGGTCTTGGCTCTAAGAAGATATGGGCTTAAGTCCTTTCTCTGACACATACTGGCTGCATGATGACCCTGACAAGTCAGAAGAGCACTCTCAGCTCTCTAGGCAATTCACTAAGATTACAAATTGTAAAGAAGATGCTACCTACATTCATAGTTGTAATTACCTCTTCTGGGATTCCTTTCTATCAGTGGAATCATAGGTCCAGTCCCTATCTCTTCATATTTACTAATAATGATAAACATCATAAAATTGACAGAAAAGGACAAGATAAAGATTGAATTAGACTTGCTACTAGAGTCAATAGAAAACACCAGAGCTTATTGAATAGGGGAGTGACATGGCCAAGTCTACACTTTGGGAATGTCTATTTGGCAATGAGCTGGAGGATACATTGGAAAAGGGAAAGATAAGTCAGATAAATTAATTAGGATACTGAATATTGCTATATTCCAGGCTAGCATTGACGAGTGCCTGAAAGAGGGCAGTAGTAGTGCAAACAGAGAGAAGAGGATAGATTCAGGAAATGTTAAAGACATAGAAAACACAAAATTTGGCAACTGAAGTTTCAAATTTGGGCGACTAAACAGATGGTGGTGCCCTCCACCTAAAGTTTAGAAGAAAGATAGCTTTTGTGGGAAAAAATCAACACAATGATATTTGTGATAAATATTACAATCCAGTTCTATGCCTGCTCATCCTAATGACTCATACTCTTTCATCAAAAAATAAAAAGGTTTGGAGGAAAGAGTGACAAGAGAGATTCTTGTCTTGTACTCACTGGTCACTGAATCAGAGTACAGAAAGAGCCTATGCTCTTAGGAGAACTTGCAACAGGCACACGTAATTCTTTGAGTGGGGATACTGGGGGAGGGTGTAAAGGTGTTTTCTACAGTTACTCTGGGGCCTGAATTGTGGTTACTATATAAAGTCTTAAGGACTCAACGACCAGGAAAATTATAGGTCAGTACTGGGTGGAGGTAGAGGGGGAGTGGTGAGTGAGAAAATGTTGGATGACACTGGGTAAAGAAAGATGTGGAGTTGTTTTGAATACAACCTAGAACTAGTTATCACGGAGAGGGTGGGATTCGATCCATCTTTCCATTCTCCCATTGACTGGTTACATACCCTTTATGGTCCTACCATTGGACAACCCTGCCTCCCCATCTTCCTCATGAGCTACAGGAAGTCTTACTGGAGAACAGTCTGTCTAGCACGCAGAAAAGGAAAGCAGGAAAAGCAAATGGGAATAGGTTTGGGGCAACCACTGGGCAGAGAGCTCCATGTAGAACCACATAATTTTCCTTGCATTTTCATTGTCACCTATGCTATAGTAACCTGAGTACCTATGAAAGTGATAATTATTTAACAAAGGCAGCAATCAGTTTTTCCTCTTTTTAAAATATATTTAGCACTAACTTCATTTTCATGCCCTAGTTAAATTCTGAATCCAGCCAGAATGATGATGTTGTTGTTGTTGTTGTTGTTGTTGTTGTTGTTGTTGTTGTTGTTGTTGTTCTTCTTCTTCTTCTTCTTCTTCTTCTTCTTCAACATGAACAGCGCTGCAAATCAGTCTGGGCTTAGTGGTTTGAGAGATTCTCTTTTTCAACCTCATGCCAGAGGGATGAGGCTAAGAACACCTGGCAGGGACTTCAGTAGGTGGCTATCTGGAGGACATTTTTATATTAATCTTATTTAAGAGTATGACCCTGAGTAAGTCATTTAACTTTTCTCAGCTCAGTTTCCTTTTCCATAAAATGGGATTATTTTGCAGAGCTGTTGCAAGGAAAAAATGAGATATTTGTAAAGAGTTTGGCAAACTATAAAGTACTATATAAATGCTAGCTAGTAGAAAGTCAGTACATAATAATTTCACTAGGTTTGGGGAAATCAGAGAAAATTTCATAGGGCAGATGGCACAGGAATTGAACCTTAAAATTGAACCTTAGGGGCTCCAGAAAACAAAGGTGAAGAGAGAGAATGCTCTGGGTATGAAGTTGGTTGGTTGGTTGTTGTCTGTTCTCAAAGAGGACCAAAATGATATCGCTATACTAGAACCAAATTTCAATGTGTGAGACAGTGGCTGATCAGATCGATAAAAGCTCATAATGCTTGCACTGGTTTTATGAATAAGTCGGGCACAAATAGTTCATAAAATGTGACCATTTGGGGCAAATACTCTAAATTTGTTCATCATGCATTTCCTTTGAGCTATTTCAATTCTGCTTTGCTCCTACAGCAGGGATAGTTTATACAAAGAAATAAAGGTAGAAGATGGAATGTCATGAACGGGGAACAAAAAGTAGGTCAGTGTGGCTGCAGTGTTGAGTGTGTGAGGGGAAGGGCTTTAAATGCCAAAAATACTGGATGACTAGGAGTTAGACTGCATGACTAAGCTAAGATTTCTTCCAACTTTGATAGTCTGCTCTGCTCTCGCCACTTTGCATCTGTTGCCCTTCCTGGTTTCAACTTGAGAACAAGATGCTCCCTCCGGATTCAGCTCATCACTATACTGCTAAGTGAAAGCTTAATTGACACCATGCCCCTCAGCCTCCTCTCCCCTCGTACTGGAGAGCTGGAAAGTGTCTTCCTTTATAATGGGCAAAAACTGGACTTGCCATTTACTCCACTCTGCATCTGCAGCCCAATGTGGTTTCATCTTCATGGAACAACACGCCCCAACTCTTCCTGCCTCCTTTTGCATACTGTCTGCACTTATTAGATTGTAAGTTCCTTGAAGGCAAGGGCCATCTTTCTATTCATTGTATCCAAAACACTTAGCACAGTGCCTGACACAGAGCAGGCCTTTAATAAATGTTCGCTGGATTGTACCAGTTAGAATATCTGGAGTCCTGTGATCTCTAAGGTCCCTTTTGACTCTAAATCCTTTAAACTTGTTTTAGAGATGATTCTGTTCTCCTTATTTGTGGACCTACACATGTGTAAAACCTCTGGACATTTGAGCATTTTCTTTTTTTTTTTCCAATTACATGTAAAAAAAATGTTAACTTTTTTCTTTTAAAATTTTGACTTCCAAATTGTCTTCCACCTTCCTTTTCTTCCCTAACATCTCCCTGAGATAGCAAATGATCTGACATAAGTTATAGATGTGTAGTCATGCAAAACATATTTCCATATTAGTTATGTTGAAAAAAAACAGATTAAAAAAACAAGACAATTAAGTTTAAAAGTATGTTTTGTCTGCATTCATATTCCATCAGTTCTTTCTCTGGAGATAGATAACATTTTTCATCATAAACCCTTTGGAATTGTCTTGGATTATTATATTGCTGAGAATAATCAAGTCATTCATAGTTGATCATTGTAGAATATTGCTGTTATTGGGTACAATGCTCTTCTTTTCTACTCTCTTCTCTTTGGAACAGTTTGAGTCTTTCCAGATTCATCTTGCTCATTATTCCTTATAGCACAATAGTATTCCATCAGAATCACATACCACAACTTTTTCAGCCATTCTTGTGTTGATGGGGATCTTCTCAATCTCTAATTCTTTGCCACAGCAAGAAGGGCTATTATAAACATTTTTGTATATTAGAGCCTTGTTCTTTAAAAAAAAAAATGGGATGCATTTAAAAAAATACCTAGTAGTGCTATTACTGAATGAAAGGTTATGAAAAGTTCTTTTTTTAAAAAAATTTTGCTTTTTGGAGGGGAGAAGGCAGACAGTTGGGGTTAAGTGAATTATTAAGGTCACACAGTTAGTTAAGTGTTAAGTGTCTGAAGCCACATTTGAACTCAGGTCCTCCTCACTCCAGGGCTGGTGCTCTATTCACTGCACCACCTAGCCACCCCAGGTATGAATAGTTCTATAGCTGTTTGGGCACAGTTCCAAATTTCTCTCCAGAAAAGTTGGATCAGTTCACAACTCTACCAACAGAGCATTAGTGATCTAATTTTCACAGATCCTCTGCAACATTTATCTTTTTCCTTTTCTACCATATTATGAATGTGATAAGTGCGGGTTAATGCCTCAGGGTTGTTTTAATTTATGGTTCTCTAGTCAATAGTGATTTAGAGTATTCATTCACATAACTAGACAGTTTTGATTTCTTCATCTGAAAACTGCTTGTTCATATCCTTTCACCATTTGTAGATTGGAGAATGACTTGTATTCTTATAAATTTGACTCAGTTTTCTATATATTTGAGAAATGAGACCTTTATCAGAGAAACTTACTGTAATTTTCTGCCAATTTTCTATTTTTCTTCTAATCTTGACTGCATTGGTTTTATTTGTGCAAAACTTTTTAATATAATCAAAATTATCCATTTTACATACATGATCTCTTCTTTGTTCAAGTATTCTTCCTTTATCTAAAGATCTGACATGTAAACTATTCTATGCCTCCCATAATCCACTTACGATATCACCCTTTATGTCTAAATCATGTACCCATTTTGACCTTTTTGGTATGTATTGTGTACATGTATAATAGTTTCTATCAAACAGCTTTTGAGTTTTCCCAGCAGTTTTTGTCGAAGAGTGAGTTTTTGTCCTAAATCTTTTGTCCCAAAAGATTGGATCATTGGTTTTACCAAACACTAGATTACTATGGTCATTAACTACTGCATATTGTATACCTAATCTATTCCACTAAAATGATGGGGGATAAAGATAGGTGCTTCAGGGATCCCAATGACCAGAATTCCCAGTGGGCTATGTGAAATGAATTCTCAGGTCTCAAGCAATCTTTTAAGTTAGGATTCTAAAAGTTTATTGTTATGCTTTACAGGAGGCAAGACAGAACTTGCAAACTTAAAGAAGTCATAGGTATAGATTATAAAGCAAAACTATTGTAAATCAGATATCAATTATGCTAACTAGATAAGTGAGGGTGGGATTAGGGAGGAGTTTAGGAGTGGTCAGTGCTTAAAGGGACATGCACTTTTCATATCTACTGTGCAGGCATATTGCCCATAATTCACTGGGAAATAGCCCAAGGTGGGGCTGCATGAAGGTGTGGTTTTAGGCTTGAAATGTCACTAAGTCATCTAGCAGTCAGGATTGACTGAGAAATGCCTAGTCTGCTACCCATCAATGTCCTGTTTGACAAGATGGATGCTGGGAAGCTAAGCTAATAGGGGATTCAGGATGTGCCTAATTGACTGAGGAGTTAACTTACTGATAGTGCATTGAAGGATTCATAGGTGCAGCTGGCCATTAAGGGGAGATATACATTTCTCTAAGCTAAAGGAATTGTTTATAGATGGTTCAGTGAAGGATTCATAGGTATAGCTTGTTATTATACCAAGCAGGGATAAGCAGTTCATGAATTGTTGCTAGGCAGAGTGCTGGCTGGGGAAAGAGACAGAGTTAATTATTTGAGGCTGGGGGAAATATGATTTTACAACTTGGTTTCACAAACTGATATTACAAACATAGGTACCCAAACACAAGTGTGATTTTACAAACTGATATTACAGCTAGATGTTACAAACATAGGTACCTAAGCACCCCATCAGAACCACTCTATTTCTTTGCCAATATCAGATTATTTTGAAGATTATTTCTTTGTAATACAGTTTGAGCTCTGGTATGATTAGGCCACTTTTCTTCAAAAAAATTTTTTTATTAATATTATAGCTTAATATTCTAGCTTATCCCCATTATAGATAATGCTTGCTTGTGGTTTTAGACACTACTTATTATTCTAAGGAAAGCTCCATTTATTCCTATGCTTTCTAGTGTTTTAAGTAGGAATAAGTGTTGTATTTTGTCAAGAGCTTTTTCTTTATCTATTGAGATATTCAGATGATTTGTGTAGGGTTTGTCATTGATATGGTTAATTATGCTGATAGGTTTCTCAATACTGAACAAGTCCTACGTTCCTGATTTTGTGATATATTAACGTATTCTCTTTGTTAATATTTTATTTAAAATTTTTATATCAATATTCGTTAGGGAAATTGATCTATGGTTTCCCTTCTCTGTTTTCGCTTTTCCTGGTTTAGGCATCAGTTCTATATTTTTGTCATAAAAGGAATGTTGTAGGATTCTTTCTTTTCCCACTTTTCTAAATTGTTTATATAGTATTGGAATTAATTTTTCTTTAAATGTTTGGTAAAATTCACTTGTGAACCCATCTGGTCCTGGGGAATTTTTCTTAGGGAACTCATGAATAATTTGTTTAACTTCTTTCTCTAAGATAGGATTATTTTTGGTGGTTTAGTCATTTTTCACTCTTATTTGATGCTTCATGACCCATTTGGGATTTTCTTGACAAAGATACTAGAGTGGTTTGTCATTTCCTTCTCCAGCTCATTTTGCAGATGAGGAAACTAGGGTAAAGAAGATTAAGTGACTTGCCCAGGGTCATGCAGCTAGTAAATGTCACGGTGTTACCTAGCTGCCTCATAGAGTTGTTTAAGTATTCTTTTTCCTCTTCTATTTATCTGAGCAATTTATATTTTTGTAAATATTAATCCATTTTGCTCAGAATGTTAGATTTATTAGCACATAAATGGACAAAATAGCTTCTAATAA
Organism: Pseudocheirus occidentalis; assembly: GCA_028646575.1. NCBI lineage: Eukaryota > Metazoa > Chordata > Mammalia > Diprotodontia > Pseudocheiridae > Pseudocheirus > Pseudocheirus occidentalis. Next base: position 55,490,578 of record CM053599.1, on the reverse strand, counting down.
TTGCTTTAACTTCATTTTCATTGGTGGTAAATTCATTCTTTTCATTTTTGATGCTGGTCATTTCATTTTCTTTATTGTTTTTGTTTAATCAAATCTATTTTTTTCATAAAACAAGCTCTTAGCCCTTTTTGTTAGTTCATTAGTTTCTTACTTTCAATTTTATTAACATTTCCTTTGATTTTTAGGACTTCCAATTTGGCGTTTAATTGGAGATTTTTAATTTGTTCTTTTTCTAGTTTTTTTTTCAAGTTGCATTCACAGTTCATTAACTTGTTCTTTTCCTATTTTATTGATGTAAGCATTTAGAGGTATAACATTTCCCCTAAGTACTACTTTGGCTGTATCCCATAAATTTGAGTATGTTTTTTTATTATGATTATTCACTTTAATGAAATTATTTCTATGATTTGTTCTTTGACCCACATATTCTTTAGGATTAGATTGTTTAGTTTCTAATTAATTTTTAATCTATGTTTCCATGGCCTTTATTGAATGTAATTTTTAATGCATTAAGATCTGAAAAGGAGCATTTGGTTGTGAAGTTTTCATGTCCTAATATGTAATCAATTTTTGTGTATGTACCATGTATTGCTGAGAAAAAGAAAGGATTATTTTCTTCCATTCCCATTCAATTTTCTCCAGACATATATCATATCTAACTTTTCTAACCTTCTGTTAGAAGTCCATTTCCTTGACTTCATTGCTTTTTTTGTTGTTGTTGTTAGCTTTGTCTAGTTCTGAGTGGGAAAGGTTGAGGTCACCCATTAGTATAGGTTTAATGTCTATTTCCTCTTGTAACTTATTTAACTTCTTAAAAAAATTAGATGCTATACCATTTTGTGAATATAGGTCTATTATTGATTTTACTTCATTATCTCTGGTACCTTTTAGCAAAATGTAGTTTCCTTGCTTATCTATCTTAATTAGATATATATTTTGCTTTTGCTTTATCTGCGATCATGATTGCTACCCTGATTTTTTTTTCATTTCAGCTGAAGCATAATAGATTCTGTTACAGCCCTTTACCTTTACTCTCTTTCAAATGTGTTTCTTGTTTCTATGATATATTGTATGATTCTGATTTTTAATCCACTCTTCTATCTGCTTCCATTTTATGGTGAGTTAATCCCATTCACATTCACAATCAGTTGTGGTTACTATGTATTTTCCTCTACCCTACTTTCCCCACCCCCCTCTCTCTTTCCTTTCACTTTGCCCTTCCTCAAAAGTGTTTTGCTTTTGATCACTGTCTTCCTCAATTAATCCTCCCTTCTATTAGACTCCCCCTTCCCTTATCCTTCTCCCCTTCTTCTTCCTTGTATGGTAAGATAAATTTCTATACCAAAATGTGTGTGTTATTTTCTCTTTCTGTCAATTCTGATAAGAGTAAAGTTTAAAGTTGCCCACCAGTCCTTCATCTTCCCCTTCCACTGTAAAAGCTCTTTCAAGACTCTTGTGTGAAATAATCTAACCCATCATACCTCACCCTTCCCCCTTTTCCCAGTGCATTCCTTTCTCACTCTTTAAATTTTCTTTCCTTGGATACCATCGTTCATAGTAAACTCACACCCATGCTTTATATATATGTAGACACCTAATTCATAATAATGATAAAATTCTTAGGAATAACAAGTGTCATCTTCCCATGCAGGAATTTAAACAGTTTAACCTTATTGAATCCATTAGGATTTCTCTTTCCTGTTTACCATTTTATGCAACTCTTGAGTTAGATGCTTGAAAGTCAGACTTTCTAGTCAGCTCTGATCTTTTTCATCAAAAATGCTTAAAAATCCTCTATTTCATTAAATATTTATTTTTTTCCTGAATTTTGCTGGGTAGGTGATTCTTGATTTTAATTCTAAGCTCCTTTGCCCTCCAGAACATCATATTCCAAGCCCTCTAATTATTTAATATAGGAGCTGCTTACTCTTATATTATCTTAACTGTAAGATGGCGGCGTAGAAGCAGCAAGGTCCCGCAGCTCCCACACTGCCACCCTAAACACCCAGAAAATACGAGCCCAGACAAAGTCTAGGAAAGTCTAGGACTCTCAGACTCACACAAATCCAGAGAACACAGCTCTCGCTGAAGGCAGCTCGGCAGCAGGGACCCAGCGTGGCCGCCTGAGCGGAGGCTGGAACAGCTGGAAGCCGAGACCGCGGCCAGGCATGGGACGGTGGGAAGGAGCTGAGCCGAGCCCCGCAGCCAGCCTGCAGAGGTTCTACAGCCTCCAGCACCCCCACACCTGCCAAGGCGTGAGGAGCAGGACGGAGAGGCGCGCAGAGGAGCAGAGAACGGCCAGCCCAAAACCGCAGCTGTGGTGAGGCAGAGCCCCAGGGTGGCCCCTCCCAAGCCGCAGCGTGAGTCTACTTCAAAGAAAATCTAAAGCACCGGCCTGAGGCGAGCTTAGTTAGTGAAAAAGTTAGTGAAAGCTGAAACTTTGAAACTTAATTGGGGAGGGTAAAGCAGTTCGGGCATTCTACTCCCGGGGCAAGGAAGCAGTGGGGGAGGGGAACTACTGGACCCAGCAGCAGTGGCCCCCACCAGGCTGCTTCAGAGCCCCTGGCCTGCAGACTCCGCAGGGGGGCTGAATCGATTGGTCCTGGCTAAGTGCTCTTGTGTTGAGTGGCCTGGATCCAGATCGTGGTCTTGGGTGGTGGTCCTGGGGTGCACTTTCAGCAAGCCAAAGCTGGGGGGACTTGCAACACCCCCCTAATAGCTCCGGCAGTTGGGAAAACCCCAGCGATTTGGAACAGAGCTTCCCTCCTTGGAAGCAGAGTTTCACAGACCTAAAAAAACCAACCAATTAATTGACTGGCCAACATGAGAAAGAGGAAGCAAAATAAAAACACCAATAAAACTCTAGAATCCTTTT
>CM053599.1:55450075-55487203 GCA_028646575.1 Pseudocheirus occidentalis | reverse complement strand
AGTGGGATTGCTGTTATGGGGTCGGGGCAGGAGCAAGACGGGGAGAAAATGTGTAATTCAAAAAATGTAATGAAAATGAATAATGTAAACAAGAAAACAAATAAAAACTAAATTAAAAAAAATATTATCTTAACTGTGACTGTATGGTATTTTACTTATTTCCTTCTGATTACTTGCAATATTTTCTCCTTGATTTGGGTTTTCTGGAATTTGACTTTAATATACCTAGGATTTTTCATTTTCATTTAGAAATGATCACTGAATTCTTTCCATTTATCTTTTGGCCTCTGATTCTAGAATATTAGGGAAGTTTTTCTTAATAATATTTTGAAATATGATGTTGTCTCACCCTGAATATAAATGACCAAAGTGCCACAGAGGTCAAACATCAACCACCATTAACTCTGGAAAAAATACGAAAGAGCTCAAAACAATTAACTCTGAAAAATAAAATAAAGCCAAAGAGTTAACAATGGTTTTAAGCAAAAAGCTTTCTTCATTCTGTTGGAAAAGAACAATTAGATTTATGTGCTAGGGTCTGCTCTGATACCAAGGAGACTCACTATAGTTAGACTAAGCCTTGATACATATACTAGTGTCTATACAGTGAATTGTAGCCATAGCAATAGGGGGTAAAAACAACAGTTTGATAAGTTTGTTTCATAGTAGAGCTTCATGGCCAAAACATGTTCCAGAAAATCAGGTGTTTGTCTGAGCTCAGGGACCACCTGGAGCTGGTGTGAAACAATTCTGGGACTTTACTGCAGCAGAGTTCATCCAGAGGGTGAACACAAAGCAATGTTGTATGCCAAGCTCAAGGCAAAGCTTACTTGCTGGACCTTAGCTTTGGAAAACAGAGTGTCTGCTAATAGTAAAAAAAAAAAAAAAAAAAGGTGGTCTTGGCATGGAGATCCTAACAATGCCTAGGCTTTTTTTTTCAAATGATGGCTTTCAGGTAGTCCAATAATTCTTAAATTATCTCTCCTTGACCTATATTCCATGCCAGTTGTTTTTTCTAATGAGATTATTTCACATTTTTATATTCTTTTGATTTTGTTTTATTGTTTCATTGTTCCTTGCTGTTTCATGGAATCATTAGCTTCCACTTGCCTATATTAATCTTTAAGGAATTATTTTCTTCAGTGAGTTTTGTACCTTCTTTTTCATTTGACCAATTCTACTTTTTAAGAAATTGTTATCTGCAGGGAATTTTTGTACATCTCTTTTTCATTTTGCCAATTCTGCTTTTTAATGAGTTTTCTTCAGTTTATTTTTGTGCCTCTTTTACCATTTGGCCTATTTGTGTTTTATGGTGTTATTTTTCAGTATTTTGGGACCTATTTTACTAGGTGGTTGACTCTTTTTTTTCATTCTTTCCTTACATCAATCTCACTTCTATTCCCAATATTTCCTCTAGCTTTCTTTTTTTGATTTTTAAAACTTTTTGGAGCTCTTCCAGTAATTCTGAGACCAATTCACATTTTTTTTCTGAGACTTTACATGTAGGAGTTACTGCCCCCAATATGGAGGGGGCAATCTCCCAAACTTTAGGTTTTATGTGCTGGTGTTTTCAGAGGAGTTCTGGAGCCTGTAAGTTTTCAGTTCTTCCAAGGTGGTATGATCTAAGAAGAGGTGTTGTCACTGCTCTCCTGGCCTATGAGAAATTGCAAGAACTCTTTTTTTCCTTCTGAAGCTGTGACCATAGTTTCTGCTCCTGCTAGTGCTCATCCTCACCCTGGGACTGGGAACTGGAACCACCTGTGTGCAATGCAACAAAGTTCTTTTCCTGGTGCCATCAAAGTGACTCCTGCAATCTCCTTCTGACCAGTTGTCTGTCATCCTTACCATCTGTGGGTTGCGAGTTCCAGAAACCACAGCTACTGATTCAGGCACCCCTAAGTCCTATGGCTGGCTTGCCAGGGTCGCTTGCATTGGACTGCACTCTATTGTCATTCCAATGAGACAGGCCTTTCCTATCAACCTTCTAAATTGTCTTAGGCTGGAAAATGGTTTCACTCCATCATTTTGTTGATTCTGCCACTCCAGGACTCATTCTGAGGCATTATTTTAATGTTGTTTGGAGGGAAATTTGGGAGATCTCAAGCAAGTCCTCACCTTTACTCTGCCATCTTCATTCCATTCATTTGAGTATTTTCTAAACTCAATGAATATTTATATCATCCCCATGTTCAAATTTCTAGCACCACCGTATGTTTCATAGGACGTTCAAACTTTCACAGGATAAAAAATCTTTAGAATTTAATTAGTTCTACCTCCTCATTTCAGAAATCTCTTCAATGACTACATAGTTGCTGGTACATAGTAACGTTGTTCATTGATGATTCATCATTCAAGTACTCTTCTCCCAAAGTAGAAATGGTTTTCCAGGATCCTCTCATTTTAACTTGATGATATCAAAATTATTTTAGATAAATGGAAATAACATATAATTCCCATCATCAGTAGAAGGTTCATTTCTCTAGAGCTGTAGAGAGCTGAAATACCTTTACCAAAATCACTTTAAATGAAAAGGTCTCACTCCCCTGAAATAATTTTTACTGTTGAACTGCATGGCACAGTTTCTAGGACTTGTGTTTCAGACAACCTCTATGAGCAAGAAACTATTACTGGATCTATTTTCTGCACAGATTGTAGCTATTTCCTCTTATGAAAGATGAAGAAGAGTTGGTCGCAAAGGAGAAGTTGCTCAGAGAGATGATAGAACTGATAAGGGAAGAAGGAAAAGTGAGAGGAAATAGATGCAATTTTAAAAGAGTAAGAAAAAGGGAGCAGGAACAGAGAAGGGAAGAGATTGTGGCAGTGAAAAAGGTGAAATAAGGCAGCAAAGAAAAAGAAATGGGAAGAAAGGAAAAGAACAAGTTCGTTTATATGAAGTATTCTGTTTATATAGCAAAAATGATCCTGTAAATAATCAATGGACTGGGAACATGATGCCATCAACCTTTAAAAATAAAGTTATTGCTCTCTTGTCTCCATTTAGAGGGAAGAGAACCATGGATAGTTAATGAGCCAGGGTAACTGACAATTCCACAGAAACTACTTGAGAATTCCCCCCCCCACCTGTAGCTAAGACGACAATGGTATTTGTATCACAGTTCAGACACCAGTTAATGAGATTTTGGTGTCTAATAAACAGTCATTAACGTGTCTTCCAGCAAATTACCTTTGCCATCAGGAAACAATGGACCATGGTCACAGTGCTTTGTAAAAAGATCACTTGCAATTTTCTCTTCAGAAATCTTAAAATCTATTTAGTCCACATGAAGCTGGAATTTCATATTTGCACAGTCAGTTCCTGAGGTTACTTTTCATACTTTAAAAAGGGGTGGGGAGTGTGATCTCTCGAGGGGTCCTATGGTTTAACGGAAAGAATGCTGCCTATGAAGTCAGAGGACATATACTTGGATGTTGGCCCTGCCATTTAACCAAGTCATTTAATTTCTCTGGTCCTCAGACTCCTTATCTATAAAATGAGGGGATTGAACTAAAGGGCCTCTGATGTCCCTTACAACTCTAAACCTAGGAAACATGAATATTTCCAAACTGAAAGAGCATTTTCATGGTCAACAAATCAGTCCTAAATCCCACATTATTTGGCTACCAAAAGAATAGACCGGGAGCAGCTAAGTGGTGCAGTGAATAGAGCACTGGCCTTGGAGTCAGGAGGACCTGAGTTCAAATCCAGAATCAGACAATTAGCACTTACTAGTCATGTGACCTTGAGCAAATCACTTATCCCCAATTGCCCTACATTCCCCCCTCCAAAAGAAAAAGAACAGACACAAAAAAACCCCTTTTTCCTGGAAAACTGTCAGATAAGTTAATATAGTATATGAAGCTAGATGGTAAAGTAAATAGAGAGCCAGATCTGAAGTCAGAAAGACTTGAGTGCAAATATAGCCTGATATTTGCTAGCTGCGTGACCCTGTGCGAATGTGTTTGCCTCAGTTTCCTCATCTGTAAAATAAGGAAAATTTTAGCACCTACCTGCCAGGATTGTTGTGAGGATCAAATGAAATACTATTTTAAAGTGCTTAGCACAAGGCCTGACAGATCGTAGGTACCTTATAAATGTTAGTGATGAAGATAGAGGTTGATAAGGATGGTGGAGGAGGAGAATGTCACAGCCCAAAGGGTAGGACCACCGAGTCTTCAGAAGTCTGATTGGACTAATCTAGAAGATGGAATCAATCATACATGAAACCGTATATTTGCTCCCTTTAATTCAGATGCCTCCCTGAGTGTGGGGAGAAAAGCAGTGTGATATGTTAGCAAAGCATTATTCAGTGATCCTAATCCAGGTCCCTTCCACCTCTTCATTCAATTGTTATGGTGGTAACCTCCTAATTTGTCTCCCTGTATCCAATCTATTATCCTCCCTTCCCCTCCACTCTATCCATAAGCACCATTGCCATATGAATTTGCCTTAACCTCAAGTTTCTTGCAGGATTTTTGTTGTTGTTCAGTCGTATCTGACCCTTCGTGATCCCACAGACCATAACACAGCAGGCCCGTCTACCCTCAACTCTCTCTGAAAGTCTGCCCAAGTTCATGTCATTGTTTCCATGACATTGTTTCCATCTGTCCATCTCATCCTCTGACATCTCCTTTTCCTTTTTCCTTCAATCTTTCCCAACATCATTTCCAATGAGTTCCATCTTCTCATTATGTGGCCAAAGTATTTAAGTTTCAGCTTCAGTATTTGACCTTTCAGTGAATAGACTAAATTAATTTCTTCCTACTGACTGATTTAATCTCCTTGCTGTCCAAGGGATTCTCAGGAGTCTTCTCCAACATCACGATTAGAAAGTGTCAGTTCTACAGCTCTCAGTTTTCCTTATAATTCACCTCTAACAGCCAGACATCACTATTAAAAAAACCATAATTTCAGCTATATGGACCTTTGTCAGTAGTATCTCTGGTTTAAGTATGCTGTCCAAATTTGCATAGCTTTTCTTCTAAGGGGTGAGCATCTTTTAGCTTCATGATCCCAGTTACCTAGGAAGCTAAAGATAGAAGAACTTTAGAGTTGGAGATTCTGAACTGCAGTGGCCTAAACCAGTCAGGTAACCACACTGAGTCTGGCTTCAATAGGTTGAACTTCTGGGAGCAGAGTCCACCAGTTTTCCTAAAGAAGGGTGACTGGTGCAGATCAGAAGTGGAAAATGTCAAAGCTCCTAGAATGATCCGTATTGAGATCAAGCCCATGAGTAGTCTCTGCAATTCCAGTCTGGAAAATCTTTTTTTTTTTAAATTTTAAAAATTAAACTCTCTACTTGCTTCTTTCTCCATCTGTTCCCTTACATTTGTCAAGCTCTTTATCATTTATAAGCGCATTCACATGTGTTATCTATGTGATTTTGGGCAAGTGTCTCACTGCTCTAGATAACTGAGTATAAGTTAGAGGGAATTTTCTCACCTGGGAGTTCCCTGTACCAATGAAAGAACTAGTGTAGTTTCTAATTCCTTTCATGTGTGCTGTCTCATTTGACTGTCATGTCATCGTTCAAAAAGCTTCATAGACTTCTGCTCTTCATAGGAAACATCCTTCTTCAGAGAAAACACCTCAGATCTTAATCTAGCATTCAAGGTTCTCCATCATCTGATAACATAAGACCTTTCCAGTCTTCTATCACTGCCTACTTAATTGTAAGCAAAGAGCTATAGAAGTTATTTTTATTATGAGTATTACAACCTCCTCCCACCTTCTTATACCTTGTTTTCCATCATATACTCTACAATACAGCTACTGTGGCTTACTTGTAGTTCCTCAGAGAGGATATTGCTCATCTCTGAGGTTTTTATTGGCTCTCATCCATACCTAAAATATGTTGCCCCCTCACTACTGCCTCTTTGTTTTCTCATTTTCCTTCAAGAATCATATCAAATCCTACCTTTTGCAGATCTACCCTCTGCCTCTCTCTCTTCATATATACATATATGTATCTATGTATGTATGTATACATATGCATACATATATATACATAATTTATTTTACGTAACTAGCTCTAGCTATCTACATATGTTGTCTCCCCTATTAGAATATATACTCTTTGAGGGCAGGGACTAGTTTTTGGTTTTTTTCTGCTTCTACCATTTTTTTGTATCCCCTGAATTTAACATAGTGTCTTGAACATATCAAGATTTTAATCCTTACTAACTGATTCCATATATTTAGTAGAATAACTAGTCTACTTTCCATCTTTCCATGCTTTTCTACTTCTATCCCTTTGATTACACTGCTCTGTTAATGGGAATCTGAAGCTCTTTCCTGCCCCTAACCCCTTTGCTTAAATGGTTCCGAGAATGTTCCCTAATTTGAAAGTATGCTCTGCTCCTAATAGGCCAAATGTGGTTATGTGGAGCCTGTGGCAAGAGGCTTGTTTTTGGGGAATGGCCACGCCTTGTTACTTTGTAATTGGACAGTGGGTCAAGAGGGATGTGACATTCTCTGACCCAGGAGAAGCCTATATATACACACCCTGATGTGAGGTTTCCTTTGGGGCTCACTTTGAGAAGAGTTGTGTGATTTGTCCAGGTGAGACTCTGGGAAGCCATTGAGCCCCCGGCTTTGAAAAACCCAGATGTTGGTACTTCCCTCTCTGGTAACTTGAATAGGTCATGGATGTGATGGCCAGATGGTTGGAAGCCTATCTGCTGATCTGTTTCTTGGTCTGCTTGTAACTTGTGCTTGTAAATTGTGCCTGTAACTGGAGTTCAGGGTGCTGACTTTTTCTCCTGAACTAGATAAATGATATGTTTGTTTGATTAAAGAAAGACTGTTAACCCATTTTGAGTCTCTTTCCTTTAGAAAAGCAGATCTAAGAATCTGTGCTAGCAGCCAACCTGGGTATGCTAGGGTGCTTGCTGATACATGTTCCCAAAGTCTGGAATACCTTTCCCTCCCCTTTTGCTAGCAGAAAAATCCCTCCTCCTTTAAAACCCTACTCAAATGCTCCCTCTTCCAGAAAGTCTTCCCTAAAACCTCCAGCTAGTAAGGACATTTTTCTCCTGATTGTCAACTAACACTTTGCTTGAATCTCTCTTATGTTCATTAAGCATTATTTATATTAAAATTATTTGTTGATATTTCCCTCCATAGCTCCATGAAAGGAGGGTATCCTATTGTTCTCTGAATGTTAGTGGCCTGGTTGGTATCATTTCCCTACACTCCAGTCCATCATTCATATAACTGTCCAAGTCATTTTCCATATATATATATATATATATGTGTGTGTGTGTGTGTGTGTGTGTGTGTGTGTGTAAGTCCAACGCTATCAGTCCCCTACCTAATTAAACTCAAAAGGTTCTCTATTGACTCTAAGATCTGAGATTTTAAAAATCGCCTCTATTTAGCTTTGAAAACCCATCACTATCTGGACCTGAACTACATTTCCAGCCTCGTTATATACTACTGATCTTCCCAACATTCCACAATCCAATCAAACTGGCCTTCTCTCTGGGACTTTAATTTCTAGCTTCTTGTATTTGTGCTGCTTATTCCTTGTGCCTGGAATATATTATCCTTTCCTTCATCTTCTGCAATCTCTCTTCTCCTTCAAGACACAGTTCAAATATGAACTTCTGAGCAAAGCCTTTCCTGTTTGTCCCACTCCCAACAACTGAACAGGGCCCTCCTTCCCAAACTATTTTGTATTTGATTACTTTGCATATTCATTTTCTGTTTGTTCTCTTGATAGTGATTCTGAATCTACACATGTGTACTTGTTGGGAGTAGTAAGTCAAGACTAGAGATGTTTCATAAGGAATAAATGCTCTAAGATCCTTGAGAGGAGGGATTGTTTCATTCTTTTTATTCATGTTCCCAGCGTTTAACAACATGGTTGGCATATAGCAGGCATTTAATAAACACTTACTGATTGTATAAACTTTGCATCTCTCCTGCTACCTAGCAAATCACTATTAATGTAGTAGGTATTCAACTAATATCTAACTGAATGCTAGATATTATGAAATGAAAAGATGTACGATTTTGTGGCTCATAATAATTAGCTATGTAACATGTTGAATAAAACATGAAATCAAACATCCTTCCAGTTTCAACCCCAGTGCACAATACAGTACCACCTCACTGAACTTAAATTGGCTATAGATCTGTACTTTCTTTCAAATGAAATTGATACGTGTGGAAGAATGGGTGGAGAGGGACTTTATATCAGGTTCAGTGGAAGGAGTTGTGGATGGGTACGTATTGAAGCATGAAACCTCATTTCACTCACGGTCTTAGCCTTATGGCCAACACACGCAGTGAATTGGCATATTTGGGACTTCTGGTAAGTTTGTCTACAAGAATCTCGTGCTGTTATGCATACTGTCTAAAACAGGATGGGTGGGGTTGAACATGACTCTTGGTAATATAAGACATAGGCAAGAAAGTAGGCCTATGTGATCCCGTTTAGATGTATATAAAGAGGGATGTTTCCCACCTATAATAATGAAACAAAATAAACAAAAAAAATTTAATATTGGAAAGAAAAAAGTAGGTGAAAATCTATTAGCTCCTTAGAGAGTCTAACACGGAGCCCCTATACCTGTTCTAAGCTAGCTAGTTGGATGAGCCTTACCAATATCTACCGTATCTTTAAAAGGTCAGTTTAAGGTAAGATATTGGAATTCCTTGTGATCCTCATTGACCTTCTGGTGAGCTCCTGATCTTGACTCTCTGTAGAGTTATCTTTTGGCCAAAAACAGGCCTTAAATTCTTTCCCTATGATTCAAACATTACATCAGTACCCCAAAACCAAAAACAAAAACTCTTTGACATCCTTGGAATTCTTTTGTTTTTTTGTTTTTTGAAGACTTGGTTTCTCATTTGGCTCAAGCTGGAATAGTGGGGTTATTCACATGTCCACAGAATCTTTGACCTATGCCATTTCTGACCTGAGGTGATTAATCCCTTCCTCAGGCAACCTACCAACCACCTGATCCCAGGGGCCCATTATATTGATTCCAAACAGTGAGGACACCTGAACAACATATAACCCACTGCAGCCCAGAACTCCATTAACCACCTTCAGCCCCCTTCATAGCTGAATTTACAAACACACTCCACAATGACCAACTTCCTTGGAATTCTTATAACACTTCAACATTCTTGTTGATGATTTACAAAAACTGCATCTTCCTTAATAACCTAACCTTGCTCTGCTCCTATCCTATTTTGGCATTTCTTGTTTCCACTCAGTTTTCAAATACTAATAACTTGAAGGAGTAGAAGGAGCACTTGATCCAGATCCCTCCTCTAACACTAAAAAAAAGACAATGCAATCCAGAAGAATGAAAGGGGAAAAAAAGAGGAACAAAGTGTAGTTAATTCCCTATTAATTAGTAGACTTTTAACCAGGTGACTTTAGACAAGTCATTTGACTTTTACCTATCTAAAGACAAAGAACTATGCCAAATAATATCTTCAGGGCCCTTTTAGTTATGATTCTAATTTTAAGCATAAGAATAAATTATATTCTGAGGAAAAGATTGGGGGGAAGGCATAAAATTATCAAGTATGTGTTTTTTATCATCATTCTCTTGCCCACAGTGCCCCACACATTTATATTCTTTGCTTAGTTACTTAAAAATATATTCTATGCTAGATATAAAGGCACTCATGTCTCAGAGGAAATTGGTGCCTACAGATCTTGGCAATGTAGGGGGGATGTATATTGATAGCACAGTACTAGGAAGCCAGCAATGTATCTTCCTGTACTGCACCTGGATTGTCGATTTTAATCTCTGGAACACTCCATCACTCTCTATATATGAACACCAAGAAATTCATCATCTACATTCCTCTCTCCACCCCATTCACAAGAAACTCCTTTTTACTGCTACTGTTTCTTATATTTCTGCTAACTGCATTATTGTTCTTCCTAGGTGTTAGGGAAGAGCTATGCCATCTGTAGACAGCCTATGATTATAACTTCATTTCAGACATCAGGAAGATAGACAGACAAGAGGCCTTCCTCCTTCCTAAGATGAATCATAACAAGTCAACACAGGACACTGTCGTGTTTAAGGGAACATTTTTTAAGCAGCTCATCCAGTTCCTATCCCAAGCATAAAAATGATACATCTGAAGCATATAAATGAGCACAAGGGTGGTCTTTATTCAGGAAAAAAGCAGAGAGTAGGCAGGGATGTGTGGAAATTAATGAGTAAGGCCCCAGAGGTCAGAACTAAGGTAGTGTCTGAGTACAAGAGCCCAGAAGGTGCGCATGCTCTCAAAGACCTTCGTCCAAACAGAACTTTGGATAAATTGACAATTAAGGCTTTCATTAACAACTAGTCCTTTAACCTTTTTTTCTGGCACAATTATGTATGTATCCTCTTAAAAGCTGAGGGCAGAAGCCTTTCAGAGAGAAAAGCTTAATCAGTCAGGACAAATCCTTATCGGGAAATGGAGGATGGTTCTGTCTATGTCCAAGGCTAACCGGAACATAACATAAACTATTTATGGAGGAGAAGCTTTTTGACATCCTTTTTTGTCTAAGCTAGTTGTTATATTTTATGTGGCTGAATGGGGAGTGTGAAAAGGATAGAACTGCTCCTGCAGAGGAGCTTGAGTCACCAGAGAAAATAAATATGATTTTTTAAAGAGTATAAGAGTCCTATCAGTTTTCATTAGCTCCCACATCGAAAGCATACTATTATAAAATTTTAAGCAGCCTCAACCACAGAAATTTTACAATTTAAATATTGTATTCAGGTAGCAACTTTTCTAGAGTTTTTAGAAAACTAGTGTAGGGCACCACCTAGAGGCTGAAAAAATCATGCCTGATTTTAAAAATCACTAGAAGACCTGGTTTTTAATTGGAAACTGAATTCACTTTCTTAAAAAATTAGCCACCTATGTATTTTTTTTTCTTTTTAAGCCACAGTAACAAACTACTGCTTACGGATCTACTTTGGACTCAAGCAACCACATAAGGTCAGAAAGCCTTTGATACAAGGTCTTACAATTATCTCGAGTATTAAAAGGGAATAATTAGACAGGCAGTTTTCTCTTCCAAGACAGAAGAAAAACGGGTGTAAACTAAATTCATGATATAGTAAAATACCAGGAAAGTAAAAATCTTCTTTTCTCTATGCTTTTGATATAATTAATACCCTGTCACGTCACTCTTTCTTATATGCACATGAATATTAATACCTTTCAAAAAATAGAAAGAAAAGGATTTTGGTTCTATTGTTGATGCCACTATTGGAATCCAGGAGACAAGACTAAGTATCTGGTAGTGAGTAGTATGTCACAGAAGTGCAGAAATACAGAAAGGTGTCTCAATGGTCAGTTAGTTGAGCTTAGGCTCCAAAAAGAATCTCTTCTATAACATAGCCAAAAAGTGTGGAGGTGGATGAGGAGAGGACCCATTCCATTTTTTGGTTGGTTGATTGTTAGGAAGAGTTTTCCTTATGTCAATTCTAAAATAACCCTTTTTAAAAAAATTTTCTCGCATTGATCCTGACTCTGCCCTTCAAGGTCTAATCCCTAGTCCACAAGACAAGTTTTTAAATATTTAAACCCGGTTATCATGGCCCCACTGAATCTTCTCTCACATTCTTTCAGACAATGCTTATATGGCCTGCACTGAACGCCCTTCCCCATTCTGGCTTGCCCTAGTATGAATGTTCAATAGTTTATCAATGTCCTTCTTAGGAGGTAGTGCTTAAAAGTGAACTCTACACCAGATATGGCCCAAAGCAAAATGAAAAAGAACTTTCATTTCCTTATTTCTGGACTCATAGTTCTCAGTGCAATCCAAGGTCAGGTTCTTTTGTTGAATGCTGCATCATTCCACTGGTTTACATTGAGCTTGTGGTCCACTAGATCATTTTCAGATTAAATTTCTGTCCTAATGTATCTTTTCCATCTGATACTTGTGAAGCTGATATTTTGTACATTCTTTTCATTTATCCCTACTGAACTTCTTGTCAAATTCAGCCTATTGTTCTAGAATGTCAAGTTTGATGATGATGATGATGATGATGATGATGATGAAACTGCCATCTGATATGTCAAGTCAACAAGTGTTTTTAAGTACTTATATGCTAAGCACTTAGCATTTTGCTAAAAACTGGGAATACCAACACAAGTAGAAAGAAGAGCATCCCCTGACTTTAAGGAGTTAACATTCTAATGGGAAAAGACAACACATAAAAGAATCTGAGCGGTGGGGAAGGGTTTGGGGAAGGGAGAAGGGAGAAGATACCTACATGGGGACATGGTGAAGAACAAAATCTGAAGGGTTGAGATTAAAGCCCAGAGAGAAATGAAGGAATGAACAAGGCTGGCCTGGGCCTTTCCTTAAAGTGGAGGTTCTGAAAGAAATTGACTAACCAGAAAAAGAAGCCACAGGGACAGAGGATCTTCTAGGATAAGAAGGCTGCTAGGGAATGATAAAGAAGTTCAGAGAGTCAGGAACAAAGTCCAAAGAGGAATGACAGTATGTGAACCATTCCTTCCATTTTTCAATTATATGTCAATTTGATAAGAACATTACCCATGCCATCATCCAAACCACTGATAAAAATGTTACCAGTTCAGGACCAAGTACCACCTATCCCTAGGATAATATATTGAAGACCTCCTTGAGACATTAAAAATTATTACTTGAGATTGGCCAGTCAACCAATTTTGAATCTACCTAATTGTACTATCATCCAGCCCATATCTCTTTATCTTTTCCACATAAATATTATGAGATATTTTATGAATTAATCAATTAACAAGCATTTATTTAGTGCTGACCATGTAAAAGGCACTGGACTCAAAGAAATGCTTTCCTAAAATCTTGATTAATGATACAGCACTCCCCAGATTATCCTTTCTATAGAAAAAAAATAATAAGGTTCATTTGGCATGACCTGTTTTTGATGAATCCATGCTGAGTTTTTGTCATGATCATTTTCTTTCCTGGATGTTCACTAACCATCTCTATAATGATTCATTCTAGAACTTTTCTAGGAATCAAAATTGTGTTTACTGACTATTCTGGGCTAAGCCTGACTCAGACCAGTCTCCCGGTAGTTTATGTTCAATATTGGAGTGAAATTAGATACTAATAGGTTACCCAACAATTAACAAAAGTAAATTTACTTAGCAATGGCAGATGATGGATATTTCACAGGGACATGCACTGAGGACACTTGGCCAATTGAGCTGAATGAAAATCCCTTACCTGAGCTGCCCATCAGGGTTTGCTAGACAAGCATCAGGAAATACCTGGAGCTCCTCACACTGGTTTATCTACAAACAACTAAGCAAGGATGTTAATAGCTTGAGCCTTTTGTTCCCTGAAGCAACAAAGTCCCAAGAACAATTTCAATTCCTTTTAAGGAAAAATTAGTGTAATGCTCATGGTGGGCCAAAATTAGGATATTGTTCCCACCACAGTTGGTCTTTGGTTTGTAGAGTATTGTCTTCCCTTTTTCTGAAAACTGTAACATTTATATATCTCTAGCCTTATGACACCTCTCCTGTTCTTCATGGTCTTTCAAATATCACTGACAGTGGTTTAGTAATCACATTCGACGTTTCTTTCGTAAGTGTGGCAAAGCTTTGGCTGGCTGCCTGCAAGATGACCCAAGTCACTAATGACCCTCTTCCCATCATGGGAAGAAAGGAAGATAGTTTCTTCTTTCAGATCAGGAGTGGAGGGCAGGACTTCCTCCCTACTATGGGAATTTTGAAGGATCTCTCTAGGAGAGGAGAGAGAACACAGGAGAAAAGGGAGTTGGGGAACTCTCCCCAAGAAACAGAACAGAATACAACCAGAGCAATAGGGGTCAGGGGGAGGACAACTACATATGCAATTGCTTTTCTCAACTCCAAGACTCCAGTGAAATATCTTACAGCTGAAAACTAAAATGACCAAGGAAGAGATAAGTACCATTTTAGCAATGAAATCTCAAGTGCTTGCTTAGGGAGAATAAGGGAATGAGTAATAGAGCAACTGACCTTCTGCACCTTGACTTACTTCAGATGTATGCAGCTATCACCCATTTCTTTTTAAATGAGAATTTTAAAATACTAGTTTCTGCTTAATTATTTCTAATAGTCAAGTTTTTTTAATCAATGGATTGTAGGTCTAGAGAAGGGTGGATTTTTTTTTAATCAATTAATGGTATAGATGGATTTTTAATCAATAAAGGAAAGAAAAAAATTTGTGTAAGACTGTGTTTCCATCCACAACTAGTTTTAAATCTTTTGCCTAGTTGATAGGGAAAGGTGCCCTCTAAAGCTGTTGAGGTTATTCTTGACTGACATCCTGGCCCCTTGGATTGGGTACTACCAGGCTTATTCTTGGTCTTGTATTTAAAACTCCAGACTTAGAGGCAAAACAACCTGGATTTTAATCTTACATCTGCTACAAGTGGTAGGACCTTTGGCTTTTTTTTAAACCTCTGTTTCCTTTTCTGTAAGATGGAAATAAAAGTTTGGGTACCCATCTTGTGAGGTTATTGAGGCTTAAATGAAATAATGTGAATTGCCAACTTTGAATTGTTTTATAATGTCAAATATTATTATATTCTCTATTTTACCATTCAAGAAATTGAGGTTCTAGGATGTTACATGGCTTGGTCACATGGTAAGTATCAGAGGTGGAAATGGAATCCTTGTCCCTCACATCTCCAAGTTCAGCACTAGTCTACTCCCAAAAAAGATTAAAAATAAAAATTCAAACTTTGATTTAATGGTTGCTAAACACCAAAGAGAGAGGACACCCACAATGTTTTATTTTAGTGTTCACTGAATCTACAAAAACCTGGCATTCTTTTCACTAAATCTCAATGATTTCAGTTCCATTCAGTGGTCTAACTAGACCCACTAATGCAGGCATTTCGGTACCATATATTTGGGGGTGGTTATTCACAGTATAAAACTTAATAAATATAAAATTCCATAACACAATAAATATATGTTCTCATACTTTACTGCTGACAGCATTCCCTAATGCAAGCAAGAATGTCACATGGGTAGGCACAGCAAAGTGATCTGTCTCCTTGCCGAGCTTTTTCTTTGGTCCAAATTAATTTTCATGTTAAGCCAAAAATGATCTTGGGAATTTCTAATTCCAACAGATAGTTAGTCAAGAAAAACTTTACTATCTACTTATAAACATAAACACAGATGCTCATTCACAAAACTTTCCATGATTCCTACAACCCCCAGCAACTTTCCCAATAGAATTCCTCTCCCTAGCTTGAGTACTCGCTTCCTCTCTTCAACTCTCCGACTACCTACCTGACAATGACTCATGATGTCCCCTTGCACCATTGATTCTTTTGTAGTTTTTAATTTTAAAAAATATTGTTATTAAACTTTTTACCATTTATATCTCACTCTGCTCATTTACTCTGTGAGCTTCTTGACAAGAACCATTTCCCAGAATATAACGCACTGTTATATAAAATCAGAGAAATATCTTGGAAGAGACTTTAAAGTTCATCTAATTCAACTTGTAATTAAGTAATAATACTCTAACTAACAAGTCTGACAAGCAATTACATGGAATCCCCTTGTATACCTCCACTAATGGAGGATTTACTACTTTGAAAGTTATCTTATTTCACTTTTGGACTTCTTTACTTACAAGAAAGTTTCTCCTTATACCAGACCTACATCTGCCTCTTTCCACCTACTGTTTAGAATTCTAGGATCAAGCAAAATAAACCCAGTTCCTCTTCTATATAACAACTGTTCAAACACTGGAATCATATCATCCTCAACTCTTTACTAAGCAAAGTAAGTCTGGTTCTTTTGACTAATCCTCATAAATTATGTTCTCCTGTACACACCTGTCTATCTACCCACCCTTCTCTAGACCTACACTAATTCAACATTTATTAAGCATCTATTGTGTGTCAAATTCTGGAGTTACAAAGACAAAAATAAAACAAGCCTTGACCACAAATGGTTAGCACTGTTTATTTCAATTTATTGATACAAGATATTTTGTATTCCTCAATCCTGGAGAGTAGTAGGATGGTCTGGTGGTCAGGCACTGGTGACAGCTATATGTTTTAGAGCTAAGATTGGGACTAGGGCTCTCTTTTCCAATGCATAGAGTCCTTAATGGAACCTCCCTAAACCTTGCAATGGCAGGTTGGCAAAAGAAAGGAAGGCAATGATGAAGTTAAAGGGGAAATTAACATGATCTAAGTATGTTAGAAAGGTCACTCCAGTTCTCTTTTCTCCTGAGCCCAAACTCTGTTTCTACCATTTTTTTAGCTCTGCCTCCCATCACACTTCATTCTCTCACTGAAATTAATAATACAACATCCATTCTACGGGTATGTATTCCATTTGTGATCCCTACGGTCTAAGCAAATTTCTGTACAGCATTATGCTTTTTTTAAAATAGCTGCACAGAGTATACCATGCAGCAAGATGATCGGGATATCACTAAGAAATGCATTTTTATTCTTGTTTTTCCATCTAACTACACACTTGGGCTTCACAAAATAACAACAACAACAACAAAAACCCAACAACCTAGTCCTAACATAAAATGAGAATTTCAGGGCATGATATACCACAGTAACAAACAGAGGAGATGAAATGCCATGTGCTGTAGGACCGTGTGATGCTATCCCTCAAAGGAATGTAATTATAATGTCAGCTGCAACAGAGTACCCATTCTGTATCGCCACCTGTGGAGAGGAGACAACTAATGTGAGTGAGTACATGAATGTTTATAAACACAGTGGGATGAGAAACCAGCCCTGCTAGAGAACTAGAAACTTGAAGAATTCTCTGTGAGATGATAGATCATGGCTGTTTATCCAGAAGGGACCTTACAGGTCATTTAATCCAGCTTCCTCATTTTAGAGATGAAGAAGTTAAGTGAGTTGCCCAAGATAGGTCACACAAATAGAAAGTAACAGTGCTGGGATTTTAATCAAAGTCCTCTTTCACCAAACCTCTTTCTACTGGAACAGGATTATTGATGGCATGGTAACTGGGGCACTCATTCTCCATGGGCTCCCCTAAAGCTACCCTAGGTTCTAGGTACATTGTGTGTCAGAATCCTCTTTACACCATAAATAGCCCATGAGTGGCCACCAATATGTTTCCTTTTACTAGACAGTCTTATTTTATTGTCAGGAGATACACACTTCATTTAAACCAAGGGCGTTTAATGAAATAGCAATATAATAAACATAATAACACAGCACTCATTCCATAACGCTGGAGCTTCCCAACCCCTCACTCCAAATAAAGTCACTCTCAGTCTATGCCCATTATCTTCTGTGAGCAGCTTGACTGAAGGAAAAAGAAGTATTGCCATTGAGTTAACTAAGAAAATGGCAGCCCTCTCCAGGAGGGGAGAGGCAATTAACTATTGTACCCTTTTCCCCCAGTGGATAGAGGAAAGACTGTTAGGTGATTTTGAAATAGTAACTCAGCTGAAAGCAATAGCATTGGAACAGTTGAAGGTTGGAAGAACTTCCATTTTCCCTTGCAGGGGAAAGACTTATTGACCATAGCATCCTTAGTCAAAGTTGGACGGGGGATCAGGTGACTATGATAGATGAAAACCAATTGGAACAATTAAGTGGTTCCCAACAGGGAACAGCTGAGATGCCACATCTGGTAGGGAAAAGGCCCAGCAGAGAACCAGTATTGGCAGAAGGCAGCAGCAGCTCTTCAGTGTCAGAGGTGGAAGATTCCCCTCCACCATATCTGTTCTAATTATATGTGTGCCTTTAATGTGTACCCATCCACATAGGTATCTTAGCCATACTTGCTTCTCATGTGGAAATACCCCACCTCTAATCTATAAGAATATCCATTTTTCCTTCCATTGTATTCAAAGAAGACAAAGTTAAAAAGGTTTTGTAGGGAATGCTCTACTCTTATTTATAATACTACACAATTTCATTAAATAAATGAATTTTATTTGAACCATGTGTTTTATTTAAGTCAAGAAGCATTTATTACTCACCTACCATGTTCTAGACACTGTACTTAGTGCTAGGGATACAAAGAAAAGCAAAACACCATCCCTGTTCCCAAGGATCACAGATCTGATGGCAATAAAAACTTGCGCACAGACTGTAAGAACAAACGATATACAGGATAAATTGGACATAGTCAACAGAGGGAAGAACTAGGATTAAAGGGCATTGGGAAAGGCTTCCTGTAGAAGGTGGGACTTGAAGTAAACTAGGGAAGTCAGGAGGTGGAGATGAGGATGAAGGGAATTAGTTCTAGGCATGGGAGATAACCATTGATTAAATACCCAGAGGAAGGAGATGGAGGATCTTGTTCACAGAGGAAAAA
Organism: Pseudocheirus occidentalis; assembly: GCA_028646575.1. Lineage (NCBI taxonomy): Eukaryota > Metazoa > Chordata > Mammalia > Diprotodontia > Pseudocheiridae > Pseudocheirus > Pseudocheirus occidentalis. The sequence continues at coordinate 55,468,881 of CM053599.1, read as the reverse complement.
GAAGACCAGTGTGACTGAATCACAGAGTACATAGACAGGCAGAAGGGTTAAGAAGAGATGCAGGTTATGAAGGGCTTTGAATGCCAAATGGAACGTTTTATATCTGATCCTGGAGTTGATAAGAAAGCCACTGAAGTTTATTGACTATGGGGATGATATGGTCAGACATGTGCTTTAGGAAGATCACTATCTTGACAGCTGAGATCCTCTGGCTGACCAAAAAGAGTTTGCATGTTGGTGAAGTCCCATTATCTGAAGGTTAGGAAGGATTCTGATCTACAAAGTACCTAAAACCTGAATGGGTGAAGAAGGCCTCAAAAGCTACAACAATATCTACCTTAATTACATAGTTATTCGTCCTAACTCTGCTATGCAATTTTAAACTCCCAGGACATAAACAGTTCATCCTTATCTTTCAAGTTCCATGGTAATGCTGATGAATAATGGTGCAGTTCATGTTGACTAAGGTATGGAAGGACAGCTAAGTGGCACAGTGAATGGAGCATCAGGCCTGGAATCAGGAAGACTCATCTTCCTGAGTTCAAATCTGGCCTCAGACACTTAACTAGCTGTGTGACCCTGGGCAAGTCACTTAACACTGTTTGCCTAAGTTTTTCATCTGTAAAATGAACTGGAGAAGGAAACGACAAAATTCTCCTGTATCTTTCCCAAGAAAACCCTAAATGGCGTCATGAAAAATCATACATGACTGAGAAATGACTGAAAAAGTAAAGAAGGTGAGAGGCTCTTGTTATGCCCAATTTCTGCTACCATTTTGTGAAAGAAAAAGCATCTTGTCTTTCATCTGGGGATAATGTTTTCAAAAGCATCAGTTATCCCTTAGAAAGAGATTTTTGAAAGGTTTTCTGATGGTCCTCTCAAATCCTGGCTGTGGAATACATAAACCGCATTTCCTTTTTATTAGATCAGTGTTGTCTCTGGGACTATCAACACCAGTGACAGTATTCACCCAACTTTTGGACACGTTTATATATATTCTTAGGAATCTGAGCCATTATTCTGTGAAGTGGAAAAAAACCTTTCACTATGTGGTGGAAACAGCTGTTCTTTATAATCTAATTAGACATTCTATTTTGGTGAGTTGTGCTTTTTTTCTGTATACTTCTGCTTAATGTTTGAATGACTTACAGAGTTCTTGGGGAACTGAGCTGTACTGAAAGATGAGTCTTTGAATTATCCACTGTAAAACTTAGATGGTTACTGGAACAAATACAATCTGTTACTTCATTCCCTATGCTGTCAAGTAAGTACTCAAATAAATCTACTACAGTTAAAGAACAGAAAGTCAAGAGAAAATCATTCAAGGGAGGTGAGAGACCTAGTGAAACAGAGGTTTAAAACGCAACTAAAATCCAAATCATATGCATATAGTATGGGATAGTAGATAGGGCTGGTCTCAGAATCCAGAAGACCTGGGTTCAAATTCTGCTTTGCACATTTCCTAGCTATGAGACCCTCAGCAAGTTATTAACTTCTCTTATCCTCTGTCTCATCATTTAAAAAAATAGGGATAATAGTGGTAATAATAAACCTTACTTCCCAGGGTTGAGGAGTCATTGTAATAAAATGTAAAGTATTTGCAAACTCTAAGGGTCTATGTAAAGGTTAGTTATTATGATTCTAACACATGAAGTGCCAAAGAACCCACCATCTTGGGTCCAGAGAAGAGTCCAGCAAGCACTGAGGTGAAGGAGCCTGTCTCCTGATAACAATAATAGCTAACATTTATGTCGTGCTTACCACATGCCAGGCACAGTGTTAAGCATTTTATAATTACCTCATTTGATTCTCATAACAGCTCGGGGAGGTAGGTGCAGTTATTACTCCCCGATTTTACAGATGCAGTTAGACGGCTCAGTGGATAGAATGTTGGGCCTATAGTCAAGAAGACTCATCTTCCTGAGTTCAAATCTGTCCTCAGACACTCACTACCTGTGTGACCCTGGGCAAATCACTTAACCCTGTTTGCCTCAGTTTCCTCATCTGTAAAATGAGTTAGAGAAGGAAATGGCAAACCACTCCAATATCTTTGCCAAGAAAACACTAACTAGGGTCATGAAGAGTTGGACACAGATGAACAACAGCCTTTACAGATGAGGAAATGCAGATCTTCCTGACTCTAAGGCCCAGCATGTTGTCTACTGCACCACCATGATATCTAGCCAGGTTTACCAACATTACTGAAATTGGGGCCAAAGCAATGAATGTGTTCAGTGAATTCTAGGCCTCTAGTTGCAGCCCTCCCAAGGAAGTGAGAAGTAGTGGAAAGATTACCAACCTTCAATCTTCAATGTTAAGTGACTTGACCTCTCTGAAGCTAGAGCTGTAAATCTGTAAAATGGGCATCATAATGCCATTCTCACAGGTCTGTTATGGAGATCACATTGCATAGTATACAGGAAGCATCATACAACAGGGCTGTTGCTGCTGGTATTTTTTTATTGCAAACCTAAAAAATGAAAACATTTCAATATACAGAAAAGAACAAGACTTACAAGTAAATGAATTTCTGCTGTGCAGTTTTTTTAAGAAGTATGTGAACATACATATTTAACATAATAATAACCACAACAATAAAAACCAACCCTGCTTTATTTAGGTCTCTTTCCTCACTATTTTTGGTTTTCTTCTGTGAACTAAAAAACTGCTTTATTGAATTTATGTTTTGCATTTCTATCACCACTTTTTAACATACCTCCCTGTAAGTAAGGTGGATTTTAGTGTGTGTAAAGTGAATTTTTGTTATTATTTCTTAGTGTTCAGTTTCCCGGGATCCATAGCCATAGCACTCTCTTGTTCCCAGGTATTTGATATGAGTTCCCATAATTATGGTTCAAAGCATCTCTGCCACACTTGCGCAGCATTATATAATGATAAATAATGTAAAGATCCACTGCAGGAACACAGTGAGATATAGGGATGAGGGGATGTACACTTGTGAGGATATTGCTACCAATAGGTCCTCTTTGCCTGTTGCCCCTATAAAGCAGGTGGGCATTGGTCAGTGAAGGGGGAACCTTAGGGTTGAATGCATAAATGTTGTATGTGCCTCAACTGGCCTCCATTGAGGCTTAGGGGGAGCCTTAGGGTTGAAGGCAAAAGCTGGAATGTTGTGTGCCTTGATTGGCCCCATCAAGGTTTGGGGGGGAATCTGCGTTTGCCTCAATTGGCCCCCATTGAGGCTTGAGGGGATTGAGGGCGATGCACAAGCTGTGTCTGTCTCAATGCCCCCATCGAAAAGCAGGGGTAGTTGCCCCCCCCCCGCCTTCTCACCTGCCCCTTTGAGAAAGGTGATTAGTCAATACTGTAGGAATTGTTGCTTCTATTATCAACAATCCTCTCCTAAGAAAACTAAACTAGAATAAAGTAAGATTATTAACCTCTTCTTAGTATCTTTCCTCTGACCAGATCAAGAGCGAACCTGTGCTAGCAGCCCTCCTCTGTGCTGTGTTTGTCTTACACTACCTTATCCCCTCCTTCCCAAGTAGAAGTCCTCCCTAGTAACAAAACAAATTAATGCATTGGCCATATCTCATTCTACATCTTAAGAAATTGCCAATTTAATTGCTATTTTGTGACTTTAGACTAGTCATCTGACTTCTTTAGGCCTCTATTTTTTCTTCTTTATGTAGGAAAATAGCACCTCTCTTTACCTACCAAATACAATTGTTTTGAGAATAAAATAAATTGGATTTCAAGACAGAAGAGCTCTTAAAGATCATCTGGTCCAACAGTAACATTTTACAGAAGAGGAAACTGAGGGTTTTAGAGTCATCCTAGATGATTTCTTTTTAAAGGTTTTTAAGGCCATCTAGGCTAATTCCCTCATTTTACAGATGAGGAATCTTAAGGCCCAGGGTAATTATGACCTTACTAATCTCACACTGGTAGTAAACATTAGAGGTATGATTTGAACCCAAGGCCTCTGACTTGAGCCAGTACTCTTTTGATTGTATTATGCAGAATATTTCTCCCCATGATCTCCTAGATGGCAAGAAACAGAGCTGAATTTCAAATACAGGTCTTCCACCTCTCACTCCATGGTCTAGCACACCACATATGTGAAATTACTTTGAAAAGGTTTTTAAAGTGCCATGTAAATTCACCATGGTACCAAATATGAAGCTACAAGCCTAAAATCCCAATTACCAGAGACTGAGAGGGACAGAGCTCCTCAAGTTTCACGGTCATGAGATGCAGTGGGCTATGCCACTTAGGTGGACACACTGAACTTGACATTAATATGGTAAGCCCCCAAGAGTGGAAACAGCCAGTTACTTCAGGATGGGCAAACCTGCCCATGTCAGAAATAGAGCACATTAAAACTTTCATGCTGATAGATAATGGAAACAGAAGACACAGAGGCCTATTCACTGAATGAGCATTACCTCACTCCAAGTGAGAACCTGAAAAGCCCTTCGCCTACAAGGACCAAGGTCTCCCATTGCTTCCTGGGCCATCTCCAGTTACCCTGATGAATATCAGGCCACTGCACCCAGATGTCTCTGGAGGAGAAAGTGAGGCTGGTGACCTTGCATGGCCCTGCCTCACTCAAATCCAAGTCAACTGCAAGTTATGTCATCATCTCCCCAATGTCATGGTCCTCTTTGAGAACAAAGGACAAACACAACTGTAACAACCTAGTAGTACAGGTGTCAAAGATGTTTGCTGTTTGTTAGTTCCTAGCATTATGTTTTAAATAAGTATCCTTTGCATTATTATAATGGCAGCTAGTTGGCATAGTGAATAGAGTGCTGGACTTGGGAGTCAGGAAGAACTGAGTTCAAATCCAGCCCCAGTCTTTTACCAACTGTGTGATCCTAAGCAAGCTACTTAAACTCTGTCTGCCTTAGTTTCTTCATCCATAAAATGGGGATAATAATAGCACCTACCTCCCAGGGTTGTTGTGAGGACCAAAGGAAATAATAAGTAAAGTATTTTCCAACTTTAAAGTGCTATATAGACATTAGCTTATGGTACATGAATCTGGCTGGTTGAAATTCAGAGGTAGAAGAAGGATTTGAACATACACCCAAAAAGGGTTAAAAACTCAGCAGGTGGCATTGCAGGGTACACACACACACACACACACACACACACACACACACACACATCATTGCAGGCTGTGAATTGAAGGTAAAGGCAAAAATGAAAATGAGTACGATTACAGAGGAAACAAGGACTGACTTTCACCATTTCTCCTGAGTTTTGAGGCATTTTCCTTCCCCTTGTCTATACTCTGACAGTGAGTAAACCCAGAAAGACAGCTGGAGCTGCAAAAGTCATCCAGAAATTGTTAAGACCCTTCAATTGCAAAGTAGTTGTCTAATCTCCACTGGCTGAAGGATCTTCTTCCCGTGATTCATTATGCCAGTGGGACAAAAAAATCAAATCAAATTCAATCTGGCAGCAGTGTGTAGAGTGGATTGGTGAAAGCTGTTGAATCCCTGGCCCCTATTGAGAACATGAAGCTAAGATGCAGGTGATGTAGGCCCAATCTCAGAAGGGCCATGGAGAAGGAGCAAATTTATCCAAGGTCTCAGACATAGCATAGTATAAAGCAATGGTTCTCAAGCTTCCTAAAGCCAGGACCCTTTAATACTCGTATGTGGGCTGACCCACCTGGAGACAGATAGAGGAGCAATGTCTCAGTTCCTAATACCATCAGAAATATGCGTTTTCCAATGGTCTTAGGTGACCCCTGTGACCCCTGTGAAAGGGTCCTTTGACACCCAAAGGGGTCACGACCCACATGTTGAGAGCCACTGGTATAAAGGAAATCCTTCTGAGCTAAAAGTAACAAGATCCCAGGGTCCAGCCAGTTATGAAAAGGGAGAGTATGCACAGGGAGAAAGGTACAACTCAGGGAAAAAAGCAGACATGTCAGAAAAATCTCAAAGCAACTTTTATGCTGAAGACTCTAAAAAGAGTGCTAGGCCTGGAGTCAGGAAGTCATGAGTTCAAATCCAGCCTCCAATACTTACTAGCTATGTGGCCCTGGGCAAGTCACTTAATCTGTCTACCTCAGTTTCCTCAACTGTAAAATGGGGATAACAATAGCACTTACCTCCAAGAGTTGTTATAAGGATCAAACGAGAATATGCACTGTGTTTACCAAAGTACCTGGCAGAAAATCGGAGCTGAATAAATGCTTATTCCCTTCCCCCCATTATGTCAGTTGTATATGGCATACTCAAAAACCATTAAATTGCTACACAGGTGCCAGACAGGAGCAAAGATGGAAGCAGGGGAGACCAATGGGGCATAAGGGGATAGGGGCTTTAATGAAGGTGATAGTGGTGGGAACAGACAGGGCCAGATGAAACATTCTATCCTACACTGGGAGCCCTCCTCAGCATCCAAGCTGTTAGAATCTCTCAGAAAGATCCTGAAAGCAACTGTTCCCCAAACTGGAAAGCAGCCTGAGCCTAGAGCAAATACCCTGGAACAGCTGTGAGAAACGACATGTACATACATAAATAGATACATAATACATACAAAATGAATACAAGTTTATTTGGGGAAGGAGGGACAGGGAGGATCAGGAAAGGTTTGATGTAGATGCAGTTTGAACTGAGTCTTGAAGGAAGCTTGAGATTCCTAGAGGGAGACTGAGGAAAAGACTGTATTCTAGGTAGGGGGGATAGGTCAATATCACTGTGGAGGGAAATAATGTGTAACAATTTCCTGAAAAGTAGGAAGAGGACAGGTTGCAAAGAGATTTAAACATCCAATGAAGGAGCCTCAAAAATTTTATGCCAGCTGAATGAGGTGAATTGTAAGAACCAGGTACTTGTTCCCCCTGCAATCCTGTTCATTTTTCTTTCTCCTTTTATATCTGATACAGGAGGTAATAGGGAGCCACTGGAGGTTATTGAGTAGGGGAATGACACTGCTTTAGGAAACTCATTTTACCAGCTATGTGGGAGAGGATTTGGATTGAGGAGAGCCTTGAGGCATTGAGACAAGTCAGGAATTCCAGGTAAGAGCTACTCACGCCTTGACCTGAGTTAGAGGTAAATCTACTAATAACAGGACGGAGAAAACATACAAGAAATTCTTTGGAAATAACTTACGGCAATTTAAAAAATGAACAACTGAACTGTGGTCTGTGTCTTCAACAGTAACAGAAGTTCAGAAAATAGGTAGGTTTGGGGAGAAAGATAATGAAATCTATTTTGGAAATGTTAAATTTGAGATGCCTACAAGACTTCAGTACAAAATGTCTCATAGTCTGGGCTATTGCTGGTCTTTCCTTTACAACCAGTACTGTGCTTTGTATATATTTGTTGGCAGGTTATGCCCTTTATTGGATTGTAAGCCCATTGAGGACAGGGACCATCTTTTACCTCTTTTTATATCCCTAGCACTTAGCGCAGTGCCTGGGACATAATAAGCACTCACTAAATGCTTAATGATTGATTAACTGATTCATCATTGTATAGAATGGACAAAATGGTAGACTTAGTGTCAGGAAGACATGAGTTCATTTTGACCTCTGACATTTAGCCATGTTGCCATGGGGAAGTCATTTAACACTTCTGACCCTTAGCTCACTCATCCATTAAACAGACACACTGATACCTGAAGTCTTACCCTAAAGACATTGTGAGATTCAAATTAGATAATGTGTGCCAAGAGCTTTGAAAATGTGGAACATATATTATTATATTATATTATTAATATTACTATATCATCATACATTGAAGTATGGACTGCACCTGTGGCTTCATTGGTGTAGGTGAATCACAGATGAGGAAATTCCCTCTACCCTTGAAGTTCAACACCTCTTTCAACTAAGTCTTAGAGTATTGCTTAGGGCAGTGATACTAAACTCAAATAGAAATGTGGGCAGCTAACCAGGATCCCTAAGGGGAGTGGGGAAGCATATTGACTTGAAAACCACATATTAACATTATCTATGTTTTATTGTAATGTATTTGTTTTCTTACATATTTCCCAGTTGCATTTTAATCTGGTCAGGTTGCATTTGTGAGCATTGTTCCAGCCAGGTGTTTGACACCTCAGTGCTACACCATGCTGTCTTTTATTATATTACAAGATATCATTCTCTATGAGATATATTTCATTCAGACACTAATTTTAATGGCTCCAGATGGAAGCTCTGAGCTCAGATGAGTTTGTGGGGACATTGACCAAAATGACTAACTAACCATAATGAATTGAAAAAGTTAAAGACTGGAACAGCTGAGGATGTTTAGCTAGTATATGGGATGCCAATCAGATTGTATGAAATAAGGAATTACACTCAATGATTCTAAGCTTTTCATCTACATGGATAGAAACAACCCAAACCCACCATATGCTACCTGTGGCCTTTCAGCTCATTTGGTTCTTGATAAGCTGGTAAATTCAGGTGTGTCCTTCACCTTGCCTGGCACATAGACATAAATATTTGATTAGTTTACGGCCGTTTAGCATTCGCAGATGATAGCCTAGCATTATTTTAATAGACCATTCTTCCAACTAAATCTGAGAGCTCATTAACCTTTACTAGCATACCTCTGAGGATTGATTCCATTGAGAGCAAAGTCTCAGGCTTGAGAATTAGGAAGACTTTCTCTTTTCCATCTTCATTCTGGTAAATGGAACTCATTTAATGCAATTTATTGAGACCAATGTATAGTGAAAACCAGATAATGACCTGCAGCTTAAGCTATAATGTTGTATTTTGCAATTTAAACTTAACAGAAGCTTCAGAAATAATAATGGGAGCTGGCATAAAAAGACCAAAACAACACATACTTTGTCCACATCATCTGCATTACTATTGCTGTTTTCAAGATGAGGAAACTGAGGCTCCAAAATTTTAAGTGACTTAGGCAGGATAATGCAACTCAATTCAACAGGCACAGGTAAGTATCCACCATATACAAGGCACTAAGGATACAAGGACAAAAATTAAATAATCATTGCCCTCAAGAAACTTACATTCTAAGCAATATATACACAAGTAAATAAATACAAAAAAAAGTTCTAATGGTTTAAAAGTGCACAAAGAATGAGACACATTGTACATACTAAGTAATAATAATGGATGATTGGGAAAAGCCTCACATAGGAAGCAGGGATGAAATTGAGTTTTGAAGGTCAGTAGTAATTCCAAGAGATGCAGGTGAGAGCAAAGAATCCTTCTAGGGATGGTGACTTGTTTGTGAAATGGAACAATATTGTGAAATTTTGTATATAGGGCATAGCAAATAGGCCAGTTGCACTGGATTATATAGTGCATGAGGCAGCTTAATGTAAAATCAGTATAAAGATGAGTTGGAATCAGAATGTGAAGGGCCTTGAATGCCAAATGAAATTGCATTTTTTCCAAAGATCATAGGGAGTCACTCAAACAACATGAATATGAAAGTGATACTATCAGCCCTGGGTGTTAGGAATACCAACTTTGCAGTTGTGTGGAAAATGGGTTAGAGACTGGTGTTGTTTGTCCTTCATTCTCAAAGAAGACCATGACATCAGAAAGTTGATACTATGACTTGCAAGGGAGCTGGATTTAAGTCTGTGGTGAAAAGGGGTTGGAGAGGGGAGATATTGGAGGCTAAATAAGTGGAAGTCCAGATGAGAAGTGATTAGGAGCTGAGCTAGAAGGATTGTGGTGTGAATGAGGAAACCGGAGAGCCTTTGGGTAATACTCAGATTAGACATGGAGGGTAAGAGTGAGTCAAGAATAACTCCAAATTCCTGAAGCCTGAGTATGCAACAGAGGTAATAGATTTGAAATTTGATTTCCTGAGACTTTAGATGCAGCAATCTTTCCAACACATCAATGAACTGAAAAATAGCATCTTCCCCATACAGTTAGCCTGAAGCTCTGAGGTGTTAAGTAACTTAACCATGGTCAGATAGGAAACGCCTAAAGTGGAATTCAAATTTAAGCCTCCTGTCTCCAAAACACTTTTGTGCTGTTTTCTGACTCTTCACTGGTTCTCATAGAATGTTGACAAAAGTCCTGAAATTGTATTGGGAAACATGGATGAGAATAATCCAGAATGAGGTGTCATAGACAGGTTATGAGAACCCATGATGATAATAACTGAAATCTTTATAAAAATATTGAGCTACATTTTCTGGTAACATAATAGCCAGAAGTAAGAGAACCATGATTACAGAATAATAATTATTATTGTTATTATTACAATTAACATTTATAATGTGCTTTAAAATATTCATGGAAACTGGAGGAGAAGAAAGTAATAAGGAGGTGATATAAGCTAAACATTATCAATTTAGCAGAAAAGGTTCAAAGCAAGGACTCCGCCCATTAAGCAGTGAGTCTCTCAGAGGATGAGATTGGGAGAAGGGGTGCCAATAAATGGAATGATGCCAGGGAAAAGACAAATTTGCGACTTCACTCCAGGGCTGACCTTTCTCAATCCCTTCCAAGGCAGAGGGGGTAGCAGGAGCAAAAGGAAGAAGTAGGAGGGAGAAGAAGAAGAACTCCTTCTGAGGGAGATAAGCTTGGTTTGCCCAAAACGATAACAGTAATACTTCCCTTCTCTCTTTATCTCTCCGAGGGAGTGAATATCTGTTCCAGATCTTGTACCTGTTTCTTTAAGGTTTACATTTTACATTGCTGTTCACCTAGTTTCCACAAGCTGGTATTAAGATAAAATTGTGACATGAGGATTGATGTTATACTCTGTGGAAATGTCATGAGAATCAAAGGAGAAGTGTCAAAGAACTCCCTGCATGGCCACTCAGCCTAAGAGCCCTGGTTAAGAAGATTTCTACAGGTATCACACACACATACACACACTCACACACACATACTCACAGACACACTCATACACACACTCACACACACACACACACACACACACACACACACTTTTCTTCTGCAGGGATGGGGGAATCTTTCTGCCTGATGGCTTTATTGGTCTGTGTGTATTTAGTAGTCTAAACACATGGATGGAAGAAAGGGCAGGTACACAGAGGGTACAAAGGAAGATTTTTCTAAATCTCTGTGATTTCCTTGGCCAAGGACTTGAAACAAACCAAAAAGATTTTTTTTTACTGATAAACAGCTTTGTAATACTCCCAATGTAAGGGAAAAGTAAGCACATGAATCTAGACCATTATGGATGTCCCCTAGGAAAATAATGGATAGTGGGATTAATGGGAAGGTTTGGCAAGTAGAGAACTGAATCACTTCCTTAAAATCTCCTTTCTCTGATTCCATTTCCCTAAACAGCTACAAAGGACCTCATCTGTCCCTGGAGGACTGAGTGAAGGCATGGACCAAAGGAAAGTCACATGCTTGGGGTTGCCTAAAGGGAGAAGCTAATACAGAATGCTTCTCCTGCTCCTCCAGGCCAGAAGAGGCCATTTAAGGGGTCATAGTTAGCTTTCCCTCTAAATCAAACAATTCAAGCCCTCAACTACTTCTATACTATTTAACTCTTGGAATCAGAGGATTCGAATCTGGAAGAGATATTCATATAAGTTCCTCCTTTTACAAGTGAGAAAATTAAGCCAGTAACAATGTAAATAGCTTACCCAAAGACCTACAAATACTACAGAACAGCATAAGGATTCAAATTAAAGTTTTCTAACTCCAAATCCAATGTTAGTTCTCATACACCACGTAGCCTCTGATTCTCAACTCAACCTGGAAAGGAATGGAAGGTGGTGGGAAGGACCAAGTCACATATGATGAATTTGTTCTATGATAAATTTTACAGAAACCTTCGATGCTTATGATGGCTGCTCCTCTCCCCCAAGCCAGTAATATGCTCCCTCCCTCTCTGGCTTCCTTCAAGGTTCAGTTCTCATACCACCTACCTTACAAAACATTTATGGAAACTCTAATTTTTAGTGCTTTCTCCTTCTCCCTCAAATGATCATATATAAATTTACCTGTTCAGTAGATAGTAGAATGTAAGTATCTTGAGGATAGGAACTATTTTTTTCCTTTGTCTTTTATTCCCAGGACCTAGAAAAAAAACCCTACTTCCCATTTTAGAGGAATTAATCTATTCAATTCTGGGACTTGCCCAGGGGCAGTAAAAACCTAGCTGTAGACTACAAATAAGAGTATATGAAATATTACTCCAACCTTCTTTATCCAGTCAAACTCAATCTGAAACAGTCACCCCACTCAGGACGTGAGGGTCTAGAGACTATGTGATATCTTGTCCTCTTCCAAGCTTCAGGAACATCCCCACCCTCAACATCTCTTGATAATAGAAAAATCAAGTAATAATTCTTGATAGCACTCTAGCCTCTGAGAAGAGCACAACATCTATCACCCTATGATTTTGGTCAGAATTTCCATGATTTTCAATTTGTGACCTACTTATACCAAAGCTCCTTTTCTTGGCTACCACTTCCCATTCCCTCATACCCTTCTATGTCAGCCTTATCCCTCTTGAGTCTCTGTAAAACACTATCTTGCTCTAACCTATATTTCCAGAGTAATCACCCATTATTCCCCCTGATACACTCAGTGCTTCAATCAAGTTCCAGCTAATCTTGTCTCCATATACAACATTTCCATCTTCCACCTCCAGGCCTTGCATAGGCATATACCTCATTCCTATGACATTATCTTCTGCCACATAATATCTTAGAATCCCTAGATCCCTTTAAGATTAAATTAAACTATCACTACCTTTCTAGATTTTGCTAGTTGTTGTAGCTTTACAATAAGGGACTATGACTAGGGCTGGTTCAAAATCCAATGATACTAAAATGATCCTTGACTCTGGATGGGAAATTTTCAAACATATAATGATTTGCAAAAATATTCTACTCCTATTTGATTGGTGTGTTTTTATAATAATAGCTCAAATTCTGTTTTATAATTTGTTTTGTGCTTTTTTGACAACAACCTAATGAAATAGGTAGTGAAAGCGTCTCAACAAAACTGCTTTTGTAGTCAAAAAACCTGGCTGAAAATTTCAATTCATGCTGAGTGCCTCTTTGTTTATAGCATTATTCTTTTACCAGCAGATGACTACAGCAGTACATTTTGGGGCAGTGTTCACAAAAGTACTGAGCCTACATGGGGAAAGATGAAAATCTATCTGCATTACCAGGAAATGTGCCTAACATATCATGTTTCATCCAACATTTGCCTACTGGAATTGGAGATCTACAAAAGTATGGGTTGGAGCATGCCAATACACCCACACCCATACCCTTGCTCTATGTACAATGGAATCAGTTCTAGTACAATAACTCCCTGAGAAAATTTTGGGCTTTTTCCCCCCTAAATTTTAGGTTTCAGCTGCCAAGCTTTATATTATGTAAATTCCAAACCCATTATTCTACAGATTTAAAGTCCCTAGCAATAACTGAAATGCCTTTGCTTTCCTAAATTTTAACATGAAAACGTCTTATGTTAATTTTTCTTCTCATAGGAATTGATTTGTAAAAACTATGAAATGATGTGATGTGATGTGATATGATATGATACGATGTGATATGATACGAAATGATATGATAACTATACAATATGAAACTATATGATATGGTATACGATACGATACGACACGATACGGTACCATATGATACCATACGATACCATATGATGCAATACCATACGATACGATACGGTGCTATGTGATGCAATGTGACACGATGCGATGTGACACAATACAATGTGACATGATACGATATGATGCAATATATGATAAGCATACTAATGATTTGGGTAAAACCATAAATGGCAGACCCATTTCATTTCCAGATGTGAAGAATTTAGGACAGAGAGCTAACAAATTGGAATGTAGAATCAGAATTCAAAAGACTAGGATGATAGGCTAAATCTAATAAAATGGAATATAAAAGGAGAAAAATAAAATCCTACACTTGAAATAAAAAAAAATCAGTCACACATGTTCATTATAGGAGGGAGTGTTAGGGCAAAGGGAATGATGAAAACAGTTTTGTGAAGAAAGGTGGGGGAGGAACAGGAAAGGAAGGAGGGAGGGAGAGGAGAGAGACAGAAGAGACAGAAAGAGAGAGAGAGAGAAAGAGAGACAGAGAGAAAGAGAGACAGAGAGACAGAGACAGAGAGACAGAGGAGACAGAGAGAAAGAGAGAGACAGAGAGAGACAGAGAGAGAGACGGAGAGAGACAGAGACAGAGAGAGAGAATATGAATGAATAAATATATGGTACTAGTGACTTGGGGAACATTAGCGAAAAAATCTGGGTGAGTCAGGAATACAACCAAGAGAGGAATAAAGTAAGTCTCTGTGGGTTATATCCCTTCCTTAAAATGGACATTGTAGGAAGAACCAGTCAATCAGAGGGAAAGGCTTAGATTGGAGGCAAAGGTGTGCTGGAGCCAGCTCTCTGCTCAAGAAAGCCGACTGCTAGAGAGTCAATCACTATATGAACATTTACATCTCAGAAATTAACAGATGCTCCAAGTCAGAATTTGTTTTATTATTTATTTTGTTGATTGATCAACTAGACTTTAAAAAAGGATGGAGAAAATGTTAACAGTGCAGTTTAAAATTTCAAGTGTGTTCTGCATACATTCTTTTCTCCCAGAAAGCCAGTTATCAGATAGTCACCAACACACCCTGGGAGAAGGGTCCTTCAGGCATGCAGACTGTAGAATGAAGAGGTTTCTGGGGCATTGTAGAGGAAGTTCAATAGAGTCCAGATACAATCAGGCAAGAGATGGCATGGTGGTGGCAGCGTCAGCAGAGACTAATGTTTATATGGCACCTACTATGTGCCAGGACCTGTATGAAGTGCTTCATAAATATTAGATGGCAGTGTTCCTAACACATAACTTACACTGGTCAGACCACATCTGGAGTATAATATTCATTTCTGGTAATGTTTTGGGAAGGATATTGAAAATCTGTATAGCATACAAAGGAGGATGAATGGGTGTCTGGAAACCATCCTATATGAAGATTCTTGTCAACTCAAGAAGTAGGAATAGCATGACATGTCTTTAAATAGAGAGAGAATTTTTATGACCTTTTGAAATTTCAATTTTTAAAGACTAATCAGATCTATTCTGCTTGGTCAATGTAGGTAGAACCAATATCAACTGGGAGAACCTACAGAAAAGCATACTTGGACTAAAATAAAAAAGAATTCTCTAATAATTAAGGTTATCCAAATAAATGGATAGAATTTGCCTAGAGCAAGGGTGGGGAACCTGTGGCCTCAAGGACTGCATCAATCAAAAGGCTTCACTAGAGAAGTTAGAGAGCCACATATGGCCTCAAGGCCCCAGGTTTCTCACCCCTGGAGAGAGTTTCTAACATTTGCTAAGTAAAGGCTGGCAATATTGTACACGAAATTCACACTTCACATAAGGGCTGAGACTAGACAATCTTTGAAATATGTCCAATTCTGGGATTCTTCTATGAGTCTAAGCAGTTCTACAAAGAAGCTCTCTACTCCTTGGATTATTAAATCCGAAGAGATTGCAAAGGCTCCCACCAAGACCTGAACAGGAACCATTTTATTGGCATCTCTATGAATGGCTAACTGGCTTCCACTTGAAGACAACTTCTGAGCAATTCCAATCATTAGGAAGTTTTTCTTACATCAAACATAAAATATCCTTCTTACAACTTCTACCCATTGTTCCTATTTATATCTCAAGTCAAACAGAAAAAAGCCAAACCTTCTTCAAAATCGCAGCCCTGTAGGAACTTAGGGCTATATGGCCATTGATCTGAAGGGAACCCCAAAAGGTGTCTAGTTTAATGCCCTCATTATACAGTTGAGGAAACTGAGGCCCTAGAAGATGGAGTAATTTGTCCAAGGCTGCTCAGACAATAAGCATCCAAAGCCAGATTTGAATCAGAGAGTTGGAACTCTTCCCCCTGTACCTTGAGTAGAATGATCATGTTCCCCTTAAGTCATCTTTTCAGTAGGTCAATGATACACAATTGCTTCAACTCTTCTTCATATGATAGCTTTAAGTCTGCTCACCATTCCAGTTATCCTTCTCTGGACACACTCCAGCCTGTCAATATACTTCTGAAAAGGTGGCACTCCAAAATAGACATGATATCTGACCTTGGCAAGGTACAGGGGGATTTCATAGAAGCTCCTAGCAATAACTGAAAGGGGAGAGGGAGTGAAGGATGGAAGTAATGTTGTTACTTTAATTAGTGATAGTAAATGATGGGAAAATTAAACAGAAAATGCCTTAGATACAGGATTCATTAGATATCTGTGAGTGTGGCCTGAAGGGAGGTTCATCAAGATGCTCATTTTATGGTCTTTCCCTATAATTGCTTTCATCTAAAATTCAATCAGGCTGTCCATACAACGCCAAAACAACTTGTGGAGGAAGGGAAAACTTGTCTTATGCACCTGGTGCCATGAGGTGTCTTATAGTGATTAGAGAAAATCAGGAGGTTAAGTGGATACATTCAAATCCCTGTTTACCTCTGAAACCATAAACTTTCATTTCAAGAAAGTCTGTATCATAAATAATATTCATGTTGAGAATTGTCCATCTTTTCTGTGCTTCCTTGTGAGTTTTCTTTTGTTTTCTGTTGTGCACTTTTTTACTTTGTTCTTTTTTCCCTCTTCTCAACCCCCAGAAGGCTATAATAAAGTATGTTTCTCCATAGCTGTCAATATATACATACACATAAACATATATACACATATAGAGAGAGACATATACTTTCCCATATTCTATTCCTGATCCTATTGCTTGCCTGCCCACCCTCCCTCCAAGGATCCCTCTCCTATCCTCTCATTCCCATCAGTCTAAACATTCTTCTGTACCCCCTTTTTACCTATTCCCTCACCCTCCCCTCTAAAGACCTCTCCCTTGTCTTTTCCCCCTCCCTATACCCCTACTGTTTTATTTCTTCTGAATTTAGAAGATTTTCATATTCTTCTAAGTATATATCTATATCTATATTTATATCAATATTTATATCTGTATCTATATCCATATCGATATCAGTATCTATATCTATGTCTATATCTATATCTATATCAATATTAATATCTGTATCTATATCAATATTTATATATATAGATCTATATCTACATCTGTATCCATATCCACATCTATATCTATATAGTTTCCTCTTAAACCCATTCTCAATTAAAGTAGATTATGAGAACTACCAGTCTTCTTCCCTCATTTAATTCCTCTGTATCAATTCTTCTTGTTGTACTTCATTTATATAAAATAATTACTCTTTTTAGCTGTTTTTAAATGGTTTTACTTTTTAAAATTCATATACTCAGGTTTATTCTAATCTTTCTTATGAGCTACCCAATTATTAGTAAGAATCTTAGACATACATTTTACATTATATATATATGTGTGTGTGTATGTGTGTGTATGTATTAAAAGTAAACAGTTTGTCCTTATGAATCCCTTATATGCACCTTCATATTTCTCTTGAATCCTTTATATGTCCTTGAATCCCTTATATGTACCTTTCTATTTCTCTTGGTTCTTGTATGTTGAACCTTCTATTGAGTTCAGGATATTTTTTTAACAAAGTCTTGAAAATCAGAGTTTATCAAACATCTATTTTTTTTTCTTAAGGATAAAAGTTAACTTTACATGGTATGAAATTTTTTACCGGAGCCCCAGTTCTTTTGCTCTTGGCTATGTGATGCTCCAAGACCTGCAGTCCTTTAATGTTTCTTCTGCTAGGTCTTAATAATAATCTTGAAAGAGAGACACACACATGTAAAAAGACAATTAATTTCAGGAGTTTGAAATGGCTAGTAAATAATAAGTACTAGAAAAATCTAGGAGAGCAAATGATTGCCAAGCACTTTGGTGGCTAGGCTGTGATCTACTCACCCTCCCTTTGTCATTCCTTAAGAAGGGAAAGTGGATAGGTAAAATAAAAATGGAGCAGCTGATTCTTTACTGGATTTAGGGAGTCAGAATAACCCTTAACTCTTCTTTCAAGATTATAATTCCCTTAAGAGTAGAAATGTTATCATATATTCCTTTTCTCCTAAGTACCTGCTATAGTACTAGCCATTTAATAGATGCATAATAAATATCTATTGAAAGATTGATGAAATGATCTTTAAAAATTTCTGCATCTTTCTTGTTGTTGTATGTTCTGATAACCCATCATTTAGTTATTTCTTGAGTGCCGGGCACTTTGGATACTCTCAAAAACTCTCTGAATCAGTAGTTTCCTCAAACATTGCAAACATTGAAAATCCCAAGTCATTCAGGCCTGACCTATTTGGTTGACTCCTATTGATGACCTCTCAAAATTTTGCCACAGAGTGTACACCTCACATGCTGAAGACCTTCACTTTCTCCGGACATTGTGAGGATGTATGGAACATGTTGATGATCTAGCCATCATTCTGGAAACTTACAATATGAGTGACCCATCTTCTCTTGCATGTTATCAGGAGCATGGGACAAGTATATTAGTGAGAATGGATATTTGATTTGTTCTCACTTTGCTGCCAGAAAGGGAATCTAGAAGGTGACAAGGATAAGTAAGATATAGTTGGTGAAATCAAATGAAATTTAAAGTATATGGAAAGGAAAAAGCTGAATTAGTGAGTCCATGATTTCAAATATGTAAGAGGTGGCGCTTTGAGAGGCCATCAGTTTTCTTGTTTACATCATTCATTTTCATGACATTTTTAATTACAAATTTTCTCCTGATCTTTCCCCTACCCCAACCCCAAAACAGCAATCCCACTGTAGAGCCCCTCCCTTGGTCTGCTCTCTAACTTTCTGGTAGGGCAGGGAGGTTCTCCCTAGCCCAGCCCCTGTATATCTTAATTCCTAGTTGCAGGTATTGCAGAGCTTTA
>CM053599.1:55415798-55449575 GCA_028646575.1 Pseudocheirus occidentalis | reverse complement strand
TTGAGTTGATCTAGTCTTTAAAGTGTTGTTTTCTTCAGTCAGGTTGTTGACTCTCTTTTCATGGTTTTCTTGCATCATTCTCATTTCTCTTCCCAGTTTTTCCTCTACTTCTCTTACCTGTTTTTCAAAGTCCTTTTTCAGTCAATCTATAGCTTCTAGGCATTCTTCAAGTGTCTTGGAAGCATTTGGTGTAGGAGTTCTGACTGTCTTGTCTTCCTCCCATTCCATGCTTTGATCCTTTTTGTCCACAAAAAAGGATTTTAAAGTTTTATTGCTGTTCTTATTTTGCTTCCTTTTCCTCATGTTGGCCAGTCAATTAACTGGTTGGTTTTTTTTTTTAACTTTGTGGAACTCTGGCTCCAGGAGGAAAGCTCTGTTCCAAATTGCTGGGGTTTTCCCAGATGCCAGAGCTATTGGGGGGGGGGGTGTTGCAGCCCCCCAGCTTTGGCTTGCTGAGAGCACACCCCAGGACCACCACCCAAGACCATGATCTGGATCCAGGCTGCTCAACATGAGAGCTCTTGGCCCTGATCAATCAACTCGGCCCCCCTGCGGGGTTGGCAGGCCAGGGGCTCTGAAGCAGCCCAGTGGGGGCAACCACCAGTTATAGCAGTTCCTGCCCTTCCCCCACTGCTTCCTTGCCCTGGGGGCAGATTGGCCGAACTGCTTTTCCTCCCCCAAATTTAGTTTCAAAGTTTCACTTTCACTGACTTTCCCTAATCCTGGTTTGATAGATGTGAAGATTGCACGAGGTGCAGTAGATCTCTGAAGTAGACTCACACTGTGGCTTGGGAGGCTTGGCTCCTCCTGACCACCCTGGGGCCTATCTGGGTTTCAGTTTCGACTGGGCTGGTCTCAGCTCCTGCCCTGCAGAGATGAGCCCCTCCTGCCGAGCTGCCTTTCTCTAATCCTTATTTTTCATGCCTTCATAGATGTGGAGTTGCTCAAGGTGCTATAGATCTTCTCTCTTATAGACTGGCTGTGGCTTGGCTCAGCTCCTCCCGACCACCCTGGGGCCTGGCCAGGTTTCGGTTTCAGGCTGGGCTGGCCTCGGTTCCTGGCCTGCCACAGTGAGCCCCTCTTGCAGAGCTGCCTTCGGTGAGAGATGTGTTTTCTGTATTTTTGTGAATTTGAGAGTCCTAGAATTTGTTTAGGGTCATATTTTATGGGTATTTAGTGTGGCTGTGTGGGAGCTACAGAACCTTGCTGCTTCTATACTTTGCCATCAGTTTGACTGATGGAAAGGATGCAAGGCAGATAGTTGTAAGAGAAAAACAGAAAAGAAAAAGAAAGAAAAAAAGTACCATGTGAAAAAGTCATGACCTGCTGAAGCTAAAAGCCTTTCACCCATCCTGAAAATATTGCCTCTGTGGCTACCCACTCTAGCACTGTGCACTCCTGCTCTCATGTCCCTTGACTTTCTGGGCCAGGAAGAATAAGAGGCATGATCCTTGTTCCCCACCAATACTTCCAGACTGTCTCTTTGCCAATATCGTTCAAGCAACCTCTCTTCATTGAAAAGTCATCTACCCAGAAGCAGCTGTGTAAAACGGCTAGCACACTGGATTGGGACTCAGGAAGACTCAAGTACAAATTCCATCTAATACGATCATGACTTACTTGACCATTGACCAATCATTTACTTTTCAGAGGCAGCTAGTGGCAAAGTGGATAGAATGCTGGGTCTGAAGTCAAGATGACTTGAGTTTAAATTCTGCCTTGGACACTTTACTAATTTTGTGATTTTGGGCAAATCGCTTAACTTCTATTTGCCTCGGTTTCTTTGACTGCAAAATGGAAATAATAATCATCCCTACCTCAAAGGGTTGTTGGGAAGACCAAATGAGATAATTGTAAAGTGCTCAGCACTAGATAAATGCTTATTTCCTTTCTTCCCATATCTGAGGCTGTTGTTGTAATATTAGTGTAATTGTCATGGTTGGAATGAACTGAGGTAACGCATATATGCTACTTAAGATATCTTGGATTACTTAATTCAAACTCTGCCTGACATTAATGAATCAGGCTTCCAGACTAAGGCTACATTTTCCTCCCCAAGGTTTTCAAGGAACCTCCAGGAACTAGGTCGAGCTCCCATTCCTGTTTATTCTTCCTCATATCAACTACCAAATGTAGTTATTATACCATCAATGCTGTCCATTGATTAGCACCCCACTGACATTTAACCTCTTCTCCTGGATCACTGCCTTGTCTCTGTGGAGGCACTTGTATAGCTCAACGGAACGGAGCTGTGCCATGCAGGGTTTCCCAAGACAGACATGTCATAGTGGAGAGTTCTGACAAAAGATGATTCACTAAAGAAGAAAATGCCAAACTACTTCAGTATCTTTGCCAAGAAAACCCCACGGACAGTATGGCCTGGCATGCTATGGTCCACTGGGTCACAAAAAGTCTGACAAGACTGAATGACTGAGTAATAACAACATTTAACCAATTGACATGAATTAGTTTTAACAAAAGAATACTTATTGAAAAGATGGGGCATGAAAAGAAATGCAAACCATTTCCAAATAGAGAACAATATCCCCTCCACCAGGGAAGCCACTGAGGACAGTGGATTGAAAATGGCTGCTACAAAGCATTTACTACACCAAGTTTACTTCCAAATTTAACATATTCGATGGACGAAGTCAGTCCTTTACTTGCAGAAACCAGTGTCTCAGTATTTATCCACTGCTGAGCTTAGTAAACCGGGTCACTTGGGGCATCTTACAAACCTGCTCTGAATGGTAAAATTGGAAGAGCTGGGGCATTTTGCTCTCTCTCTCTTTTCTGCTATGCTGCCTGCCCCATCCTCTACTTTGTACTCCCACTTACTGAGTGGTTTTAAATTCCTCTGGGCCCCTGCCATAATACCAAGCACCCAGTTTTTCTCCTGGGGTCTCTAAAATTCATTGGGAATTCAGCCAAAGTTCCAGCTAAATCTGTAGTTATCCCTTTCAGCACAGGGCATGAAAAAATTCTCTGAGTCCCTGAAACAACACAGGACATTGGAATTTTTCCAAATGGATCCCTTCAACAAGAGAGGCTTTCCAAATTGAATTCCAAATTCACCCAGCAAGGCAACAAACAAGGTGAGCTTGAAAAGAACAATCTCTGGTAAGCCTCAAACAAGTCTGAGGCTCTCAAAGGAATTAAATGCTTGGGTTGATTGCTTAAGATTTCGAGGTCAGTAGACAAACTTTATCCAATCAACTGCAGTCCTCTATGGAGAGAACAATAAGCAAGCAGTCATATATATTTAAAATTAAAAGAAAAACCTGAACATTTTCAGCTAGGCACCAGCTTTTCAGGGACATGATTTTACTACTCATAAAGGATTTGGTAATATAGTAGGCCTCAGTACTAAAACATTTAGGCATGCAAAAATCATCTTAAAAGAAACTGGTCTGACTTGTAAACACATACTGGGGTGAAAATGGCTGAGAAATTGTAGACCAAAACAGAAAGAAAATAAATTAATATTTTTTTCTTTATTGGATCCTAAAAATGAGGATATTTAGCTTTTTTAAACCTCAGGTAAAGAATCTCTCCATGGGTACTGACAAATGTGAAGAACCCAACATTTGAGGATGTATCACTAGTTTTGATTCATTTTTCAATTAACTGTCCATCCCTAGATTCTTATCTTTAAGAAAGATCCCTTTCTTAAAGAGTTAAGTACCTGGATTATAGTCTTCAATTCCAACCCGTCCTTACAATCTTCCTCTTGAAAATATGTGTTGGCTCTCTTTTCTCTTGGCCCTGACAGTGGCAGCATGGGTAAGTGCCGTGATCTTTGTACTGCTAGAAAGCTCTGCAGCCATAGGAGAGACCAGAAGTGGCATGACATACAATACAAGAAAGCCCATTTGGGTACTGCCTTGAAGGCCAACCCCTTTGGAGGAGCATCTCATGCAAAAGGGATTGTCTTGGAAAAAGTGGGTGTGGAAGCCAAGCAGCCCAATTCTGCTATCAGGAAATGTGTGAGAGTTCAACTGATTAAGAATGGCAAGAAAATCACTGCCTTTGTTCCCCATGATGGCTGCTTGAACTTTATCGAGGAAAATGATGAAGTTTTGGTTGCTGGATTTGGTCAGAAAGGTCATGCTGTTGGTGATGTTCCTGGAGTCCGACTCAAGGTTGTAAAAGTTGCAAATGTTTCTCTTCTGGCCTTGTACAAAGGCAAGAAGGAAAGACCAAGATCATAAAAATTGTATGATGTCTTTGTCATAGTAAAAAATTTTCATGTAAAAAAAAAGAAAAGAAAATGTGTTGACATCTTCTTGAACACTCAGTTCTCCCAGTTAGTCAGTCTCTTCAACTGCCATGAATGACATCATTCAATTGATTCTATCTGTTAAGTACCTATTACCACTGTATTAGGCTCTGGGAATACTAAAAGAAAAACAGAACTGTACCTGTCCTCAAGGAGTTTATGTTCTACTGGGGAGGGGATGGGAAGTAATGGAGAAAGAACATGTACGTATTCCTTCTTAGGTCTGAATATCACTTGTGACTATGCTACCTCTATGATTTTGAATTCTGAGATTCTTCTCATTGAGAATTTTTCACTTCTGTATCTGTTTTTCTCCTCCTAACCTCATTTTTCTTCCTTGCTCTATCTTCATTTCCTCCCTCTCTCTTCTAATCCTTCACCCTTGTCTTAATCCTATTTTTAGTCCCTTCATGAGCCCATGGTTGGCCAATTCTACTATATTTCCTTCTAACTAAATCTTTTGTCCCCCTCTCCATTTACACCCATATCTTTCCAGACTTTGAGTACACTCTAACATTCCCCAACCATCTGCTTTCCCCACTCCTGCTCTAAAAGATTTCATCCAAGAATTAGGATCCAATAAAACCCCTTATTTAAGTTAAGGAGATAAATAGCAACAAAGAGTGAAAACCTTTTGTCCCCTCCCTGATTTTCTAAGTTATCTTGACCATCACTTCCTCCCTCTTGGGTAAGCTCAAACAGCTGAAAAGATTACCTATTGATTTTTAGCATCTAGAAATTAAAACTGGGTGAGAAACATAGGTATCATGTGTCTGGTTTCTTGATTCGTAGATTGCATTTACAGATATAATCATTTATTTGTATGTGGCTCAATCAAGAATATCCTGTCATTCCATCTGTCTGCCAATATAGATGGGAAATATTCTTTGCCATAAAAATAGGAGAGATATAAAAAATTTACTACATTAAGACTTTTTCCACTATTTTTATAAAAAAGATACTATTTGAGCTTTTCTGTTTCCAAAAATCAAAGTCAAAAGAAGAAATGTTTCATATGTATCAAAATATTCACAACAATCCCTTTTTCGTGGTAGCAAAAAACTAGGAACAAAGTGTCTGCCCATTGTTTGGAGAATGGTTGAACAAATTGTGATATATTAATGTGAGGGAATATTATAATGCTGTAATGAACAATGAATATAAAGAATTCATAACACTCAAATTCAATCTAAGAAGCATTTATTTCATGCCTAATGAGTACACAGCTTTGTGATAGGCTCTGGGAATACAAGGATGGAGTGGGGGGGGAGGGGGGGAGAAGGCAATCTTTCTCAGATCTGGAGATAGAAGGGTCTTTCAATGTTATCTTATCATATGCCATTCTTTAGCAGATGACAAAACTGGGAACCACAGGGGATAATGGCTTTGGCCAAAGTCACATAGAGGTAGTTAGTGGTCATCAGCACTCATATCCCTTTCTATTGTATCATGCCACTTTCCTGCCTTCAATGAGTTTTCAGAAACATAAAAAGATTTATATGAACTGATGCAGAATAAAATAATGGCAAAACCAACACATACAATTACTCTAAGGATACATTCAGGAAGAACATCAAAGAGTCACTGAACTCAATGTCACTAAAGCCATAAATTCAATAACCAATGGTCCTGGAGAACTACATATTTCCTTCCCCTAAGTAGAGAGGTGATGGATTAAACACATGAAAACAGGGTATACATTCTCAGATTTGATCATAGTATCTATTTGTTTTGCTTAATGTTTTTTTCTGTTCAAACTTTTTTTGTCATTACAAAGGAATGTTATATGGTCTATTCTTTCCTTTTGCAATCTTTTAGGGCCTTTTGTCCTAAATGGCCTCCTTTAGTTTCCTGTTTTCTTACTGTTAAGTTTCTCTCTCATACCTTAGGCCCCGAAACAAGCAAGCATTTATATCCCTGAGGATACAAAGACAGAAAAAGAAAAAGAAACCTTTACTGCCCTCAGGGAATTTTGCAATCAATCTGATGAGATAAAGTGTACATATATAAATCCATACAAAACAGACATGAAATAATTATGAGGTAATTTCAGTGGAGGAACACTAGCTGAAGAGGCAGGGGAAGGTACAGAGATCAGGAAAGGCCTCATGTAGGAGATGGCATTTGAACAACCAGAATTCTCAGAGGCAGAGGTGAGAAAGCAGTACATTATAGGCATGAAGGAGACCAGCCTGTGCAAAGACCCAGAGATGGGAAATAAAATATCACGTGGAAAGATAAGCCAAGAGACAAGTTTATAGTAGGAGAACTAAAGTCCAAAGGGCTTGGGCTAGTCCCAACTCTGCCACTAACCAGCTGTATTATCTTAGATAAATTGATTCATCTTTCTAAGTATTCCCATTCTACTCATCTATAAAGTAAGGATATTGGCCTACAATAAAGGATCTCTCTCTGAGGTACCTTTTAGCTCTAACACTCTCAATTGCCTTTAAGATTGCTTGAACTTATTGGTGTCATTTCTCATGAATTCTTGCTAAGAAGATAACCATTTAATCAAACACACATACAGAATTTATTGGTCTTCAAGTAATTCAGTGAATTGGTCCTCATGTAATTCAGTAAATTGGTCCTCAAGTAATTTAGTGAATTTTAGAAAACCCCTCCTCTTTAACTATGTTTCAAAAGAAAAGAGAAGGCATGTCTGCCCTTCAGAACTTTATCATCTCCCTAGGGAAGTGCATGAATACCAAAAATGACTGAAAACCAATCTTATGAACAAACATATCTATGAATAAAAATCAATACGGTATAACCAAGTAGGAAAGTAAATAATGAAGAAATAATAGTGAGAGAAATAATCGTGGTGGTCCAATATACTTGGTCTTCATGAGAGACTCATTTACTATTTTCATAGACTCATAAAATCTCAGACATGAAAATAACATCAGACTCCATCTATTCCACCTGTACTTGAACAAGTATCTTCCCCACCCCCAACCTACTTGACAAGTGGCCATCCATCCATCTTTTGCTTAAAGACCTCCAGTGACATCAAAATCTTTCATTTCAATGGCACAGCTCCTTCAGCTGAGATCTTTGAACTTTTTTTTAACATTTTGATAACTGTATATAAATGTCATTCATTTCCTTTGCAATCCTATTTATTTTATTTTATATCTTTAAAAACTGTATTCTGAGGAGCGCATAGGCTTCACACAAGACTGTCAAAAGACACCATCTTTTTGGTGTCATTGACGCCAGTGTCTCTCCTGGAGATTGTCGTTCCACTCTTGGATAACTCTAAAATTGAAAAAAAATTTAGTATAACAAATTCTCTCCTATTTACCTCTTTTCAGTTTCTACACCTTAATTCCTACTTCTGTGCTCTGGGGATCAAGAAGATTATGTCTATACCCTAATCCCCTGATGACTCTTCAATACTTGAAAGCAGCTATCATTCCCCACTTTCTCTATACTCACATCTTCTCTTCTCACAGAACAGAAAGGATCATCTAGCCCAAACCCATCTTTTTTTTTTACAAATTATGAAACTGAAATTCAGAGGAGGGGGAATGATTTGTCCAATATCAAACAACAGAAATAAGACTAGAACCCAACTCTCGACTCCCAGTCCGATGATCTTTCCACTACTCCACATAGGATCTCTTTAGGAAAGGGGCATTTCTAGTGCTACTGCCCTCCATTACCTCACAGTTTGTTATCAGAAACTCAGCTTAATAGTGGAAAAGACCTAGTTATTTTGTTTGCTTGGAAAGAATGCAGAACAGATTCCTTTGAAGCCACAGAATGATGGAGAGAGGAAGCTGAATGTATTCCATTTGTTGGAAAAAAATAATTTCACTAAAAACTGGAAAACACATTTTGTTACCTCCACTGTTTGGTGCTCTTTGAACAAGAAGCCAATAATGAACTGTTTTCAATATTAGCTCCAATTCTTTTATATTGCCCATCTGTCTAACTCATCTATCAAAACCGGCCAAAACTAGATACAGACTGAATAGCATGCTGGCAGATTACTTTTTCTAAACGCAATACATTCCCTTCTCAAAAAATGCCCCGTGGCCTGGTTGAGTTACTCTTCAATTTTAACTAGAATGAAATCTATGGCTGTAAATCATTTCCCAAATACATAGTATCACATCATGCTGCATTGTTATAACTTCCTCTCTTGCATCTTTCATGGTCTAGACAGAAAACAAACACATGCTTTTCAAATGTGCATTCACATTCACATTCACAGAAAATTAAAGCTAATGGCTCTTCATGCCAAATTTTAACATTAGTTTGACCTATTAAACTCGAAAGCAGCAGTGGAAGTTTAGTTTGTAAATTATCCTTGCTGTGATAATATTGATCTAATGAAAAATGTTGTAGTTATAAACTTATCTGATCATAGTTCACCTTTAAAAGAGTGAAGAAAGACCAGCTGCTCTGGCTTTTAAATCATTTTAGTCTGTTTCTCTCCATGTCTTATCTAGTTCCAATATTTCTACAGGTGTTTGGTCAGAACTGAATAGAACATCGTATGTGGGAGTTCCTAGTAGTTTTCTATAAAGACAAGGCACTGTTTCTACTTTTGCCTTGAATCTTTCTCTCCAGTCTTTGACAAATGGGGCAGCTCTTCTTGTTAAGGCCAACCCCTTTTTATGTGCACTTCGTGCTATCCCTTCCCATCTTTTCCAACATATTGCAATTTTAATATCCACCCACCCCATATTTCCTTTTCCTGTTCTTCTGACTTCTCCACTCCCAATTTCCTTTTCTTTCCCTCTCCCCCAAACCATCTATTAGTTCCTCACTATTACCTTCAAACAACTCTCCTCCTTCCAAAACAAAACAAAACCCTTCACTAGACCCTACCTACCATCCCCTTAATCTATCATCCTATACCTTTCCTCCCTTTCTTAGGAAAACTCCTAAAACAAAAAAAAAGCTCCCTATACTGTCTGTATCCATTTCCTTTCCTTTCATTCCTCAGCCTTTTGCTATATGGTTCCCAGCTTTATAACTTGACTGAAACTATTCTCTGAAAAATTACTGATACTTTTAAATTTATGAATCTAATGGTCTTTCTTCAAGTCTCTTTGTCAATTTATCTGCATTTTATGCTATTGACTAGTCTCTTAGCCCGAATTATCTTTCCTCTCTGGGCTTTTGTGACACTTTCTGGCTTTTCCTGGTTTTTTAGGCTCTTTACTGCCTAACCACTTCTTTGTTAACCTTTTGATAATCATGTGGATGACACCAATGAGGTGTCAGTGTCCCCCAAGGAGGGAGTAATGCTGGACCACCATACCCCCAAGATAAGATCAAACTACTGTGGAAAACTAAGGAGCTATGGTAATCAGGAATCTCTAACAGGGTAAAGGGGAAAGAGGAGGGGGCAGGGGAACCAGACTGAGAGCCTATGAAATATATTCACTTGAGAGGACTTGATAGGATTTAGAGTTCATTGGCATATTCTTTGAGAAATCAGAGGCATTTCTACACCAGGAAGAAAAGTTGGGATGGAAATATATAAAAGAATAAATTCTTCAACTAAATATTAAAATAAAAATTCAAAAGGAAAGTCCTAATGCAAAAAAGAGTGTTGTGATTTTAGTTCATTTTTACTTGCTGCTGAATGTTAAATGTAGGTCAAACAAAGGGCACCATGAGAATTTTGGAATGTTTGGGGGATAATGGTTTTGTTGGTCAAAATTAAAATTCCAGGGAGAGTTAGATTGTTCTGGTCTTTTTCTCTCTAAGCATTTTTCTGAGTAAGCATAGATATCTATAATCATTCCATTCATTTTATTTAAAAATATTTGAAGCTATATAACATTCTAAGTATATGAAGGCCTTAATAATCTACAACTTTTTTATACCTGGGCTAGTGGGAGAATATATAAAGCATTATTTTGATAGCGCTGAAGAAAATGAGGAAGAAAGAAATAAATTAAAGACTATAAACAGCTATACCAAATTCAACAAACTCTTATTCTTCAAGCCCTTATTCTTCAAGCCCTTCAAGGGACACTGAACTACTCAAAACAAAGACCTCAAATAATAGCCAGATCACTTAGTTGGAGTTGGGCCTGTTTTGATGGTTAGATTTACAAGATAGTTACTATTTGGTTACATGCTAACCTAGAAGGTTGAGGAGAGCAGAGTGTCCTATGGATTGGTTCTATTTAACAATTTAATCAGACCTTTTTGAAGATGTAGATAGCAATATTAACAGATATATAAATAAAAAAATACAGGAGGGATATCTAAAGCATGGGATACCAATCAGCATCCAAAAATTTTTTTAACTGATTGAAACTGTCATTTAAGCTAAGATGAACTTTAATAAGGATAAACATAAATAATTCTTCTTGTATTTGCATTTTTAAATGACTGAAAGTATAGGATTAGAATAATGGAATAACTTGACAAGAAAATAGATCATATGAAAATATTCAAGATGTTTTAGTAGACTTTGAGAACAGTATGAGTCAACCATATGAAAGGCATTTAAGAAAAAAGCTTATGTATTCTAAAGAGAGGGAGATGATAGTCCTTTGTCTCCTGCCTTAGTCATAACACATGAAATATTGGGTACTATTCTGAACACCAAATTTTAGGTGCAACATTGACCAAGTTATTATATATACAAAGAAGGAAAACTTTCATCCTGGTGTGAAGATTCAGCTGATGGTTATAGGGAAGGCTGAAGGCACTAGGAATGTTTCACCTGGAGAGGAGAAAACTTGGGATTAGGGGCTGGAGGACTAGTAATAGTTGTTTAGCAATATTTGATGTGTCCTCATGTAGAAGAAGGATTAGACTTGCTCTGCTTAGCCCTAACAGACAGAATGAATTTCAGTGCATAGAAGCAAAGAGAAAACAAATTTCCAGTCACCCTAATGAAATGGTCCCTAACAGAGCTTTCCAGTAATGGAAGGAGCTGAATCAAGGGTGTTCATATTCCCATTACCAGAAGTCTGTGAGGAAGGGAGAATGGAGAAGAGGAAAAAATCATTTGCTAGGTTTTAATAAGAGTTTGTTCCTTATGTCTTATATTTTGTAGATTGCTTTTTAGTTTTCAGAACGCAAAAACAAACCAACAATTCTAGATGGCTTATAACTGATACTTTGTTGTTGTTGTTGAAGTCATTTTGATTGTGTCTTAATGTCTATCTTCATGACCCCATGGGGTTTTCTTGGCAAAGATACTGAAGTGGTTTGCCATTTCCTTCTCTAGCTCATTTTACAGATAAGGAAATTGAGACAAATAAGGTGAAGTGACTTGCCCAGGGTCACACAGCTAGTGAGTGTGTGAGATCAAATTTGAACTCAGTTTTCCCTGACTCCAGGCCCAATGCCCTATTTACCATGCCACCTTAATGTTAAATTCCATATCTTCATGTTTGCCTTTTTAAAATGCATATAACCAAAGAAAGTCTAGATTATATATACATTGCATTAGGCTGCAGTGTATCTATGTTGTCAGGGCTTTAGAAAAGTTACTTTAGAAAAATGTTTTTTTTTTTATCACTTAGAGATACAAAGTTCAGTTATCTTCCTCACAAAAGAATCGCCAAGCAATAGACCACAGAATGAAAGAAGCCTGCTTAAGGGAGAAGACAGCACACAGCAGAAGGAGGCCAAGGACAGAGCCTCAAGGCAATTATAGAATAAAGGAACTGAAGGGAAAAGCAGATTCACTAGAAATTATAAAGGTTGTGTTAGCTTAGGTGGCCTCCCATTCAAAAGGAGACGTGAAAAGTATTTCTTAAGCCAGAAACCTTCAACACTTTAAAGTGATCAGGATATTAAAAATTATAAAGTTCCAATGGCATAAGAATAAAAGAGGCTGTGATTAAACCAGCAGGAGACATCCAGTTTTATTACATTTCAGTAGCATTCAACATGCATAGTAAAACATTCCAGTGGGATGGAGGCATCTTGACTTTAGCCCTCATTCTCATATAACTTGCCCACATTTCTTCTAAAGATATCTGTCACCCTGTCCAAGCTATGTTTACTGAGGAGCCTTTTTTATATTAGAATGGGGACAATCATGTGTCTGTGAAAAAATAATCATTATAAATAAAAATGGCTTATGAGCATTGGAATCCAACTTGTTGCAAGTAGAAAGTCCAGTCTTAGACTAAAGGCAGGAAGACCTGAGTTCTGATGTAACCTCTGACGTGTACTGTGTGACCATAAACTCTCCAGTTTAGTCTAGTTTAGGCTTCAGTTTCTTAGAATGTCCAACTGAGATAATACCTGAAGTATCTACCTCACAGGCTTTTCAGGACGCCCCCTTGAGACAAAGTTTGTAAGGATGCGCTTGAAAAAAATCCGTAATATGATGTAGAAATGACACTGTTGCTGTGCTTATTAAATATCATAAAGAGTTAAAACAGTAGCCACATTCTCGACTCTAATTTAGGAAAATAAAAGGCTGCCAAATATGTAACTGTAAGTGACCTACTTCACACTGGGGAGCTAAGTTAACAAGTAAGAAATGCTAACAGAGACACCTGACTTTAGTCTTGACCTTCAGTGCTCTCTTTAGCTTGAAGCTGACAAAACACAATGTCTACATAGTAGAGTACCCTGAAGACCTTCTCAACTCACTCTTGTTGCCCAGTTTGCTTAAGATAATTTACTCACCAAGTAGGATATAAACGCTGGTTCAAAAGAGTAAGATTTTCTCAGGGGCCATATAGTTTGTTTTAAGCTGCAGTTAAGGATTTTGCCTTTAAAAACTTCCCTCTCTGCGTCAATTAGGTAATCCCCAGCATCGGACCCAGAGTCTGATAGCTGAATTCTAGATAATGACTTTAATTCACCTCAAGTGATTCAATTTCTATCAAAAAATTCTGAGAATTAAAGTTCTCATTTGGAGGCCACTACAGAAAATTTGTATTAACTGGGACTTTGTCAACTGGAAAGCATTAGAAACTGGCCACAGGAATTAAATCTGTTTAATTGAGATTTTTTAACAAGAATTAGCCAATACTTCAAAATCTCAGGCAGATAACCAAGAAATTTGGACTACATGACTTTTGTCACTTCTAGTAGGGAGGGGTGCCAATTTGATGGATTGGTGTTTTCCAAGCTGCATTAACTACTGAAATGCCAAATGACTTCAGTCAGTAATTCTGACAAGAGTGACCTACATATAAATGATCTAGACATGGAATCTTAAAACTCAAAAGTTACATTAACACTCACCAATCAACACTTATTTATTTATTTATTTATTAAGCAACTTATGTGCTAGATAGACTGCAGCAAGGAGAAGAATATATAGACTCTGGCTCTAGAGTCAGAGCGTCTGGGTTTGAAATCTAACTGTTCTTTTTACTCCTTATGAGTCCTCAGGTAAGTCATTTTGCCCTCCCTGGACCTCAGTCTTCTCATCTGTAAAATGAGAAAGTTGAACTTGATAGTGACCCTTTCAGTTTTATAATTCTTTGTTCTGTATCTGAAGTCACAGACAGGGATAGGAAACCTGCTAAAGTCTAGTGGGAGGTATAACATGAATACTATTAACTGTAATTCATGAAAGGGATATAAGAATAGTTAATATAATAAAGTAATAGGGAGGAGAAATAGGAAGAGAAAATGTCACTTCAAATAGGAGGAATAAGGGAAAGCTTCATGAAAGAGATATCTGATGGGCAGGTTTGACTCAGAAAAACCTTAGTTGAGTTTCAATGTTGGAATAAAATAAGAAATTTGTGGGTTATCATAGTAAACAAAAAGGAGGCTTACTTATAGAATGAAAAGGATCATTGTTGGGGGTAGACACATCCTATGGAAACAGGTCTTGTCAGCAAGGTAGGGTGTGGTGATTTATTATCTTAGGACACCTGTCAAATCTGAGAGCCTCCCTAGTTCTACAAGACTGGGCCTTGTTTGTAGAGGCGGATATTAGCTTTCTATTCCTTTAGGCGAGCAGGAAGCTAATTCAGTAGGTCCAGAAGCTACCAGAAAATTATCAATAGAGAAGCATTTTTAACCCTCATCCTGGGCAAATCAAGTCCCAAATATAACGTTGTTACTTTTAGGGGAAAAAAAACTAGCCTAACACAAATGTAGGAAGGAGTTAGGATGTAGCTCCCACCATACTCTGTCCCTTGGTCCTTAAAGCCTTCTAATCTGGAGGATTTTTCAACACTTAAATGACTTAATTCTATTACTGGTCAAGCCTAATTTTGTAAATGCAGGGAACCTAAAATCATAGGCAATTCTAAATGGAAAAATAGAGGGGTTAAACGTAATGAAAAAGATAGCAAAAAAAATTACCCATCATAAAATAGAAGGACTCCTTAAGTAGTGGCTACAAAAAGGCAGAAATTCAACGTTTTTCTTCACTCCTTCATATGGGCTTATTTCTAAACTCAACCATCTGATCCATGACTTGGGTGATGCCAAATCTTTTGAGTTCACAGTGGGTCTCCTGATATATAAAGTGATGCCAATGAGCACGAGCAGCACCAAAAACATAACAGCTCCAACAGTGATTGAGTCTTTATTGAATAGAAGAAACAGAAAAGAACATGAGCTTCTCACATGCAAGCTGTACCAGAATGTAAATTGATACCAAATCTTTTCCCATACTACCACCTTCTTGTTGTATGGATCAAGTCCAAAAACTGGAGCTCAGGTATATCATTGTCAAATATTGTGTTAAGGGATGAGTAATAAGATCAGTTCATTCATATCATATCAAGGAGATTTCATGGGTGCTAGAACAATGTGAACACGCAACTTAATCTTATTAACCTTAGCATTAACCTTGACAAAGGAATCTCACAGGAGAACCTTGCCACCCTGATATGAAGATTTATGAGCAAACAAAAAATACCAAGATACACGAAGTGTCCTAGAGGACACATTTAGGAGATCCTTTGCAAATTATCTGAAATTCCTTTTAAAATTTAATTTAACTTTTTTTTACATTTTAAGTTCTGAGCCATCTTTCTCCTTCCCTCCCCACTCCACAATAGAGAAGGCTGCCATTTGACACAGGTTTATAAACATACATAAAACTATACTATGCATACTTCTATTTACCAGGGGTTTTTTCCCTCCTCTGGAGGTAGATAGCATCTTCCTTCATAAGTCCTTTGTAGCTGATTCAAATATTTATGATATTCAGAAAATTTTGCTATTCACAATTATTCTTCAAACAACATTGCTGCTACCATATACAACATTCTTTTGGATTTCCTCACTTCACTCTTCATTATTTCATGCAACGCTTGCCACATTTTTTTTCTAAAATCAATCTGCTCATCATTTCTTACAGCACAGTGGTATTCCATCACAATCAAATTCCACAACTTGTTCAGCCATTCCCCAATTGGTCGACATCCCCTTAAGTTCCAGTTCTTTGCCACCACAGAAAAGAGCTACTATAAATATTTTAAAACAGAGTTTTTTTTCTTTTTTTTCCTCTGATCTCTTTGGGAAACAAACTTAATAGTGGTATTACTAGGTCAAATGGTATGCACAATTGATAACTCTTTGGGCATAATTCCAGATTGCTCTCCAAAATGGTTGTATCTGTTCACAGATCCACCAACACTGTATTAATATCCTAATTTTTTCCACATCCCCTCCAACATTTGCCATTTTCCCCTCTATCATTTTTGCCAAACTATCAGAAATTCTGCTAAGAATTTTATCTCTCTTTTAAAATGTTTTGCCCCTATAAATCCTCACTTAAAACAGTGCCTGTTTTATAAGCTATAATAATGAGTTTTGTGTTAGAAACAAACTGGGATTTCTTCTCCTTACCCTTAAACTATGACCCTGATATTTCAATATTTTAATGGATTTGTGATCTCATTGACAGGGCAGCAAGACGGTACTATAGGCAGAGAGCGCTAGGCCTGAAGTCAAGAAAACTTGAGTTCAAATTCACTCTCAGACATTTACTAGAAGATTGACCTTGGGCAAGTCATTTAATCTCTGCCTTAATTTCTTCATCTGTAAAGTGGGAATAATAATGGCATCTATCTCCCACAGTTGTGAGGACAAAATGAGGCAGTATCTGTAAAGCAATATGCAAACCTAAATTCTAGCTATTATTAATACTAGTATTGTTCAAATATTTATAGCAGTATTTTTGTGATGGCAAAGAATTGGAAGCAAAGTACATGCCCATCAATTGGGGAATGACAAAACAAATTGTGGTACATGAATGTAAGGGAATATTATTGTGCTGTAAAAAATTACATATGTGATGAATACAGAGAAGCATGGAAAGAGCTACATAAACTGTTGCAGAATGTCATATAGAGAAATACCAATAAATACCATAATTTAAACAGAAACAAAAACCCTCCTACAAAAAAAATCAAAAGTGGATATAACAACATTCTTAAATGAAGAGATAGGAGAAGACACCTCCAACCCATGGTTTTGTGGAGGTAGGAGTTCCACAGGTGTTATATATTGCATATGGTTTTGGACTTTTTTCAATGTATCGAAAAATTAGTTGTGCTGATCTTTGTTTTCCTTTTAAAATATTATTTGTTGTGTGAAATGGCACTTGGAGAGCCATGATTATCCCTAGTCATAACAATTTAAAAAAACCAAAATACAAGAATAAAAACATTTAAAATAATTAATATATTAAAATTAATTAAAAATTAATATAATTAAAATATTATTCTTCAATCAGCATAGGTTTTCATGATTTTTCATCCTATATTAATCTTTTCCAAAGCCACCACTGATACAAGAGGGCCCAACATACTAGTGATTTTATTTGTTTTCCCTACATCCGGCCCATTTTCTAGTCATCCATTTCTTACAATTTAAATTCAAGGATGCAAAACTAATATTTCTTCTAATCTGAATTCAAGCATGTGAAACTAATAACACTGTAGAGAGTGAGATTTTTTTGCTTGTTGAATACTAACTTTATTCTTTCATGGGAATTTCAAATGTAAAACCTCAAATAGCCTTCACTAGACCATAACTGCATAGATTGTCTTCCCCTATCTTGAAAATGAACATCAGGGAACTCAAGTCACATAACGTTTTTCTTGGCATGTGGCATGTTGAACAGAGTACTGAACCTACAGCCATGAGACTCTCATTCAGGCTTTCCTTGAGAATCAGAGTTGTTTCATGAACTGAACTCTCCCTAAGCAATAGGAGAGCAATTCTTTCCTAATGGAAGTCTGAATGAGGAAGGACCACTAAAGGTCCATATTTTATTATTTTTAGGCCAGACTTGCATTAGTATAAAGAAATCTGAATGTGGAAAATTCCTCCACTAATGCAGATATGAACCTTTCCCTATTTTATAGGTTGTAGAGAACTTCCTAGGACATTGACAGCTTGTGACTCACCCAAGGTCACACAACCAATATTTGCTACAGGCAGAACTAGAGACTTAATGAATAAGTTTGAACATCTATTCACAACACTAAGCAGCCTTTCTCTATCAATCCTATTGTTTAATAAGTTAAATTAAAAGCTTTTAGCCTCAGGTACTGATAACTAGATTCTCTTGCTGTAATAATGTTAATAGCTCAAGCTTAATAGCATTTTAAAGTGTATGAAGGACCTTAAATATGTTATCTCATTTGGTCCTGACAACTCTGAGAGACAGATGTTACGATTTACTTCATTTTACAGATAAGGATATCGAGTCTGGAAAAGCTTAAGTGACTTGTCCAAAGTCACCCAACTAGTAAATGCCTGAAGCAGGGTTCAAATTCAAGGCTTCCTGACTCTAACTACTTACACTATTTGAACCTTTTTTCTCAACTATTTGTTGAGAACCTTTCATTTCTATTTCTCAGCCTTTATTTATGTTCATTTTTTCCTAACTTGAAGTTTGTAAAATATTTCAGGTATAATGCAGTGAACAGAAACCTTGGAGACGTGGCTACAATTTTCTCTATGGTGCTACATTTTTTTTCTTAGTCTTTGCCTAACAACAGTTTACTATCTAGTTATTATTGTTCTTTAAATTTAAAAGTCCTACATTTCAGAATTGCAAGTATACAGCAATCGTTATGCCTGGAAATTCAACAGTGGTTGCAGAGTAACTTTAAAGGAGAAAAAAGAAAGCTTCACATTAAAAATATAGAGAGAGAGAGAAATGGGCCTGACAGAAGCCATATTGATTTTCTAGATCAATACCCAGGTTACAATAAATGTCTTTACAGTTTTGGGATACAACAAATTCTGAGTTTTCAAATAAGTAGACTTCTAGTGTCACTTGAAAGTACAGACCATTTTATATTATCTAAATAAATGGGAACTACCCTCCTGTGGCACTTTTTATACTCAAAGACATGGAATTTCTAGGTCAACATTTATCCAGATGACAAAATATTGCTTGAAGTTGCTTTAATCATGAAAGTGATCAGTAGAAAGGTTAGTTAAATAAAATAAAATAAACCAGTTGTGTTGGAGACTATTACCAGAAGGGTAAGGTATTTAAAACTGTAGGTTAACACTTATATGGTATTTTACTTTAGACAGGGGCATTCTCTGTGGGATATGAGTTTGGTGTCCTTTAACAGGTGACTTGTTTTTCCTATTCAACACTGCCCCCTCCCTAATCCTTCTCAGTTCAGGTATATATCACTTGTTACCTGAATTATTCTCCTCACCTTCTAATTAACCTATCTTCTTCCCATCCACTCCTGCCAAGAGTTATCATGTTCATCTTCCTAACGTATGGATCCAACATGACTCCCCACAGCTCCATCTTCCCCAGACACTTCATTGACTCTCCATTGTGTACCATATAAGAGCCAAATCCCTTACCCCAGCAATCGGGGGGGACAACCATAGAAAATGTCTAGAATGTCTCATTCATGGAAGAGCCAAGGGGCCAATGTCAGTAGATCAGACTATATGGAAGTGAATTAATTCCAAGATTCTAATGAGGCAGAGATGAGGAGACAACTACTTAACAATATGAAATTAACACCCAAGCAAAGGCATGGAAACTGAAGATGTAATATTGAATAGAAATCAGCTGATGGACAAGTTTGATTGGAACAACATAGGCTGAAAGGGGAATTCTATGAAATAAGACTTGAAAAATTGATAAGAGTTAGAATGGAGAAATGAGGCCTTCAATAGCAAAGCTAAGGACTTCATCTTTCCCTTACAGCTCAAGGGTTGCTTGAGTTTGACTTCAGCCTAATGCCTTGAACATTGAAACTGGTGTTTAATAAATGTTGAGCTGAAATTGAGTTGAAATGAAAGGCAGCTAGGGCAAAATAGAAAGAACATTACAGCTGGCACTAACCAGCAAAGCTTTCAATCTTGCCTCTGCTCCTTACTATCCGTTTGATCTTGGATATCAATTTTCCTCTCCAGGCCTCAGCTTACTCATATATAAATGAAAACATTGGGCTAGATTTCCTCTAAGTTTGCTTCCAACTCTAAATCCTATGATTTACTTTTTTAAAGTAGAATGCATAATAATCCAAATAGGAGAAAACAAAAATGTCTACTGCCCATCAAGTTAACACATCAGCACATATATCTAGGACAGATACTACAGGTAGATAAGGAACAAGGCCCAGAATAGAATGGCAGAGGACAATTGACTATATTCAGAAAATTGCACAGTGCTTTTAATGATCTTATTGTTCCCTGACCAAAATATATATCTGTGTGCACACACAGATACACACATAGACACACACACATACAGAAACACAGACACACACATGTTCTCCTAGTAATTCTGTATTACTAAAATTATGGGATACCATAATCACAAAAGATCAAATATGTGGGAGATTCAAAGAGCAATAAAGATACTTGTGTTGGGTACAAGTAGACTAGAACACACACACACATACATGCACGCACATGCATTCACATGCATATACATGCATGTGAATTGTATTTGTCTGTGTGTAAACATATGTGTATGTTTAGACATATGCATGCTTGTTTCCCACCTTAAGTATTAGAGTTTTGTTAGTACCCCTGTCTCTGATACTCAGAAGAGTGGCTAACAAGCAGTAATTACTGATTGAATGTATGAATGGCAGAAGAACAAGCGCTCAAGAAGTTTGTTATTGGACAAGGAGGTGGGCCAGTGGGAATGAGGAATAAAAGGTAGTCCAAGGGCTGAACTTGTTTTCTGTGAATTTAAAAAGACCTGAAGCGCTAGGCTCCAGCATGTTGAAAAGATCTTTGGAAGATTTATGTGAAACTATAGACAAGAAATTATCAAATGCTAAGGCACTGATGGACTTTGACGGGATCATAGCTCCACTAAAGTAACGAAGTGGGGAAAGGGGAAGAAAACAAACATTTCTTAAGGACTTACTACGCATCAGTGACTGTGCTAAGAGCTTTCCAAATTCTCATTTGAGTTTCACAGCAATTCTGAGAAGTAGGTGCTATGATCCATCTCCATTTTATAGTTGAAGAAATTGAGGAGGGCAGAGGTTAAGTGACTTGTCCAGAGTCACATGACTAGTAAGTATCTGAGGCTAGATTTGAACTCAGTTCTTACTGACCACAGGGCCATCATTCTGTCCATTGCTCCATCTATGAATTAAATATGTAAATATGGACCTGCTCTAATATCCTTTTCTTTTGTCTTTAATTTACTTTTTTGGTTATATTTTAAGTTTCAAACTCCTTCTCTGCCTCCCCACCCCACATTAGAGAAAGCCACCATTTGACACAAATATATGTATATATGTGTGTGTGTATATATATGTATAACATATACACATATGTATATACCATACTATACATAATATGTATATGTGTATATAGATACATATCAAATGTAGTAAATATAGTAGGTATAGTACAGATTGTATGGTATATACATATAGCATATATATGTATATATACATATGGTATATGGTATATACATATGGCATATGGTATATACATATGGTATATGGTATATACATATGGCATATGGTATATACATATGGTATATGGTATATACATATAGCATATGGTATATACATATAGCATATATGTATGTATATGTATATTATACATATATATATACACATACACACATATAAACATATATTTGTGTCAAATGGTGGCCTTCTCTAGTGTGGGCTGGGGAGGGAGGGAAGGAGACCGTTTAAAACTTAAAATGCAACAAAAAATATATTAAAGATAAAAAGAAAAGGATATTT
The DNA here is from genome assembly GCA_028646575.1 of Pseudocheirus occidentalis. Classification (NCBI taxonomy): domain Eukaryota; kingdom Metazoa; phylum Chordata; class Mammalia; order Diprotodontia; family Pseudocheiridae; genus Pseudocheirus; species Pseudocheirus occidentalis. The sequence continues at coordinate 55,428,164 of CM053599.1, read as the reverse complement.
TAATTTTAATTTTATTGCGTGTGTAAACATGTGTGTATGTGTAAAATCATACAATGTGTATTTCTATTTCTGAGTTCTTTCTCTGGAAGTAGAAAGTATCTTTCTTCACAGGTCTCTTGGAGTTGATTTGAGCATTTTTAATACCCAAAAAAACTTAGTCATTAACAGTTATTCTTTGAACAATATTGCTGTAACTTTATACAATGTTCTCTGGGTTCTACTCATTTCACTCTTCACTCTTTCATGCAGGTATGTTTTTTCTAAAATCATCCTGCTCATGATTTCTTACAGCATGGTAGTATTTCACCCCAATCTGTTCAGCCATTCCTTAATTGATGGGTATCCCCTCAATTTCTGCTTCTTTACCACCACAAAAAGAGCTGCTTTAAACATTTTAGAACTTACAGGTTCTTTTCCTTTTTTCCTTATGACCTTGAGAAACAGACGCAATAGTAATATTGCTAGGTCAAAGGGTATACACAATTTTATAATTCCTTGGGCATAATTGCAGAATGCTCTCCAAAATGGTTGGATCAATTCACATCAATTCCTCCAACAATGTATTAGTATCTCAATCTCATCCCCTCCAACATTTGTCATTTTCCCCTTTTATCAGTTTTTCCAATTTGATAAGTGTGAGATGATATCTCAAAGTTTTTAATAGTTTGCATTTCTCTGGTCTGTAATGACTGTATATGCATTTTTATATGTATGTATATGTATATGTATATTTATATGTATATGCATAAAAATGACTGTAATGCATTTTTCACTTGGCTATATATAGCTTCAATTTCTTCAACAAACAATTGTTTTTTCATATCCTTTGACCATTTATCCATAGGGGAATAACCCATCCTTATAAATATAACAAAGTTTTCTATATATTTGAGATGTGAGACATGTATCTGAGAAATAGTCTATAAATTTTTCCCAATTTTCTGCTTTTTTAAAAATATTGGTTATATTGGGATTTTTTTCTACCAATCCTTTTTTAATGCAATCAAAATTATCCATTTTATATCTCTTAATGCTCTCTGTCTCTTTTTCCCATAAATTCTTCTTCTGTCCATTAGTCTGATCGGCAATATGTTCTATGTTCTTCTAATTTCCTTATAAAATCTTTCTTTAAATATAAATCAGGTATTGGTTTTGACTTTATCTTGGTAAATGGTGTAAGATGTTGGTCTATACCCAATTTCTGCCAGACTGCTTTCCAGTTTTCCCAACAATTTTACTAAATAATATAGTCTTATCCCAAAAGTTTGAATCTTTACATTTGTCAAGGACAAGGTTACTATCAACATTTTCTACTGTGTATTGTACATCTGCTCTAATCCATTGATCCACCTTTCTATTTCTTAGCCAGTACCCAATAGTTTTAATAATTACTGTCTTATAATATAGTTTAAGATCTGGTACTGCTAAACTTATTTCCTTTATTTTTTTCAACTAATTTCTTTGATATTTTTAACTTTTTTGTTCTTTAAATGAATTTTGTTCCTTATCCTTTTATAGAAAAAGAGCACTTTATCTGGAAACACAGAGTAAAACTGTAAGGGCCTGGTCGTTGCTCTCCCAGATTTCAATCTCTAAGCAGTGTTCCACTCAACTAGCAAAATTGTCTTCCCAAGGTATGGTTCTGATTATCGCATTCTCCTGCCCAAGAAATATCAGTGTTGCCTTTGAGATATAATACAAATTCCTCAGCTGGGAATTTAAAACCCTCCACACACTTTTGCTCTAGCCTACCATTCTGCACTTATTTCACATTACTGCTGTTCATATATCCTACATTCTAACCAAAATGGCCTCTTAACTGTTTTATGAATCCATCATTCTATCTACTACTTCTTTGCTATTGTACATACTAATCTACATCCCTAGAAGGTACTCCCTTCTCTCACTTCTAGTTCTTAGCATCTATCAAAGCTCAACACAGGCACCATTTGCTCCAGACAGATCTTTAATATCCTCCTAACTAGCCTTTGGTGTCCCTTCTCTCCTCTAACTAATTTAGATTCATTTATTTACATCTGTTATACCTTTAATAGAATGTAAGCTCCTTGAGGACAGGAACAGCACTGCACATAGCAGATTTTTAATAGATACTTATTCAATGAAAATTATTAGAAAAGGTAAGGGCATAGATATGAATTTCATGTAGGATTTTTGATTCTCTGTTTAATAAGTTCTGATATATTGTTCATTTGTGCTAACTGGTTATTTATTCATCTTCCAGATGATTTAAACAAATAAGAAAGTTAAATCTTTGTCTAACAGGGCTTCTGTAAACAATATTGATATATTTCACATCAGTTACTGGTTATGAAGAAACACTGTCCTCCCAGATGTCATGATGAAGTATAAATTTCAGACTATCTGACCTGCTTTTACCGAACTTCTCAGTGCTTTGAGAGGAAACAGTTTGTAGCAAGGGATTGGTATGAATCTTTGTTTATTTCCTATTATTTCAAAGGATTTTACTTTTTCTTTTTGGTAGAAATGAAAGAAAAATCTGAAAATCCTAACATGCTTCCAGTGTTGATACCTTTGAAGGAGTTAACCTTTGCCCACTCCAGTTAGAGTGGGGATGGGAATTGGAGAAAAAGGAATAAGAAGGAATTAGAATCTGGATTTTTAACCACAGTGGTGGGGTCAGGAGGGTGAAGAAGAAGGGGACTGAAGAAGTCTAACACCAATCAATTTTCTTCTGTTTCCAGAAGACAAACAAACTTTACTGTCAAGGTCAACTTTATTGATGATTTATAATTATTAAAAAGTGCTATTTTCTAGTCATTCATTGGCAAAAAAACACCCTTGATAGCAAATCCTAGATGGCACAAATTATTAAAGCCATCTGTTGTTTGAATATTAAGCTTCAAAGGTCAAAGGGATTTACAGACCTTGAAATTAACTAAAAAAAATTTTAAGTAAACTCTTCAGAGGACAAAACTTCTGTTTTGTAGAGCATAATCTACCATAAAATCCATATTTTTAAAAATTGACTAGAGCTCAGGAATAAGAATAGTATAGTAAATACTGTGCTGCCTGGAAATTTCTAGAAATATCCATTTCAAATACCCCCATCCCTGTTATATAAATCTTCAAATTAGAAATGGGTAAGTACAACTTTACTACAGTGGGTAGCCTAGGATAACACCTTATAAGTAAGATCTAATGACATTATTTTTTTTTTGCAAATTTTTTTCCACAAAGATAATAGTAAAAATATATCCTTTCACAGTTGTGTGTGTGTGTGTGTGTGTGTGGTTAGAAGAAATAATTTTAGTGATTTAAGGAATCACTCCCCAAGACTCTCCTGTAATATATAGTCATTTTTAGTTGTTATAAAAGTTGAAAAAACAAAACAGGTCTTAAGTCACCATTAATTTTCTTCCTTGCCTGTCTGTTTTGACTTACCTAAATGAGATGTAATGCACTTAGCACAATGCTTAGAATGCAGTAAGTGGTTTACAAATGGTTATTCCCTTCCCTTCTCTAACCAACACCCCACATTATACTAGAAAATCTGTAGAAGGAAAATTTACCATATCTAAGAAACTCCAATGCTTGACAGGCCTCATCATGACATGGAGACAAAACCTTGATCTTTTTTGTTTTCAATTTAATGGAGAATCATCTTCAATATGGTTATTGATATCAATCTTAATGTGTGGTATGTACTCAGAAATGCCACACCCATAATTCATGAATACCTCAGGAAGAGTTGGAAGATACTAGATATGGTGAGCACAGTACAGTATCACAAGAAAATGAAATTGGTAAGTGGTTCCCACAGTGTAGGCGGCAGCTACAACATGGCACAGTGGATAGAATTCCAGACCTGGAATCAGAAGGGCTCATTTTCCTGAGTTTAAATCTGGCTTCAAACACTTACTAACTGTGTCACCCTGGGCAAGTCATTTGACCCTTATTGCTTCAGTTTGTTCATCTGCAAAATAAGTTGGACAAGGAAATGGCAAACTGCTCCAGTACCTTTGCCAAGAAAACCCCAAATGGGGTCACAAGGAGTTGGACATGTCTGAAAACAACTGAGCAACACAATACCAAAGTGGAGACATTTTAAAATCAACCATCACTGTGTAGTTAGATGGAGTAGCTGGAGTTAAGGTAAAAAAAAAATTTAAAGCAAGAAAGGGTAAAGATAAGAAGACACTGAATATAATTACAGCAAATCCGACCTGACCAATTTTAGTCAAATGTCATCTAAGACAGATGAAAAACAGAAGTAAGGACATTAACTTTTACTATCATGATTTCTAGGCATATTTTACCAATTGGAAAAATAGTTGCTACAAGGAGGAAGCTGAAAGAAACTTGGAAACATCCAAGGGAAGGCAGCACATTCTTGATTTCCAGGACTAGTAGAAAGACACAGCAGGCAAGAGAAACGCCATTGGAGAATTTGTTCTCATTTTCAAAACAATGTGAGGGAAGCTGATTATAAGCAATATCACTTCACCAAACTGAAAAGTAATTAAAGGGAAACAGAGCTTAAAGAGAGTGTGATATAAGAGGAAAAAAAGTAAATTGGAACTCTAAGGAAAATGAACAAGTAGATGTGAAACAAAATGTCTGCTTGTTTCTACCTTGAGCTCTTTTAATCTACAACAAAAGCAGAACCATCACATTTGTCTGTAGCTGACCACCACAGCACCCAATGTACTAAGTGAAGAAGTGACAAAGGCATATAAGAATATGAGGCTGTGTTGTGTTATTGGCTCAAAATAAATGCATGGAGAAAAGTATTCATACTCAAGATGACAGTTTTGAAGAAACTAATTCTAAGATCGAGTAGAAGGCTCAATTCTCAAGGTTAACTGAAAGTAAAGAACATAATCTCAAATACTACAAAAGAAAGTGAAGAATATAAGTAAGAATATATTCCTACTTCCCAACCTATACAAAATTATGAGAATAATCTATATCTGTATTAAGTACATCTTTGATGAAGACATGAAGGAAGCAAGTATGCTTTTACAAGTGATATTTTGTAGTAGACTTTATATTTATGATCTCACAACTAATAGAGAGACAGAGAATACAAGAGCCCATACCGTTTATTATTTGTTATAGACTAAAGGAAAATCAGGCTCTGGAGCTGGCTTAAGGAGGCGTTAGGAAGAGTGATAGTACACATTTAAAAAGTGAGGGTCAGAAAAATAGTCCTCCACCTTTATCACTGGATGAACCTGCCTCAGATGAACTGAACCTGAGAAAGACCCATAAAAAGGCCAAGGCCTCCCACTGCATCCTGGGCCATCGCCAGTTGTCCTGATCTATATCTTGCCACTGAACCCAGATGGTTCCAGAGGAAAGAGGCAGACTGGTGACTTTGCACAGGCCTCCCTCACTTAAATCCAATTAACTTGGAAGTCAAGACATCACCTTCCTGATGCTGTTGTTCCTCTTCAAGAATGAAGGATAAACAACTTCACCCAACATTGACATTACTTAGTTACTAGAGAAATAGGAAATGGACAAAACAAACAAATAAAAACAGCTGATTACTCCATCTAGAAACAAACAGGACACACCTCGATTAAAGAACCTGCTGAAAAATTGTGATATATGAATATAATTAAGCTGCAAGAAATCTGATTGTGGAGAATTCAGAGAATCTTTGGTGGAAGTGTATGAACTGGTGAAATGCTAAGTGAGCAGAACCAGGAGAATAATTCAAACAGTGAAAACAATGATGTAAAGGAAAAAAACATCAGAATTCTGACCAGTGACGTGACCAAACTTAATTATAGAGTGAATAGTGAATCAGCAGCATATTGTGGTCAGAGGTGGCCCATGTGTTTGGCATGTTTTGTTGAACTATATTTCTGTGTTGCAAGTCAAGGACCTATTGATAAATGGGGTAGTCATTGGAAAGTGCTGTGTATCACTTATTTACTTAAAGAAAGTTTGTGTATGGTGGCCCAACGCCTTAAAAACAAGTGATTATGGAGGACCATTTATGTCAAACTAAAGAATTTGTCTTTTATTCAGTTGGTTGTAAAGGAACCAATGAAGGTTTTTTTAGTAATGGAGGGACATGATTTACATGGTAGATTTGCAGTTTCATGTGTGATCTTTTTTATTGTACTGTATTATGGAAATCCTCGTTTTGTTCCATGAATTGAAAATAAAATATTTTTTTAAAAATGTCTGCAAAGACAAAATTACTTCAGATGAACTGGAGAGGAGAAATTTAAGAAAGAGAAGACTTAGGAGACCATTTCAATAGGTTCTTGAGAGGGGAAAGAAAGGATAAATACGTGATTAAAAAAATAGAACCTATACAAATGAGGTGCAAGAGGAAGAACTGATACAGAGGAATTAGATGGGGGAAGAAGACAGGTAGTTCTGCTAACATACTTTCATTGGGAATGGGTTTAAGAGGGAATAACACATATATATTTAGAAGAGTATAAAAGTTTTCTAAATTCAGAAGAAATAAAATGATAGGGACATAGGGAGGGGGAGAGGACAAGTGAGGGATCTTTAGAGGGGAGGGTGAAGATATAGGCAAAATAGGGGTATAGAAGGGTGTTTAGATTTATGGGAATGGGACGATGGGGGGGATCTTCGGAGGGAGGGGGGGTCAGGCAAGCAATAAGAGGGTAAGGGAGTGGGTAGAAGCAAAGTAGAGGCGGCAGGAGGGATAGGAAACGAGATATGCACATACATAAAAACAAAGATCAGGAGTATAACAGGTTTGAGAAAGTATATATCTATATATGTATGTATATGTGTATACATACATATACATACATACATATGTGTATATATATATATATATAGCTATAGAGAAACATATCTAAACTTTGTTGTAAGATTTCTGGGGGGTGAGGGAGAGAATGTATATATTTATAGCTATAGAGAGACATATTTGAACTTTATTATGGCCTTTTTGGGAGAACTTGGGGGGAGGGGGAAAAGAAGAAAGTGAAAAAGTGCACAGCAGAGAACAAAAGAAAACTTATAAGGAAGCAAAGAAAAGATGGACAGCTCTCAACACAATGAGTATTATTTATCATATAGGCTTTCTTGAAATGAAAATTTATTGTTTTATATTTTGAATCCTCTCTTTTGTTCTGCTATGCACATGTCATCCTTTTTTTCTTTCTAACTTTGTATTTAAGTTTATGATATCTTTTTGTTTCTTTTTCTCTATTCTATATTTGTGTTCTGGCATACAAGTCTAAAATAAAATTTTGAGAAAAAAATAGAACCTGCCACTTTACTGAATTTTAAATAATCTGTGTGAGAGAAAAGGTGACCAAAGTTTGAGCCTGAGTGACTTGGAGAAGGGTGGTGCCATTGACAATGATAGGGAAATTAGAAGGAGAGCTGAGTTTGGGGAGGAAGATGGCATTTTCAGTTTTGAATATACTAACTTTGAGATACTGGGGAAATTCCCAGATAAATATTTCTGGAACTCACAAATATGTGACTAGGGCTCACTGCTATAAATAGGTATATTTGAAGCCATTTATATAGAGGAAATAATTTAGATCACTGGAGAAAGTATGAAGCAAAAGGGGCATAAAATAAAATCTTAAAGACAGTTTGGGAAAATGAGGAAAAGTTATCAATGAAGGAGCCTAATAAAAAGTATCAAGAAAGGTTTTGTTCAGTCATGATCAACTCTTTGTGACCCCATTTTAATGGATCAATCTGAAATTGTAATAGCAAGTTAAAATCGGATTTTGTGTTTTCCAATCAAGCAAGAATTTAGAATCTTAATGAAGCAGCAATGTGAGTGCACAGGTATATGTTGTTCATGGCTAAGTCTATGTGAAAGCTCTCTTATGGTTAACAATTCCCCTATGGACAGGTAAAAGTGGCCAAAGAAAGAATTGGAAGAGTACAACCAACCACCATGGACAGTGGTACAATGTTTTTCCTTCCTCTTTCCCCTCTTCCCCCCAGCATTGCTAGGTACTGAGAATAAGGAAGACACAGGAGACCTTCCACATGCTCCATCCTGTACCTGGTCTTCACTCATCCTCACTGTAACCTATTATTCCTTATGGGTTTTCTTGGCAAAGATACAGGAGTGGTTTGCAATTTCCTTCTCCATCTCATTTACAGGTGAAAAAACTGAGGCAAAAGGGTCAAATGACTCACCATGGGCTGCATAGCTAGTAAGTGTCTGAAGCCAGATCTGAACTCAGGAAAATGAGTCTTCCTGGCTCCAGGTCTTGGACACTACTCACTGTACCATCTAGTTGCCCTTTCAAGATGAGTAGGATGATTAACAGGAAAGGATAGTGCCTTAGAATCAAGATATTTATCTAAGTGAATTTAGGTAGGAGCACCAAGGAGAAGTCTGCAGGATGATGTACTACAGAAAGATCAAGAGGAGCAAAAACTGTGAAACCTTTGTGTTTGTTAAAATTCATTCTTATCTTATCAAGATGAGATTGTAGTAGACCGGTGGAAAGAGAAGCCAGATTTCAGGGAGTGAGAGGAGGTGATGAAAAGCAAAGTTTGCATGTATAGATAATTCTTTCTAGGAGTTTCATCATGAAGAAAAAAAAAGAGAAATGGGACAATATCCTCATAAGGTAGAAGAGTCAATGAAAGGTTTTTCTTTTGTTTTTGTTTTTTGAAGTTTGGAAATAATTGAGGCAGAAGTGAAAGTGCTTAAACAAGAACCTAACAATGGAGAACGAAGGGACAAGAATGAGAAATGGGACAAATTCCCTGAGGAGACAAGGTGAGTTAAGTCCCTGCAGGCAGGTTTTTATCTTGGTTTGTCCTGGAAAGGAAAGGAACCATTTCATACTATGAGACCAGAGAGAAGGAAGAAAAATATAAGTCAGAAAACAATGTTTGAGTTTTCCTTTTTTTTTCTTCAAGAGGAAGAGTTATGTCGGAGTTCTAGGATAACCTGTCCACAGTAAAGTAGGAGAAGAAGTCATCTGCAGGAAGTGAGAGGAGATATACCTGGGGAGCTGAAAATAAAAGAACAAAACAGTACTTGTAGGAAACGGAAAAGGGAGTCAATAAATATATAAAACCACAAAGGACCTTAGAGGTCATCTGCTTCAAGCCCCTCGTGTTATACTTGAGAGAAGTAAGACTCCATGAGGTTATGTGACTCACCCAGGTCACATGGGTAGTAGGCATCACAAATGGAATTTGAACTGTGACTTTTCTGACTACAGATCTAAATTTTTCCCACTGTACCATGCTGTCCCTGAGTTAAAATGGAAGGAGTGAGGAGCCAGTCACCATTAGGTAACAATTTTGTAGTGAATCCAATTAACAGATTACATTACTTTTCCCATCAGTGTCTGGCTATTTGAGAGCTGAAGTCAGAAGGTGAATGATGAGGGTGAGCCAATGCTGGGGTTTGATAAAAGTCCAGGGGGGCATGCATTCAAAGATGAGGAAGAATACTTCATTCCCAAGAAGAAAGGGAACAGGAAAGATAGGCTTAAAATGGGAGGAATAATAGGTTACAGTGAGGATGAGTGAAAACCAGGTATAGGATGAAATAAGGGTGTGGAAGATCTCCTCTGTCTTCCTCAGTACCCAGCAATGCTGGGGGGAAGAGGGGAAAGAGGGAGGAAAAACATTGTATCATTGTCTGTGGTGGTTGATTGTACTCTTCCAATTCTTTCTTTGGCCACTTTTACCTGTCCATGGGGAAATTGTTAACCATAAGAGAGTTTTCAGATAGACTTAGCCATGAACAACATATACCTGTGCATTCACATTGCTGCTTCATTAAGATTCTAAATTCTTGCTTGATTGGAAAACACAAAATCCGATTTTAACTTGCTATTACAATTTCAGATTGATCCATTAAAATGCAATCGATTTCAGCTCACTACTACAAGAACTATCACGGTCTAGTTATAAGTACTGATTAATTACTTACAAACTTAGAGCATCCCAAATGCTACAAAGAAGGTAGTTTCAATCTGGTACCCAGCAATGAATGGATCAAGAAGCTAGTGAGAAACTTTGAAGATAAGGTGACAATTGTAATCAGAGCAGCCTGGGGAAAAGCTAGTAAGAATCAGTATTGTGTGTTAACCTAAATCAAATAATATTATGTAGCCATAATAAAACTATCTAGGTATAGTCGATGAGAGTCAGCATGATGTAGTCAATAGATAGACTTAGATTCAAGAAGGCCTGATTTCACATCATAGCTGTGAAATCTTGGGCAACTCACTTAAACTTTTAGTACCTCCCCCAACTCACTAAGATGATCAGTTACAGGGGAGTTGCCAATCTGCATTAGAAGAAACTATGTACTAAACACAAATACACATATACACACAAGACTGATATGCAAAAGTTGCTCACTGTGTATTGGGATGAAAAGACATCATATAGAAGGAATATTGGGAAGAAGTTAAGGGGAAAACATTACATTCCCAAGTGTCCAAACAAAAAAGAAAAATCACTGATTCTTTGGGTGACCAACGGCAGAATATATGGGAATCATCTGCTTTGGTGATTCCCTGGGCTCAAATAGCTAGAATCTTGATCGTTGAACTTTGGCTATAGCTGATATTTGCAGAACGTGGGGCTATTTAAGCCCTTTGCCTCTTAGCTTTGTGCTTTTCCTGATGTGGCTATTGAGAAGGGCAGCTTCAATTCCAATTACCAAGGACTCGGTGAGTTCCAGCAATATGTACTTATGTCACCTAAAGCTGCCTTCATAGCTTCTTAACATTTGCTGGCTTTCTCCTTTGTTTGCAATTGGCTTCACTTCAGAGGAAAGGCAATTTGATGTAGTGAGAATCAGGCTGGACTTCAAGTCAGTATAGACTTCATTTTTAAATACTCCTCTTATGATTTCCTAGTTGTATGACTGTAGGGAGGTCATTTATCTTGTCTGTGCTTCTCTTTCTTCATTTGTAAAATGGAGTAGAAAATACATGCAGTACCTGGTATTTTGTCAAAGGGATCCTGTGAGCATCAAATATAATCAAGAATAAATACTTTACAAATCCTAAAAATGCCTATGTCAATGTGAGCTAATGTTCAGCCATAATATCACCACAGGAGTGTTCTGGGACAAGGTGCACCCTATCTTGTATAGCAGTTTCACAAAGATAGTAACATCATTGTGGGTAGACTGATGACCAAATAAGTCAAGTCTATAGATTTTGTGGGCAGCTAAGTAGATAGTGCATAGAGTACAGGGTCTGGAGTCAGGAAGACTCCTATTCCTCAGTTCCAATATGGCCTCAGATACTAGCTGGGTAAGTCTCTTAACCTTGATTGTCTCCATTTCCTCATGGAAAAGAAAATAGCAAACCACTCTAATAACTTTGTCAAGAAAATCTCAAATGGGCTCAAGGCCAAGATGGCGGCATAGAAGCGGCAAGACTCCTCAGCTCCTACACAACCACCCTAAACACCCATAAAATATGACCCCAGACAAAGTCTAGGACTCTCAGATTCACAAAAATACAGAAAACACATCTCTCGCTGAAGGCAGCTCGGCAGCAGGGTCTCATCACAGCGGGCTAGGAGCCAAGGGCAGCCCAGCCTGAAGCCAAGCCACAGCCAGTCTGCAGGAGAGAAGATCTACAGCCTCCAGCACCTCCACATCTACCAAGGCATGAAAAACAGGGACTGGAGAGGGGTAGCTGGGCAAGAGGGGCTAATCTAGCAGGCCTGCAGGCCCGGAGCAAAAACCAGCCCAGCCCCAAACCACAGCCATGGCCAGGCCAGCCCTAGGGCGGCCAGGAGGAGCCAAGCCTCCCAAGCCTCAGCTTGAGTCTACTTCAGAGAAGATCTAAAGCACCTGAGGGAATCTTCACATCCAGCAAACCAGGATTAGAGATGGTCAGTGAAAGTGAAGCACTTTGAAACTTAATTTGGGGGAGGAAAAGCAGTTCGGCAAGTCTGCCCCCAGGGCAAGGAAGCAGTAGGGGAAGGGAACTGCTGGAACTGGTGGCTGCCCCCACTGGGCTGCTTCAGAGCCCATGGCCTGAAAACTCCGCAGTAGGCCTGAATCAATTGATCAGGGTCAAGTGCTCTTGCATTGAGCTGCCTAGATCCAGTTGTGATCTTGGGTTGTGGTCCTGGGGTGCACTTTCAGCAAGCCAAAGCTGGGGGGGGGGCTGAAACACCCCCCTAATAGCTCCGGCAGCTGGGAAAACCCCAGCAATTTGGAACAGAGCTTTTCCCCCCTGGAAGCAGACTTTCACAGAGCTAATATAAAAAACCAACCAATTAACTGACTGGCCAACAAGAGGAAAAGGAAGCAAAATAAGAACAGCAATAAAACTCTAGAATCCTTTTTTGGGGACAAAAAGGATCAAAGCATGGAATGGGAGGAAGACAACCCAGTCAGAACTCCCACACCAAATGGTT
>CM053599.1:55374920-55415298 GCA_028646575.1 Pseudocheirus occidentalis | reverse complement strand
GACAGGAAACAGGGTAGAGAACAGAACAAGGGGGGAGGGATAGGAAGGAGAGACAGATGATCACTGTCACAATATGTCCACTATGAAGATGTCCTATATAATCACACATCCACACCCTGTATTGAATTGATTGTCCTTCCAGTGGGGGTGTGTGACAAGGGAGGAATTGAAAGAATCTAGAATTTAAAGTTCTGCAAGACCTGCAACTAGGAATTAAGATATACAGGGGCTGGGGTGAGGAGAACGTCCCTGCCCTACCAGAAAGTAAGAGAGCAGAGCAGGGGAGGGGCTTTACAGTGGGATTGCTGTTTTAGGGTTGTGGCAGGGGAAAGACAGGGAGAAAATGTGTAATTCAAAAATGTCATGAAAATGAATGATGTAAACAAGAAAACAAATTTAAAAATTTAAAAAAAATCTCAAATGAAGATTCAGACATCACTGAACAATGACAAACGTTTTCTCTTATATCATACTGACTCTCATCTCCTGGAGTCATCTCCAATTCTAATATAAAGATCCTTCAATTTGGCATTCTTCCTTAATTATTTAGGTTTGTTGCCCTGAGCTTTGTAAAGCCACACACAAGCAGCTTTCCACAGGACTGCCACTGTGAACAGCTTTTCAAGATTCTGATTATATAGTATAGTGGACTCTTTATTTATTCAGTAACACATCAGAGCAAAACATTCACAGAAAACAAAATAAATTCGTTCACAATGTTTACAACTTATCACTAAAATGGCCACATAGTTTTAAGCAAAGTACATTCATTTAGTCAATCACAAAGTCCTTAATTCAGTCACAAAGTACAAAAGTCAAAGCCCTCAACCCATGCTGTGCAATTAAGTTACAATTTCATCAGTCACTACTCAGTACTCACTTAAAGGGTAGTGGAAAATACAAAGGCTCTCCACCCATAGGTCACAAGTAAGTTACCATTTCACCAGTCATTACTCAGTACCCACAGAGAGGTCTTTTCACCTTGACTCAAGGCAGGCTCTCAGTTTCCATGGTTCCTCTTCCATGGTCCCACCTCCTGCCTAAATCCATCAAACTGTCACCTGTGTTCAAAAGAAGACAGTTCTCAGTTCTTTGTCTGGCTCTCCATGCAGTTTCTGTTCCATATTGAAACTCCCAGTGTCCAGTCCACCTCGAGTCCTTCACAGTTTCTGTTCCTAGAAAGACAAAGCTTAACAAAGCCACAGACAGGCAAAGTACCAACACCATAGTCATGCTTCCTCTGACAGCTCCAGCTGGCCTTTAAAAGTCTCTAGCAGCTCCAACTGGCCCTCATAAGTCTTTGGCAACTCTGGCTGGCCTTCTCCTGTTCTCAAAATAAAAATCGCTTTATCCAGCCTCCACATGACTTGTTCCAAGAAATTCTCTCAATTCTCAATTCTCATTTCTCTTCTCAGTTCTTCTCAATTCTCAGTTTAGTCTTTGGTCCAGCAGTAGCAGCTTAGCCTCCAGATGCTCGTTGAGAGAGACTCTTTCTCTGTCTCTGTCTATGTCTCTGTCTCTCTTGGGCAGCAGCTGCTCTGCCTCCACAATGCTTACTCCAAGAAATTCTGACTCTCCCAGCTGGGGTTTTTCCTTATATATGATATTAGCTCCTCCCTTTTCAGCCCCTTCCTGTTATGTCAGCAACATGGGTTCATACCTTGTTTCTTTACAAAGGCTTAATTTGAAACTAAGTGCTAAGTACCTGTTAGCTTGGCAATATAAAGAGATCTTCAGATTTCATTACTGTTACAAGCTTAAAGTTCAGCAGAGACAAAGTGAGAGACAAAATTTAACTAAGAGCAAGGAATCATAGTCAAGGATAGGGTATTCAAGATACTCTTAAGATAGTAGTAGGAGTTAAAGACATCATTGTAAACTTGGGTGAGGTGAGTAATAGTAGGGGAAAAGGGGGTTGCTAGCATTTCAGAACTGTGGGAAGAAACAATAAAAAATCAGAGTATGAACTCAATCAATGACAGTGAGGAATCAAAAAAGGATACCAAGCTGAGAGACAAAGAAAATCAGAACCAGCAGTACAAATCAAATTCATGGAGAAGCTTGAGAAAAAATATACAAAGATAGAGATCACTACAGAGACAAATGCCCAAAGATGGGCATACACAAATTCTTTTGTATGGGGTCCCAAAAGTAGAAATTATACACAACTTTGCTTCTTACAGAGACCACAATCTAAGAAGCCTCAGTTACGAAAAAGTTACTGCTTTCCTTTAGAGTATTTTGCTGTTTTCTGTGTTATCCCATACTGTTTTATGCTGCCATTATTTTGTCCAAGATAATGTCTTCTTGTGTCCAATCTGTGATAATGCCTTCTGAGCTTGTATTGGTCTGATCAGCCACAGACAAGCATACTGTACATTGACTCCGACATAGTGATATCATTTTGGTCTCCTTTGATTATGAAGGGCAACAACCAACCTCTCCCTGGTTAAAAAAAGTAGGGAAAGTATGTTCTAAGAATAGCTTCTAGGCTTTCTTTTTCATACTGCACCCCAGAAATATGTAGAATAAATTGAATAAGACTGGGCCTCTTATGCAACCATGATGCACTGAATCCATGATGAGCCACTGGTCAAATAGGGTGACATTTTCTTTGACATGACCTACCTTATCATTATAGAATAGCCTTAGGAAGTTGGTGAAATTCTAGGAACAATCAAACTTGCTCAGTAACTGTCAAGGCTCAGGTTTGCCAATCAGCCTGAATTTCCTTTATAAGGTCAATGAACACAGTGTAAACTTATTTTCATCTCTCTAAAAACGTGATTATTTGCAAGACCTAGAACAAATGATATAATTGGAAATGGGCATCTACTTAATAGAAGTGTTGATTCTGGAAAATTATTGCTGAAATATGTCTGATTTTTCTAAAAGTCCCTCTTTTATATTTACTTGTGGTAAGGAGGAAATATTGGATTCTTTATGGTTATGCGAGTGAAGTTCAAGCTCTGGAATATTGTACCAGCCTGACAGGGCTTTCAGCATGAACTCAGCAACAAATCCATCCCAATCAAGGTCAAAGAGGCCCATCCCCAACAGCTTCGCCACCTGTCAACAAGGTTTTATGGCCATAATAATTCACAAAAAAATTCTAAAATGTAAGAGATGTGATCATCATGGAAGAGTACCACTGGCATCTGCATCATGGAAGAGAGTACCAGTAGAATACCTATACCACTGGAAGGAGAAAAATTTTAAGTTGAAGTAAATATAAATGCTGTGTTTGAACCCCCTCCTTTTAACACAGAATATTTAGGCACACTTTAGGGGACTATCATTTATCTGACATTATTCCCATACAGGTTGAAATGGGAATCTCCTCATCAGGCATTATCACCATCTTCCCTTGCAAACATTTATAGCCACAAAACCAAAATATGAAATAGTTTTATTTAAACAGTCAAATATAATCTAGATCCATAGGATGCTAAGATTCCCTCCTACCTTCTAACCGACTACCATCCATCAGGAATGTGTACAGTCTCTGTGACTTATGGTACTGCCTTGTATGTGGCTTTATTAGAGATGAAGGCAAGGGTTCGCTCCTCTGTATGGGTTCTGTGTACAACCTTAGGGTTAGAGAGTCCTAAAATGTAATGATAAGGTTTCAAACATGGGACAATAATCTACTATCCAAGAAAAATTCCAAGGGAATTAGTGCAAATATGAGCAAAAATTACTCCCAAAAAGATAACTAACTGGTCAAAAAGATGAACAAACCATTACCAAAAGAGAACTGCAAACCATTAATAATAATCTGTTCCAAATCACTAGTGAGAAAAATACAAATCTAAACATATCTGACTTTCATCACAGATCCAGAACATTCACAAAGATGGGTAGATGGATAGACAGACAGTCAGACAGACAGATAGATAGATGGATGGATAGATGAATAAATGAGAAAGAGAGAGTGTGTGTGTCAGTGATGATGGAGTTATGAATTAGTCCAAATATCTTGTAAGGAATTTAGAACTGCTTCAAAAATGATTAAAAATCTAGTGCCAGCTAAGTAGTACAATGGATAGAGCACGAGGACCTCAGTTCAAATTCAGTCCCAGACACTTTGCTAGCTGTGTGACCCTGGATAAGTCACTTAACCCCAATTGCCTCAAAAAAAGTGACTGAAGTTTCCCTACCCTTTTACCCCGAGATGCCACTGACAAGAATGTACCTTAAGGAGGTAAAAGATGGGAGTGGTGGGTAAAGCTTTTACATACACCTGAATGTTCATAGAAACACTTTTGATACAAAATCATACATAGAAAACAAAAATAAATAAATAAAACTGTACAATTAAAATGAGAGCTTGAAAAAATCTATTTCCCTGACTTCTCTGCAGCAGTGGTAGACTGTAACACAGAATACTATATACACTGTCAGATATCAAGTATGTTAGCTGTTTTGTTGCGCTGGTTTTATTTTTACTTTTCCTTTTTTAATCTTCATTACGAAAGATGTTTCATTGGGTAGGGGAGAAGAACAGGGCATACTGAGAAATGAAGGTGATATTGAAACAGGTTTTTTTTAAAGATAATTTTCAAAATAAAAAACAGAAGGTAGACTTTTTAAAAGATAGACATTGTTTGAAAGAGAACATTGAGATCATTAAAAGTATTACATAGTTTCTCAAAGTTATTTTAACACATCCTCCTCTTTCTACTTAATTCTGGGCCACTTTCATCACCCAGGTATGGTATTTCTCCAAAATAATATGTACCAGTGGACAAGTTTTATCAGATGTCTTTCCAAGTGCATATCAAAGCCTGTATAAGAGGCATCCTATTTTTATTCCATTTCTCATATATGGATAGTAGACCAAACTGTTTTAAGTAATTATTGATCTCATGTAGGAAGCTCTGCATTGTTCTGGGACTTGATGAAATCAGCATGACTTTATTTGTAGATAGGTCTGTAAGACTTCAAAATACATCAAAAATTCCAATTGCATCTGATTTCTGTGCCGGACTTCCTCCACGGCAGTGGCACTTTTAGCTGCATGTTTTGGTTTTGTCTAATTAACATCAGGCTTGACATTAACAATCAGACACTTGACTAGAAAATTGAACATTCTTGTTAAATACTCTGAGGACTTTTGCATGATTTTTAAAAACAGAGCCTTTAATGCCATATTCCTCTCTACAAATCATTTTCTTTTTTAATCGTGAAAGAATAGGAATAGTGAGATGTTATATTCTCTGCTCTTTTCAGGCAACTATGTGACCGTAAACTATAATTTGCTAAAAGATAGCCTTCCTGCCCATCCTTTTATCACACTTTCATCAAGGATGCCCTTGATACCTATATACATATTATTCTCATAAAGGTTTTATAGAGATGGGAATGTAGGCACATGGATTAGTAGTTTTAGATATGCTCTTGATTTAGGTAATAATGTCTGTGCTTTTTTTTTAACCAAGAATTTTCATATCTTCCCTTTCAGATATCTCAGGAATAAATACCTCAGCACCCTTACCACTATGAGGGTATCTCCTTGGAGAGACAGAGGACTTGTTAAAATAAAGTAAAAAAAAAAGTATCTACTACATGGGCCTCACCTGTGTATATTCTGTGTAACCTGGATACTCTTCCATTCTTTGTTTACTACAGGATCGGTTCTGATGTACGAGCCAGAGAATAATAACAGGGTCATTATGTGATACCGTTACTCTTTCTGATGGAGCATTTTTTTTATAGAAATCTTGAAAACTTCGCAACTTTTCATTCATTTGTGGTCATTTTTCTTTCACCAGATGTCCTGGCTTAATTAAATCTTATTTTTTCAAGCTTTTTTTCTATTTAGAGTTTCTCAATATTTAGGTAATACTACTCAGGATCTCTCACCTTCCTCTGTGGGATTTTGTTAGCAAGTTTATATTTTAAACCAGGTCTTTCCTTGACTTCCCTATCTTTCTGTTTGGTTCTTAAGAAGTTCATGTTTGTTGGCTGAGATGTTCCCTAAGGTATTATGATCTCATTGTGGTGACTAATGTCTTAAATTTCCTTAAGAAATGCTGATAGTCTGTGGCAATATCTGTTCCCTAATCCGTATTTTGGGGAGGTAAATAGATTATCTGAATAAGTCATGTTGGAATTGTCTTCAGTTGTACACTGTGTCAAATAATGTTTATTCTTTCTAAATTAGTACTGGTGTTTATATTTTCTTAAGCAAGACAATTGTCTGCACAGAAAGTTGATTCAGAAATGACTTTTACATAAATGACCATTTGCTTCCTGTCTGTCAGAATGTGATGAATTTCAATTGTAAAGTTAATTAGAACTTTCTGCATACAGAGTCTCTCAACTTTTTTTCTTGAAGAAAGTTATGTGCAATAGACAGGCAAGAAACCTCTATATAATTTACAATCTTTGGCCTCCCTTGCTCCTTATTCTTGAACAGTGACTCCCAATATTTTTTTTTTACTATTCTCACCTTTACATTGAAGTCCTTAATGATACAATGTATGATGATACAATTTTAAATGTCTCATATTTTTCATAGAATTTTGCAACCTTTGCATACTCTACAGGAGATTTTTCAGTATAAACAGAATTTTTCTTTGTAGTTCTCTTTTTCGTATGTAAACTGCTGAGCACTAGGATAAGAGATGACCAAATGCATTATAAAATGGTATTTCTAGTTGCCTTTGGACACAAGTAAAAATCAATTTCAATAAGTCCTTTGTCTCCCCAGGGGAAATCTGTGAAACATCCTTCCATTTAGTTGCAACTTGTTTTTATCTTTCTGTTTCATTTATAATAAGAATCCTAAGACTGATATGATTCACTTCTTTTAATAGCAAATCCACCTGTTGATCACAGGATAAGTATATTGCACATTTACAGTACAAATATGTAAGTTAATATTTCTAAATGGTATAAAAACTGATTTTGCATGTTCTGTCCCATTTTCTACCACTCTGCCATTAGCACTGTAGAAATAGAAGACTACTACATAGGATTGAAAGCCATCTCGTATTTTTTCCTTTGTGTCATGGTGTTCCATTATCAAAGACCTCATCACTAACTGATAAACACATAATATGTAGCAATTCTGGCCCTCAGAAATGAAGCAATTTCCATCATCTCATCCAATCCCTTTAATTTCCTTGTTTGCTTGCGTATTTTTTTTAGAACTGAGTTTCCCCATCTTGCTCAGGGTAGAAGTGTAACTGCCACTTGTAGGCCTTCTTTTTCTGAAACTTGATGCCTCCATTCCTAATGTAAGTAATTTCCCCCCTCACCACGTAACCTGGTTCCTCCACTCCCAAGAGCTCACCATATCAGTGCTAGACTTAGTGCTGACACCCATTTGGCTTTATTCCTACTTCAATTCAGAATTCCTAATCTCAGACGATCTGCCAACCTCAACCTTCACTGTAGGTAGGATTACAGGAATCTGCCAGCATTCCTGGCCCAAAAGCAGTTTCCAGAATTTTAGAAAGTACAGTGGAGAGCTTTAAGAAAAAACTATAAAAAGCAATTATCAATTTAGGTCAAATATGCTTTCATTACGTTTCAATAAACAGCAAAAAACCCAAAAACTCAGTAGACATTATAGACTAATCATCATCTCCTTGGCTGACTTACTTGGAACTGTTTCATAGAATGAGAATTGTTACAAACTTTATATTCCAAAACACTTTAACTTTCTCACATACCAAGGATAGTGATAATCACCTTCATCTAAACCCATTAACTTTGAAAAGTTCAAGTCTATAAGAGCGCACTGTTGAACTGAGAAAGTACCAACAGTTAGCAAATCGACACCATGAATTGGAGTAATGTATAGCATTGGTCTCTCCTTGGGCCAGGACAAAACTTTACAGGGATAAAAACTTCTATTATATTATCACACCTGATCTCTTAACAGAGAACAATATGATCATCCACCAAAAGATTTAAATGTACTATATATCTTGCTTTTTCCTTAAGAGGTGAACCAAACATTCAGTGTAGTACTTGGCACATAGTAGGCACTTAGTAAATGCTTGTTCACTTGACCTTCATAATTCAGTAATCAGAGTAGGGCAAAATCCTCAGTAAATCTCTCTCTCTCTCTCTCTCTCTTCTGCTCTTCTCTTCTCCCCCTCAGTCTCCTCTTTCCCTCTCCCTCTCCACATAGTAAGGAAACTATCTCAACATTCACAGTTAACCTCCAGGGATCAAAATCTTTCTTAATATTTAACAGTTAGCCAGTTCATTATAGCCCTTGGGCATTCTTGTTGACTGTGAACCTATTTTATCTTGCTTGCAAGGTCTATGTCCTCATCTCAAGATTTTTGCTCATTTGTGGTTAGAAAGACTTTATAGTTTCTGTTTAATTCTTTATTACTAATTTAGAAACACCCCTCCCCCCAAATCAAACATTTTAGGGACTAACACAAAATAAAATTTTGTCTGAGCCAAAAGCACAATGTCTTTTTCATGCTCCCAAGATTCTTTGAGTCTTCCATGCAGAGCAGGGTTATAGGAAGAACAGCAAAAACTAAAAAGCCAAGTGGAATCATTGCCTTCCACCTTAATCCTTTTGTTTCAAATTTCTGATACATACAAGTATCAGATATGAGTCCAGCAAAAAAAGCAGGTTTTAAGCTACACTTCCTGCAACTAGGTCATTCACTGAATGATTATTTCTCTGAAAACAAAGAGATTACTGTAGAAGAAAGTCCATCTCACCGCCATATTGGTTGGAGCTTTCTCCATCATCCAGTACCTAGCAGAAAGCAGAATGGGCAGATGAGAACAATTTGTTCCAACAGCCACAAAGGCAACTGAAGAAGGTACTATGGATCACTTAAAGCTTAGTCAGACATCAAAGATGCCTGCATTTTGCTGCATTCCAGGCTTAGTAAAAGGGAGCTAGATTTTCATAACTCCTGTATTCAAACTGTTGCGATATGTTGTTTTAGTTAAAGTATGTGAAGAAAATCTGTTTTTACAATGTAATTGCAAAAAGCCATTTTAGATAACTATTGTCTTGACTTGATTTGCTGCTGGACTTCAATGACTCTGGAAGAGAGAGGGAGGCTGATGACTTGATCATTATTTAAATCCAGTTCATGAGCAAGTCAAGACTTCATCCTCTTATGTCTTTTTGTTCCTCTTCATACTTAATGAGAGCTTAATATTTAAAACTATAGACTTGGAAAAGGTATTAGAGGTGATTTAAGCCCACTCTTTTATTTTGCACGTGAAGAAACTGAGTAACAGAGACCTTAAGTGACTTGCCCAAGGTCACACAGATAGTAAATGATAGAGGCAGAATTTGCACCCATGTCCTTTGATTAATAAACATCCATTGAATGAGGAAGGTTGGTTATGATAAGTGTTAGAATCCCCACTACATATAGGCAATTATCACAATATAAAAATCGGGATGCCCCAAAAACATATCCTGGCAAATAAAGTATCAAAAGTCACCTTTGAGAGAGTTTGCCCATGCTTTGACTTTAAGACCAAAAGTGAATATGGAACTAGAAGGAATATATGTCTCAAATTCACACAAATATACTCCTTTCCTTTAACTTGTTATAAAACTTCTTTCTTTGTACCCTTATGAGATTAATATGATTTTTAGAGTTAGAAAAACTAATAAATGCACAGAAGATTGGATAAGTCAGTCTAATACCGGGGGAACTGCAATCTGGCAACCACATAGCCTTGAGGCTACAGGCTTCACACCCCTGAGCTAATGTATTTAGGTTCTAGCAGCCTTTGGTGTGGAATGTGCCTCAATTACTCACTGCCAGCAAGAAGTAACAGACAACACATGCAGTGCACAAAAGTAGAAAACTCCCTGAATTTAGCCTTGAATTGGACTTGAATTTGAATCCTAACTCTGCTACCTACTGCTTATGTGACATTGAATAAGACCTTGTGTCTTCTCAAACATTAGCACGGGAGGATCCCTCATATTCTAAAAATGGGAGGCCTCAAAGAACTTTTACTTATGTGGTTTCTATCTATAAAGGTCTACTGTTTTAGAAGCTAAAATTGATATATCTTAAAACTGTTCATTCATTTAAAATAACAATAATAAACCCAGTAACTGTTGACATAACATTTTAATGAAAAATAACTACATTTTCCAAAACAACAAAAAATTGTGAGAAGTGTAAAATTGTTTTACATTTTTGTTTAGTAAAAGACAGCTGGATTTTCATAACTCCTGTATTCAAACGGTTGCGATATGTTGTTTCAGTTAAAGTATGTGAAGAAAATCTGTCTTTACAATGTAATTGAAAAAAGCCATTTTAGATAACTATGGATATTCTTCTTTGACACTACACTAAAACTGGATAAGTAATTGTTTTTTTTAATTAGCTACAAAGTGGAATGTATATGTATATCAATAAAATTTTCATATTCTATTTCAGAATATTTCATATTCTATTAAGATCCATTTATCTCTCTTGTACCTTGATGATCTTTTACCACGCATAGATTTTTTTCCTTTTAACAATCTGTTGACCTATTGGAAAATATAGGTTCAATGAGTTATGCTCATCTTCCAAATTTTGACATATTCCATTTAATTTTTTAATCACATCTATTAATATCACTATCAATCTCATCAGAAAAGTCTTTAAGTAACGGGAAACTATCAAATCCATTTTGGAAAATACAAAGTTTTCACAATTCTAATTTTGACTTTAAATGTTGAATTTTTATCATTGGCAACAAATACTGTTGTTTTCCTTGGAAGTGACAAACATACTTCATTCATCTTTGAAAATATGTCTGCCAAATAATGAAGTCTGAATAACCACACTTTGTCAGTTGTTCTTTTAAGTAAAAATGGTGGTTTGTGAGAAGGCAGCTAGTTCAGCTAAAAACTCAGTCCTCCAAGTACTTTTCCTTGATTCAGCCATCACATCTCAGTAGGCAACAGAAGGACTTTATGAGTACTTCCCTCTTCATCACATAGAATAAATATTAGGAAGATGTGTACACAAGGGTCAAGATTTAATTATAATAATAATAAAAATAATAATAATAATAATTTTTTTATTGCTTCATCAAGGACATTCTTAAGTGAGCTGTCATTTCTTTCATTGTGTGGCAGTGAAGAATTCCCTGACTACTAATACAGATTAATGCCATTTTCTTGATTCATGCTAAGATATCCACCTTTGTTTTTGTACCCATCAGTACAAATGTCAACACAGTTGTTTCAGGATAAACCATAGGATTCAAAAATTATTCCAACACTTTGATTATTTCAGCAACACGTTTGTTGTCAAGCATTAACATAAAAGAAGACTTTTATGATTAGTTGATACAGATAACCACATGAATATAAAAAAAATAGCAAGTCCAGCCACATATGTATCCACAATTTAAGCCAAAATTACAATTTTGCAGATGAGTTAACTTGGTCTTCATGTTTGCAGTTAAATCTTTCATTCACAGGCTATATAATCTCTGGAAGACTCCATTGTGTACTTGTGAGTGAATGAGAGGGAAAAGGCAAACAACACCAAATATAACGAAAATAATTTCAACCTTCTAGATGCACTAAAAGAGTCTCAGGGATCTATAAGGCTTTGTAGACTTCACTTTGAAAACTGCAGGGCTAGATGGTTCTTAAGGTTCCTGTTTATACCACATCTATGCTCTTAAACTTCGGTGCTCCAAATATTTCTTTGAATAACTATCAGTTCCAGGACTGTAGTAGGTGAAAAAAGGATAAGATGTAGTCAGATAACATCTAATTTAATATTTTATATTCCCCTATGTCTAGCAAAGTACATTGGATAGTAAGTATTTAATGTTTGTTCAAAGCTGAAATTAAAACAATGAACAGGAAAGCTAAGCGCTTGAAATGAAAAGAAAGTGAATCTTACACAGGAATGGGTCAGACCTAATGGGCAACAAAAAAACTAGCAGACAGTATAGACCCAGGAGCCCCAAACTAAGTAAGCACCCCAAAATGAAAGAATGGCCCTGTCATGTAAATCAGTAGAATGGATGGAATGAAACTATGTGAAGCAGTCAGAAATCATAGAACTGCAGATTTAGAGTTCGCAGTGAATTTAAGATCTGTCTAGTCTAGTATAAACTGAAGCTCAGAAAGTCTCAATGACTTATCATAGGTCACCCAAGAAATGTGTCACAGCCAGGATTTAAACCCAGAGCCCTACTGTACATCTGATGTCGACATCATGTATACCGAGTGAAATCTGGAGTCAGAATTCAAAACAAGGCAGCAATCAAACCGGACAGGCATTAAAGTATCCTAGAATCTCATTCACCATTGTTTCAATCTCACTCACCATTTCACCATCCAATCAATTGCCAAGTCTTGCCAATTTGCCCTTTTGAAAAGCTTTTACATCTATCTCCTTCTCTCTACTTCCACAGCTACCCCTCAGTTCAGGCCCGCATCACCTCTCACCTCAACTGGTATGACAGCTTCCTAACTTGTGTCTTTGCCCCCTCTAAGCCAAGTCTATTCAGCAGTCAAATTGATATATATAAGGCATAGGTTTGACCATGTTATTTTCCAGTGTAAGAAGTTCCAGTGACTCCCTTTTGCTCCAGGATAAAGTATCTGTAGAGAGACTAAGGTTTTTACACTAGCTATAAAATAGTACCAACTAATCAGGCTTTGCTGCTGACAGATATGCATAATAAAGACATGAATATGAGATCAGGTGGTGAACACTGACTTTGATTCTTTATTTTTCTTTTGTTCTGCCTCAAGTTTATTTGAAACTAAAACCAGAGAAGATTTGAGGTAAATATTGAAACCTGTTAGACAGTTAAGGGTAACAGAAGATTTTGATCTCTGACTCAGACCTAGGGGGTTAAACAGGAAAGACCCCATATTATCCTGGCAGCACTCTATTTAATGCCTTTTAGCTGTCAGATTGCCTTTCCTGGGGGCAGGTAGGAGAGAGTGCTCGATCTAAAGTCCAGAAGACAGGAGTTCAAATCTGACCTCAGATACTACTGATTGTGTAACTCTGGGCAAGTCACTTACTTAACCCTGTTTGCCTCAGTTTCCTCATCTGTAAAATACCTTGGAGAAGGAAATGACAAACTACTCCAGTATCTTTACCAAGAAAACTCCAAGTGAGATCATGGAGAGTCAGGCACGACTGAAATGACTAAATATCAACAACTGCACCTTTAAGAAGTTCTAGCCACTACAACTCAGTTGCAATAGCTTAGTTGGTACTAATGATGAGCCTACTGGAGCAACATGCACAGTAGAAATGCCAGCTCAAATTTATATGGCAAGGTCATCAAGAAACACTAGGGCAACACTCTAGTGGAGCAAACCCAACAAAGTGATATGTCCTAAAGAAGCACAAAGACCAGTCTAGAGGGGAGCCACCAGACAGCATCAGGTCTCCTATAGCCCTTATGTAGATGTTTCCTCCATTGTGAGCCTTGCACACATAATCCCTATAGTCATCCTCTTCACTACTATCTATATTTGTAGAACAAAGTGCTATAGGGGCAGTGATCTGCTGTAAATCTTCAACTATTTCATTCAATGCCTCTCCTTTAACAAATCATGTCCTCTGACTAAAGGAAAAGCAAACACATCAGCAAAGGCTTGTGAGCTATCATTCTGAGTGGAAATAGACGTACTGAGTACTTAAAACCTGAGGCGGCTATTCTGGGGGCACTGCATAGTACATATAAACCCCTGTGTTCAACATTGGAAGCTTTTCGTAATAGGGCTCTAGTCATTCTTTTCAACTGATTACTGCTGTAATTGTGCAATTCTGAGTACTGCTGTAATTGTAGATGCTGTTCTTCTTTATGCTTTCCTTGTGCTAACAAAACTGGGTTTTGTGTTCTTCCTCTTAGATGGCATTTCCTCTCCTGCCTCCATTTCTTTGTACAGCTATCTCCCTTGGCTGGAATGCTTTCCCTCCATTTCTGGGAATCCTAGCTCCCTTCTAGATTGAGTTCATTGCTTTGAATTTATTGTGTATACATTCTATTTGCCTATTTGAACATGTTTTATATACCCAGTAAAATCTGGGCTCCTTAAGGCCATTTTTGTTTCATTTTTCTATGTGCATCACCAGAGGCTAGCACAGTACCTGACTCATAGGCATATGTTTCATAACTGTTCGTTGGTTAATTGTAAAGTTCCTAAAAAGCAAAAAGAGGCCAGGCATAAATTCAGGAACAAGAAAGTCTTAGGAATTAAAGAAGAGCACAAAGTATAGAGTTAGGAGTCTTAAAAAATGAGTCAACACAATGAGGAATTAGGACTATATATAAAAGACCAAGACCAAAAGTCAAAAATCCAGAGAAAGCATTGATACAACAGAGATTAGACCCCATTAGCAAAGAAATATCATCATAGGGTCAAACCGCCACAGTCTGCTGATGCCAGTCAACTCAAGGGCATAACTAACTGAAGGTCAGAATGGATAAGTACCTGGGAGGAGGCAGGAATCTGTAAGCAGGAATGAGGGCAAGTCACCAACAACTCACTTGATCAATTACTCTCTCACTTGACATTCTAATGCTTCATAATCATCTCTTCATATAAAGGGAAAGCTTATAGTTGTACAGTGGAGGGAAGGGGGGAGCGGAATGGAACAGACCGGAAGCCAGGTTTTAAAGATTAGCTGCAGGCTAGTTTTGTGGTTTGTAAAAACTATTCAATTTAATGAGTTTGGATCTCTGGGACAGAAATCCATTGCAGCTGCAGTCCAAAGAGTGTTTAGAGTTATTTGCATAATTATAGAAGCAGACTTGTAGGTGGTTTACAACATGGAGAACAATTCCACTTCTCATGCTTATTTCTATCAATCTTCATAATCTATACCCTTCATATGAAAACTATATCAATTATCTCATTGTACCCAAAAGATGCTGTGAAGGGCATATTTGTCAACTACTCTTGCTCCTTGGGTTGCAATGATACTATTCCTTGGCATCCATTCTGCAAAAGTATGCTGACTGCTCACAAATTCTACCCACTACTTCTTTTATTCTAGGCAACAATTACACAGCTGCTGATTAGCTAACTTAGCTTTAACCAAAAGACTGAGACATGTTACATTTTCTTACATTTCCCTTTTTAATCAAAATGATTTTGATTGTCTTCATATGCATAGTTAATTGTCTCTATGTGCATACTATTATTTTGATTCAGTCAAGCATTTAGTAAGTGCCTACTGTGTGCCAGGTACTGTGTTAAGCACTTGGGAGACAAAGAAAGGTAAATCAGTATCTCTTCTTAACGAGTTCACAAAAACATAGAAACAACTATGTAAAATGGGACATAAACAGGATCAATTTGACTTAAGAGAAAAGGCTAGGAGAATTAGAAGGGGTTTCTTGCAAAAGATGGGACTTTAGCTGGGACTTGAAGGAAGCCAGGAAGCTTCACAGAATCATAAAATGGTAAAGCAGGAAAGTGCCAAGAGAACAGCCCAGTCATTGGACAGATAAGGGCACTGGCGACGGAGAGGGGAAATGACTTACCAAGATCATTCTGCTATCAAGCAACAGAGCCAGGAGCAGAACTTGTACCTCCTAACTCAGTTTGGTGTTCTTGCCATTATAACACACTCCCTTGTCATCTTCTATGATCATTCTTAAAGGAGATGTCACCCCAGGAAAGAAACCAGGTTAAAAAACAAACTTCAGATCCAATGCATGCTTAGAGACAGTCACACTTAGTAGGGAAGGCTCCATTTTCTGCAGGAGCTCTGCTTGATTTGCGCCCCAGGAACATCATACACCAGGTAGATTAGGCCAATCACTTGAAATCTCATCATCAGGCTGATGATCTCAGTTCTGAGTACTCAACACCTGTTTAACCACCTCAGCTTCCTTGTCACTCTGATTGGAAGGCTGGATTACTAAACTCCTCCCAAAGCTTTCCTGTATAAACTGGGATCTGATCTTCCTAACCAACTCCATTTTCCCTCAGTAGCTCTGCTTGTTTTGGACTCCATGGAACATCATTCCACCTAAACTGGGTACCTCCTGCTTGTAAACACATAAAGATAATCCTACTAAGATGATAGTGCTTGGTGGTGGTGCAATGGATAGAGTGAGACCTTGGAGTCAGAAAGACTCATCTTCCTGAGTCCAGATCTGGTCTCAGACACTTACTAGCTGTGTGACCCTGGGCAAGTCATTTAACACTGTTTGCCTCAGTTTCCTCATCTATAAAATGAGCTGGAGAAGGAAATGGAAAACCACCCCAGTATCTTTACCAAGAAAACCCCAAGTGGGGTCACAAAGATCATAGACTTTGTGTCTATCTATCTATTTATCTATCTATCTCACTGTTAACTTTTCAATACACAATGCCTCCATGATTGTATTGGTTCACATCCACACCTCACAACAGCCTTGTGAAATAGGTAAGGAACTGTAGGAATCATTACTTCTAATGTCATCACCATGCTGTTGATTCATGCCTTGACTCTACCTCCCTCAGCCTCTTCTCCCCTCTGATTGGAGGGCTAGAGGGTACAGCCAATGCCATTCTCTAGAGGGTAGAAACTGGACTCCACTGTGCATCTGCTACTCTATCAGGTTTCAACTTCATGGATTAAGATGCTCCTGGGTCAGGTAACACCTGGCATCTATCACCATTCTGCTTTCCTACCTCCTTTTGTATCATCTCACCATCACCATCATTAGATTGTAAGCTCCTTGAAGGCAGGTACTTTATTAATTTTTAAATTAATTTTATTAATTATATCTCCAGCACTTAGCACAGTGCCTGGCATATAATAGGCAAATTTTAATGGATGTGTTGGATTGGATTATACCCATTTTACAGATAAGAAAAGTTCAGAAAAGCTAAGTGAATAATTTACGTTGGAGGGAGGATTTGAATCTAGCCCCTCTTGACTCAAAGCCTGGCACTATTTCTGACTGAAGAGGACCTTTAAGGTTATTGAGCCCAACCTTTTGCAGCTGAAGAAACTGAAAGCCAGTGAGATATAGTTTACCCAAGGTCTCATGGTTTGGAAGAGTTAGGATTTGAACTCAAATCTTCTGTCTCTCATCCAGAGTATTTTCTACTGCCTCAAACTCTATTCTCACCTAGAATTTAAAATCTCCCCTCCCACCCAGAACAGGGGAGTCCCTGAGTTATTCAAAAGCAGGAGCTACATAAATGGAAATTTTTTAACTTCCTTCATAGCTGCTGTATTTTTTAGACTCCTAAAGCCATTGTTGGATTTAGAGGAGTTAAGCTAACCTAAATTCTTACTCCAGTTTATAGTCTTTTATCTTATTGTCACCTCAATGAAGATAGATAATGTTGTGCTTCCAACCTCACCACTCCCTACCACTCCTTCTTTAATCCCTCCATAGTTAGAACTGGTCCTTTCCAGTTCTAACTATGATCCCAGCAACTTTCAAAGGCTGTGTCACGGCATCCTATGGCTCTGTGGGGCACTGATTGTAGAGCAGAGTGAAGAACAGATTCTGTAATGTGATTTCACATACTTTTGCTCTCTGTTCTAATTATGAACCAGGGAAGCAAAAATCATCTGATGATCTTGAACAGTTATTGTCAGCACTTTGACTTTCTTATCAAAGCATTTGTGAAGGGAGTTCCTTCTTTTCTGCTCTAAAAATCTCAGTGTGATTCACAATCTTGAATCATAGCTCTCCAAGAAGATGAATGGCATTGCTGAAGAACAGGCACAAATAACATACAGGCTCTCATTGGTTACTATTAGTCATGGTGTCATCTGAGTCATTGGCTGTCACTGTGTCTCCTGCATCTACAACTCTTGCCATCATCCTATTGGGAAGGGAGTGAAAACTTCAACAGGCTATCAATTTTAATAGGATTACCAACACCTCATCTTGATCAAAGGAATCAATAGCTTCTATTAAATCTACAAGTGGAACAAGAAAATTACAACTTATTTCTTGACATTTTTCCTGAATTAACTTGAAAGAATAACATATCTTGCCATTTCACAAAGACCACAAGATCAAATGCTTATATTTTTACTTACAATTAACCCACTGAGAATGCTAATATCTCTTCTAGAGTGTAAGTTCTTCCAGACTAGTTTATTTCATACTTTGTGTTTGTATCCCCAGATCCTAGCAGAGTGTGTGGCACATAGTAAATGCTTAATATGTATCTGTTATATTTCCCCTACAGCTAATTAGAGAAATTTGCCTCAGAGTTTAGCACAACATGACTTCTACAATTAATAGATACCTGAAATCTAGTAGAACATTAATCTTGTTCTACATGAGCTGAAAAAAGTTGCATTACTTGTTGGGTACTCCACTGAAATCTTCCTCTGACTCTTCATTAAGATATGTAGGCAATCTTGAGGCCTTGATAGCAGAAGACAAACTCTAACAGATGCTACCAAACAAGAAGGGCCTGAAGAGTGGGCCCAGTGATGAAACAGGTGCCTACCATTAAGAAACTAGCTTAGCTAAATTCAGGGAAAAACATCACCAGAATATTGCTTCTCAGTTATTTCAGCCAAAGAAAGTCTTGAAAGATGGATTTGAGGGAATGAGATTTCTACTGATGGAGCAAGCACCAACATAGAATGCATTATGTAGTTTTTGATGTTTTGAACTCCATAATTTGTTGTATGAGTGTCTTGTCATTTTTGAAGATTTTCCTAGGGGTGCCATTGCATCAGATGTTTTGCTATAAAATGATAATTATAGGTGGCAGAAAACTTGCACATTACATACAACATGTATTACCCAAGTTCTCATGGTTGAAATAGCTAGGATTTGAAGTCAAATCATTTGAACCCAAATGTAATAGAATTAATTTTATATAAAGGGCTAACATACCAGACCTTATACAAATATGGACTATCCTTCAAAATTATCATTTGACTAGTTACATATTTTTTTAGTGATGCTGCCATGACCCAGAATACATTTAGAACTTTTCCTTAGGAAGCCTTTGGACTCCAGGAGACCTTAACCTAAAATTCATGAGCAGAAAGGGGTTTTAGTTCCAGCTTCTAGCCCAGTCTGATGCCTACAGAGAATGATTAGGTAAGGGATACCAGATCAAAGGAGAAAATGCTCTTCTGTCACACTGAATTAACAGAGATCACAACTGGCTGATAGGGTCTGAATCTAAAAGCAGTTTACCATTTAGACCCAAACCCAGAACAGAAACTTGCAGAGTTCAGACCAGGAAATCAGCAATCAGACTTTGCCTTGAATCAAACCACTTTGGAAGCACTGAAGTTTAAGGTCCGTAGCCTTAGTCCCTGAGACCTTAGAATAATACAACATTTGATATGCCAAAATGTAGCAGCAAAACCTTTCCTCCAGTGCATAGACTCCAGCCTTAACATAAAGTCCAAAGTCAGGAAGTAGACTGGAAGAATGAGTAGAAAAAAAAGAAAAGAATCTTATCATAAAAAGTTATTATGGTGACATGGATACTCAAGAAAAAAAATCCAGAAGTAGAGAGGGACACCAAAATATTTCCAAGCAAAGCCTCAAAGAAAAACACTTTGGGGGCACAGATTCAACTAGAATTCCTGGAAGAGATAAAGCAAGAGTTTTTTTTTTTAATTTATAAAAGAAATTAGAATACTAGAAGAAAAATGGGGGGGGGAATGAGAACAAATTTTAAAAAAATTAATAGTTTGACACAAGAAGAGTCAGATAACAAATTCCCTGAATATTAAAATGGTCAAAATAAATATCATTGGTTTCCTTTGCAATCCTATTACATTATAAATTCTAAAATATTGCTCTGATAGCAATCCATCTATTATATCAGATTGTCAAGGATTTTGTAGCATACAAAATGGTTAAGAATTGCTTCTTTAGAATAAAACTATGCATAACACAAAAAAGTTTTATCTCTTCATAATTACATCTTAGGTTTTTAAACCCCAAAAATCATTCCCTAGTATAACCCATCTTATTTGCTAGGTTCAGTTCCAAATGACTTTGGGCTATGTTTAAATGTTAAATTCCACCCTCACCCCTTCAAAAGAAAAAGATAGACCTTATCTTAAGACTGTGCTATATGTCCTTTAAACCATTACCAAAGAGGCATTATAAGACAGGTGAATACACAGAAGGGATACTAGCAGGTATCTACAGCCTCTCTCTTTAGCACACATACCATCGTCATTACCAATTGTTAGACAAATAACATACAGGAGGCGCTGGAGTTTTTGGACTTCACCTTCTAACAGGTTCACTCTTAATCTGCCAGGAAGGACAAAAAGACAGCTTCAGAGGAAATAATCTCATTTTATTCTTGTCTGGTCTTCTCAAAGGGGTTGCTGATAATTGGAACACCAACTCCTACAGCATTCCCTAGTCACTGTTCTTGTAGGGACCAGTATGAAGACTGGACAACTATACCTATGTCTCAATGCTGTCAATTAAGACAGGCACAGCTTGTACACTCCCCTAAATCCTCTCAAGCCTCAATGGGGTCCAAGTAAGGGAAACACGGTTTCCCCCTCCCAAGCCTTGATGGGGCCTGATCAAGAAATGCATAGCATTCCAGCTTGTAATTCGACCCTAAAGGTTACCCACTCGCTGATCAGTGCCCCCCTGCTTTATAGGGCAACAGACAAAGAAGGCATATTGCCAATAATTGCCTCACAATTTTACATTACCTATATCTCACTGTGCAGTTGCAGTGAATATTTACAATGTAGGCACAAATGTTTATATTATTTATCTTTATATAACAATACACAAGTGTAGGAGATATGTTTTGAACCATGATCATGAGAGCTTATATCTAACACCTGGGAACAAGAGATTGTTTTGGCTATGGATCCTGGGAAGTAAATTATAAGAAAGAATAATAAAAAACTACCTCACACACACTAAAATTCACCTTGCAGGCATTCCAGATGTTTTTTGGCTTGTTGTAAGTGTACAGGTCCTCAACGTCTATTTCGAAGGCAACACTCATTTGTATGCCTTATTTCAGATGTGTTGTGGCTGGCAGCCAAATTCAGTACCATTGATTTTGCTCTTGACAAACATACATAATAAAGACAGGAATGCAGTACAGTTAGACTATGCCCTTGCCTCCTTTGTTTAGTTTCTATTCTGCTTCAGATTCATTTGTATGAAAGGTCAGAGTGAGTCTTATGAATTTCTCTCCCAAATTCTGTCTGATTTTTGTTAGCTGGGTATGGTGACTCTGGCTTTGAGTAAAGAGTGTTCAGGCTGCCCTAATCATTGAAGTGATTTCTCTTAATTGCACCCTAGCAGAAGGCAGCTGAGATGACTGGCAGGAAACCCAGAAGGCAGAAGCAGGGAACAATAGTCAGTGACCACTAGACCAGCTGAGTGATGTTGTTCTAGCAAAATGTAAAGAGAGAGAGAAAAGCACAGAGATGGAGCAAGAGTGAGAGCTTTTGAGTGAGCTCAGAAATAACACCATGCATTCAAGAGATCCACAATGCATAGGTTTGTATCCATCAGAGAAGAGGATTACCTTGAGGATCAAATAGAAAATCCTGTTTGGCTTTTAAAGCCCTTCATTATCTAGCCCCTTCCTAACTTTCCAATTGTCTTACATTTTATTACCCTCCACATGCTCTATGATTTAGCCACACTGGCTTTCTTGCTCCTCTTCAAACATGATATTCCATCTCCTAACTCAGTACATTTTCATTGGCTGTCCTTTATATATGGAATTTTTCCCTTTCTCACCTCAGCCTCTTGGCTCCTCTGACTGCCTCCAAGTTCAAATATTACTTTGTGAAAGAGGCCTTTCCCAGTGTCCTGCCCCACCCAAAGTGCATCAGTCTCCCTGCTTTCCCACAGACCATACACCATTTGTTATTTTCTTTTCTCATCATCTTTGCCAATACGATGGATATGAGACAATATCTAAGTTGCTTTACATTGTATTTCTCTATTTGCGATTTGGAACATTTTTTCATATGATTATAGTTAGCTTGAATTTCTTTCCTTCAACTGCCTATTCATATCCTTTGACCATTTATCAATTGATAAATGGCTGTCATTGTAATAGATTTGAATCAGTCCCTTACATACATTAGAAATTAGACATAATCAAAGAAATTTGCAACAATGATTTTTCCACAGTTAAATTTTACCTTCTAATGTTTGTGAATTGAAATTTGTTTGCACAAAAAACATTTTTTGTGTGTAATCAGAATTCTCCATTTTATGTTCTATTATTTTATACTGAATAATCTGATTCACTATATAATTGTTAGAACCCATAACCACCTTGTTATATGCAAATTGTCTTAGTAAAAATGGATTTATAAAATTTTTTATTTTAGCTGCCCCTAAGTTCTCATGTGTAGGTATAGATATTGTACATGTTATCTGCCCAAGTATGAATAATCCTGGATCTGATCCTATGAAGAAATCCCAATACAATGAAATCCAATCTAACAGTTATGTGTGAATGCAACAAGCATTTTAAAGTGCCTACTATGCACTAGACACTAGTAATACATCTGTCACCTCTACCTTGTGACTCTGTAACTTCATCCAGAGCATCACTCAGGGATCATTTCCATCTGCATGACCTCATTAGCCCTCTTTCACTCCTGAGATTATTTATATGACTGTCTACATGTTTTATGACTACTCATCTGTGTACATACAGTGGGAACTCCTTCAGGTCAGGAATAGTTTCATCTTTCTCTTTGCATCCCAGTGCCAACACACAGTAGGCATATAATAAATGAACTGTTTTCCCTATTTCAGAGCACAGACTCCTAGAAAGCCTATATTAGATCATTTCTCTCTTCACAACCCCTCCATCTGGCAGGGAGCTGTACACATGGCAGGCACTTAATAACCATTTGTTGAAATCAAATGGAACAAAAAAAAAGACATTTATTGAATGTACTTCATTTCCCAGCAGTTTTCAAATATGAATATAGCATGCAAGTGTGAAAAAATAGTTAACATATGGTATAGATTTTCCTATGGTTTAATATCCAAATTTTAGTTGAAACCTAAGTCTTAATTAACATCCTTTGCTTGTCACCACCATCACATTAGCTTGTCACAGCCATCCTTGAAACTCACAGACAGAAGTTTTCTTGACTCATCATGAGGAAGACAGGCAAAGGTAAAATTAGTGGAGGTCAAAGTGTGACCTTCTCTGGCCAGGTTTAACCCAGACTACACAAAATATGTAAAAAGTGGACAGTAGCTTGAGATCATTTGTTGAGTAATCCAGCAAATCCAGAGTTAACATTCAAATTTGCATAATAACACATACAAACTAGTAGTTGACATAATTAGAACTGAAGTCAAAAACGGACAGTTTGCAAAAAAAATGGTCGATGTATCTTCGGATTTTGAGGTAATAACAATACAACAAGAATAACTGAATATCAGAGTAAAGGAAATGAGAGGGACAGAAACTGGGGCTAACTTTGTGAGGACAAAAACCAAAGCCTCACTTTACCACTACCCTCTTATTGTTACATTCTTTTTTTTTTAATCAAGTAACTTGGTTTGACTCTAATGGTCTCCTGCTGCCTAGTGGCAATCTATTCAAAGACATTATATAAACTTAATTGTTTGCTGTTTATACTTTTCCCTAAATGTCCCAGCAGCCAAGGTCATGACAGACCTGTAATAGCCAAATGTTACATCCTTCTGAGTAACATTTGAGTAGATTATCTTGGCCATTCAGGTTCGGTGATGGAGAACCAAAATAACTCTTTGGAAGTCTTTAGGAGGTTAGCAATAGCTCAGTCAACTGTAGCGCTGACATTTGAAGAGTAACTGAGGCATTTTCATTGTTAAGGAGTTTAAGTTTCCTGAGGCTTTATTTGGTCCAAAGCTCAGTTTGTCCACCACAGGATGAGGTGAGGAATCATTATTGATTGATAGGTGATGGGGTTCTGTTAACATCTCTACTGTCTGTCACAAATAGGAAGAAAGAAAAAGGATGAGCGTTTCCAAAGGGGAGCTGGGCTTTCCATAGAAGAGAGCAGCCATGCATTCTCAAAGAGAAAACAAACAATAGAAAGATAGTATTTTGAGGCTAATACAGGCCAAGAGTGTAAGGCAAACCAGCCCATAAGATGAAATTCCCCATAACGAAATGGTAATTTCATGAGTCCCACATAACCTGGTTGTACTTATTCATGGTTCATAATCAAAGTGTAAATATTCACAAGGCCTGCCTTTCCTCCATCACATTCCTGTCTAAAAGCCTGAGAGAGTGAAGGTCAGACTCAAGAACAGAACCCTCAGGGCATAGCTTTACATGAAATACTAGGAAAGGATGCCCCCAACGTCTTTGCTTTGCTCTCAGAACAAACATAAACAAGAAGGCTTGGAAGAGAGGTGGATTTACAACCTCTGTCTCCATTGTTTATGAGTAACATTTATATAAAGGGTGAAATGAGAAACTGTTGAGAAAAAGAATTTGAGACTTGGAACATAAAATAAACAAGCCCATTCATTCAAATGATCAGTTTTCAGTGTAGCTGGAAAGAATATTATACCAATAAGCAACATTTTCCTCCTTTTTTCCATAGAGGATCATTCCAGGGACTATGCTGAATGGTTTATTATCATGTTCACCATCCCCCATTTTGGTTTTTCATTTTCCTTTCTCTAAAAGTCATGAAAATACTACCTTTAATTTTAAAAATGCTTTCTTTTCTTCTCTCTTTCTTGCTGATAATGAACCTGGCCAAGAGTGAAACTAAAATCAGTTTCCATCCTGAATCTCTCCTCAGAGAGCTTCTGGACTTCTCTCTCTTATGGTAGAGCTTCTCTTCTCTGTTAATGAGTTTAGTCCAAAAATAAAATAGCACTTAACTCCCACACAAAAATACACCAATTGGGCTTTGTAAAAGTATCAAAAAAATTTTAAACTTTAAATTTTATCAAGTTTGGGACTTAGTAGTAAAGTTTTCACGAAGGGAAAGTTTGTGTTCAGTCCTATCCATTCCCCTCCTACCCCTACCTTCTGCAATGTAATTTCTCTTTCTGGGGCCATAAGAGTGTTCTGGGGACTCACAGAGATTTTCACAGCTTAGAATAGCAGTCGGTTTTTATCACTAACTCACACAGGGAAGGTATAAGACATAAGACTTAACCTGAGATACCCAGGGTTGGGAAAAGAAAAAAGCAAAGACACAACCTCCAGTATTTTAGTCTTCAGGAGTAGCAAAGGAATAAGGGATCGACAATGGTCTTAAACCAGGTTCTTCTCAGGCTCTATCCTAGAACAGGCAATGACATAGGGGAAGCCTTTGGTTTTATAGGGAGAACTGGGTGCTTCTTCAGGTGCATCTGATTGCTTTTCCAACTCTAATGTCATAGACCATGGCTATGTAGATATGAGCCATGCCAGTTTCCATCAGTGAATATGGAAATTTTCAGAAAAATGTTCAGAAAAAAATATCAGGCAGAAGAATGGAATGTGTCTGGACCAGAGTCAACCTGGTACAGTGCCTCATCAAATCATACTATATGGGCATACTTGATCTACTTCACCTGTACTTGCATCAAATGGCTTGTCAGTATCCCTTTTAAATGACAAATGGATTGGATGTGTGTTTTTGTATGAATTATATACAGATATATGTCATTGTACAAGACAACACTTATCCTGAATGCCTCCATCCATTTAACTAGTATTCTTTAAATGCTTACTCTGTACAGCTGTGTTCTACAACATATGGAGAAATAGAAAATATGGGTGTGGGATCCGACCTCAAAGAGATAACAATCTAATTGGGAAGATGATATATGCACATGCAAAAATTGAAACAATATAAGGCAATCAATTTTAACTATCAAATGTATAATAAGAGTTAATACTGACAGAGAGGTAATTACTCAGTTATAAAATGGTATGCATATATGCACATATGTATATTATATATATATATATATACACATATATATGCATATGCATGCACATTAGAAATAGATAATGTAGGAATTTGTTTTTCCTGACTGCATATTTATTACAATGGTAGAGGTGGAAAGAAGAGGAAATTGATTATCATTCATTAAAAAAATAAAATTTAAGGAATGAGAGCCAATGCTACAGGAGATAAAGAGGACAATTGCTATGAACTCAACTGGGAAGACTAGATGGAAAACATAAGACTGAGTTGGATCCTGAAGGATGGATAAAATTTAAATGGGAGAAAAAGTGAGTGGGGAAGGTATTTCAAACAAATGCAAGAATACATCTTCCCCTTCACTAGGAGGCATAATCTGGTAAGAATAAAAAGTTGTGATTGGCAATAGCAGGAGAAAGAGAAAATAAGACAGGATGAAGCTAGAGTGTGAAAAGCCTTGAATACCATGATAAGGAATTTAGGACTTAAAGGATTTTGGAGTTATCCTGTAGACAAATAGAAAACATGGAACAGTTTTTAACAGTAGTATAATAAAAAAATTTTTTAATTAGAAAAATTCAATGGCATGTTCCCTCATTGAATGTAAATTATTTTCTACAGCTAATGTTGAATTCAAATTCAAGTACCAAAGGCAGAAATCCCTGCTATAAATCTGAGTTCAAAGTTACTTTATTCATCAGATTCATTGTGATAAAGTACTAATATTAATAACCTTCCAATTTAAGAAGGCTGAAAGTCAACTGGAGGAGAAAATCCAAGATGCTTCCTTAAGGGCACAAGAACCAGAGCTAGGCTGCTTTAGCATTCAGGAGTCTCCTAGGGGTGTCATACCAGATGTCTGATCTTTCATTTCCAATACTCTGAACTTTTGTTATGGATCCATGGCACTAAACGGTGCCTGCGGCAGTTGTAGATCTTGCTCAGCATGCTTATGCATTAAGTTTTATGTATTGTTCGAAGAGAAATGGTGTCATTAACTGTCAGGGCTCTTCCCTTCCAGTGTATCAGAATCAAGACATGCACTGTTCTGGAAAACAAGAAAGGAGAGTGGGCAAATGAAAAACGATACCTAAAAGAATTGTGGCTGCATTAACCAAACCAGAACCAAGTTCTGGGGGAAACAGCGTAGCGACTCCGAGTATAGCGGAGTAAGCAGAGCAATCTTCCTGGAAGGACCCCTATGTCATATGAGCTAGACTTCCAACTGATGACATCTACAAATCCACAGTATTTACACCATGATGTAAGAAGCCTTCACCCCCCCCATCACACACACACACACACACACACACACACACACACACACACACACACACACCACCTCCCCACCTATTCACACAACCAAAGAGATCACCAAGGATATTCCCTTCCTCCTGAGATCTGATCCCACTCATCTTCAAGATATTATTCTGAAGTACAGGTGGGTTCATTTTCATTGAAGGGAGACAATGAATTGGGGAGGGGGGCAGTGTAGAAAAGGAACAAATGACTGTTTACTCAAAGGCTTCTGGAGGCAAACAGATTTTTATACATCTCATAAACTGCTCAGTTCCCAGTGTGCAGACTTTCCGAAAGGGTT
Source organism: Pseudocheirus occidentalis (assembly GCA_028646575.1). NCBI lineage: Eukaryota > Metazoa > Chordata > Mammalia > Diprotodontia > Pseudocheiridae > Pseudocheirus > Pseudocheirus occidentalis. The sequence goes on along the minus strand of CM053599.1, from coordinate 55,387,872 downwards.
ATTCTATTCCTGGTTACAGACATCTGTTCACAGTTCCTGCTGGGAATTCTGGGATTTACACAGCCATCTGCTTTTCTTACAGTAGCAGGGCCACAACAAAGGGAATTTTCTCCAGCAGCAAATAAAGCCTTTGACTAATTAAAGCATTGTTACGAACATATGCTATTTTACCCTTAATTTATCTTCACATATCTTGGAGTTCATTTTAAAAAGTAATGTCCTATCAAAAATAAGAGATCCTAGTAATTAAGCACCTTTCTGCTTTCTTTTATGTCTCAAAGTGTCAACCTGATTCTGCTCTTCTGAGTGAGAGGAGCGTTAGCCTGCAAGTAGGGCTAACCTGGAGGAAATTGTGGAAGTCAGAAAAGTTTGTCACTGTCCTCTGATCAGGCTCCATTCACTGGGTACTTTTCTCCTTTTAAAGGAACCCACCATTCCCCCCACACCTGACATGTTCTATGGATGGAAGAAAGTCAGATAAGCATTTTATACTGAAATGTTATGATAGATAAGACTAGAAGTGATAGATGTTTAACAGTTGGCTCTCAGGAAAAAAAAATGTGTGTGTATACATATTTTTAAGTTTAGCATTATTAACATTTTCTCCATTACTTTCTCAAGTCTAGACAATAAACATAATAAATCAAGCCCTGATATGTAGCATTAGCTGATTGTCTGAGCTCTAAGTGATCACACTGAAAATTTAATAGTCAACTCTTCCGCATATATGTGGTTCTAGTACACCACTACATAAAAATGAAAGTATTATTTTCTACAGAATAACTTTATTGCTCACCTAAGCTAAAGTCTTGAATCAATAAAATGACTCACAAATTGGAATTTTAAGACTTTCACTAGCAAATGAAGGATTTATTAGATGGCTGAAAGGTCATTAGCAACTTATTCATAAGAACAGTCATGAAAATGACCTTCCTCTTGCCGTCATGTGACAGTAACTTCAGCTCCTGGTAGAAATCTGACTCCTGGTTTAAGTTGGGTTTTCACTCCCTCCTAATCATGTTTGTTCTAGTCTTACCAGCCTAAGTACATTCTTCTTGGAAGAGAAAATAGAAACACAAAATCTTTACTAGTTCATCCTCCCAGATATCTATTATTACCATCCCATTGACTGCAAACAATAAACCTGTCTTTTATCATCTTGTTCTCAAGAGTTAACACAACAAAATACTCTTTTTTGTTCTGAGCATTTCTCACTATTCTCAATTCATCAAACGCATTAGAATTTCTGACACAATCATAGTAGCCCATGCTACTTTTTAATTGTGTTCATCCTTAATTTTTTTTGCCTTTCTTCCATTTTGTATGTCTTCAAAATTTTAAGTTAGTTGGTGAGTTCCCTGTGCAGCCGCATCATTTCTTCTTCCTTTTTTTCTGCTGCCCCTCCATTTGCTCCCCCTTTTCTTTTAGTGTATCTTCAAAATTTCATTCTTAAGGACTTCCTATCCATCTTGAACCAGCTTTCCCTATAAAATATTGTATTATTGGATCTTACCCATTCTTTTTTTGCAACTTTTACAATCTACTCTTCCAAAATCTGGATTGAATTACATATCAAACTACCAAATTTCCTCTTTTCTTTATCATAAACTTCACAATGAATTGGTCATTTGCCTTAAATGTTTCTGTTATTTCTATTTCAGCAATCACTTCCTTCTTGTTCATCACCTTCTACAGGAAACCTTCCCCAGTTCCTCTTAATTCCAGTGCCCCCCCCCAGTTAATTATCTCCTCTTTATCCTGTATAGAGTTTGCTTTGTGTATATTTGTTTACTTGCTGTTTCCCCCACTGAAGACTCCTTGAGGCAGTCTTTTGCCTCTTTTTGTATTTCTAGTGTTTAGTGCAGTGCCTGGTACATAATAGGCACTTAATAAAGGTTTATTGATTGATTGAGTTAGAGTCAGGTCCAGAAAAGCTGTATCCCTTGTCACTTCTTTAACAGGAAGCTCACAAGCAGACATGCGGAGCTGATTCAATCCTTATATGGAAGCAGTTGGGGAGGCTTGCTAAGGCTTCCAGAGAGGCTTGCTGGTGTACATTGGGAAAGCATTATAGACATTTGGAGTTTTCTCAGACACTCAATAACTGGGTCTGATATTCCAGCCACTTGGTGAAGGAAGAGGAGTCTTTTTGATTGGCTATGTAGCCAGAATTGGGATACATTCAAAAGGTACTAGTTAGTCCAAGCCAGTCTTTTTTTTATTCCTCTAGACTTTCTTCCTAGCTTTGTTTTAGTGAGAACTAACACTGTAAGGGGATCAATCTTCCCCATCTGCCAATATGTGGCCTCAGCTCATGGACTCTTTGCCTCATTGCCTCTTTTTCCTATTTTAGTTAAAGGAGATTGGAAATGGTTATGCCCTTATGAGTTTTGAAAAATAAGGAAATCAAAACCACCAGGAGGTCCAGCGACAGAGTACATGCCTGGTTTTGTAGCTGTAGAGCCTGCCATTAAGACCCCAAAGACTCAGACCAGCAGTAGTTGAAACATGCGCTCATCCAGCAGCAATGCATTTGAATATTAATTTGAAAGGCCCAGAGCTATATAGAAACAAATTAAATGAGCCCACTCTCCCCAGAGTCTGGAATATTTTATGTAACCTGGTCCCAAAACACATTGGTATGGTATTGGTATTGGTGGAAATCAATACCCAGTACCTTTGTGAGAGGTGGGGCAGAGTTGGAAGGATTAGGAGGGAAAAGATTTGGTATCCTAAGTCTCTTCCATATCTTTGGGCTCCAGAGTCCAACTTCAAGAGAGACGAAAGATGATGCCAATCCCACTTCAGCTTGCTGAAGGAAGAACAAGACTCTTGGAAAAGCTGACATAAGAGGACTTAGAAGTCTCCATTTTGTCCTTATCCCCAGCTTTGGGGACTTTCCTCTTCAGTAAGATACAGGACTCTTGCTATCTCTTGGTTAAACTGAGTTACGTCTCTCCCAGTGGGAAATATCCTTCACTCTGTATTGTCTGGTACGTGGTTGTTGGTTGGCTGGGTGGTTGTCATCCTTCATCTAGAAGAGGACCAACATGATATCACTCTGCTAGAGTCAAGTTTCAGTGTGTCTAACCATGACTGATCAGACCAATGTGAGCTCAGAACGCTCTACCACAGGTCAGGCACAAATAGTCCATGTGAACATTTGGGGTGTATATTCTAAATTTGTGCATCCTGGTTTCCCTTGAGATATTTCAATTCTGCTTTGTTCATAGAGCACAGCACCTTCTGTGATATGGACATACCATGTGGAGTGGTCCTGTGCCAGCATCTCCCATGTCACATAATTGATTCCAAAGTTCTTAAGAGAGACCTCGAGAGTGTCCTTGTTTCACTTCTTCTGACCACCGAGTGAACGCTTGCCCTCTCTGATTTTCCATAAAACCGTCTTTTTGGCAAGTGTTCTGGTATATTATCTGGTGTATGTTCTCCTTTGTATACTTTCTCTAATTTCCATTTTGCTAATGAGTTGTATAAATGGTTTCCTTGCTATTTGCTATGTGTATGTTCATTATGGAACTGGCATTTGGTGAGAAAGAAATCAAGCTTTGGATATAAAGCTTGGGGTCCTCCTTTCTCCATTAATGAATAAAAATAAGTTAAGTTTGAACTTTAAAAATTACATCCCTTAAACTAACAATATTTAAGGAAGTTATTAGGAAAGCAGAGTGGCCATGCTTCTGGCCCCAACCTCCTGCTTCCCCTTCTGACAGGAAATGAAAGCCTCTCAGAGAAGAGAGAGTGAGGAGAAGGGGCTAGAGATGTCTATTCCGCCTCCCTTCAAGCCACACAATAACACCCCCATGATATATGTGGGGGACAGCCTAGTTATTTATATATAAAAAGAATGTGTTCATGAAGTAATGGGAGGAAATGTCTGTACTTTTGTTCTTGCTATATTTTCAAAGTAAATATCCCTTTCTAAAAGATAATTGATATTCCTTGGTTAAATGCATTTGGAACATTACTCACTGGCAGCTAACAGTCAGGGAAAAAACACTGGAATGGAGTCTTAAGCCAATAACATTAGAAACAATACTCCAACTCATGAGGAATACTCCCAAAACCCTGAGAGAGAAGTGTAGCCTTCCTTACTTTGGAGGAGTGAGGCCAGAGCCATGGCTACTCTACCTTTGCCTTTTGAAAAATTAGGTTGTGAAGTCAGGGCACAAATTTACTGGCCATTCTTCTTTTGGAAGGGAACTGTTTTACTGAATTTTTCCATCATTAAGACATCATTTTCCATGTTTAGGTTTCCTGAAATCTCCAAGGTTTCTTGAAATCTACATTCTCTTTCTTTCTTATGTCTACATGGCCTGTCCTATACTGGAATGACACTATCGCTTCTGTTTATGCCTCCCTTATTTCCTGAATATTAGCCAGCAAGTTTCCTCCCCCAGGTTCTTGGATTTTCACACATGAGAATATCTTAAATATTCGTTTAACTGTTTTTTCCTTTTGATCAGCACATACCTTTGCAGATCCAAGTTCCATTTAGCAGTCTCATTTGAAGACTCAGAGATGTTACATTTTACATTAGAATAGACCTCTGAGTCCTTGAGTTTTATCAAAGCAATGATATTGTATTGTAAATCGTGGGTTATCCCCATGACTGGAAAGCATTTCCCCTCAACTCAGCCTACTGGCTAGCCTGTCTTTCTTTAAGTCCTAACAAAAATCCTATCTTTTACTAGAAGCCTTACCCCACCCTTCTTAATTCTAGTGTCATTATATTTATCCTTGCTTTGTATGTATTTGTTTGCATGTTGTCTCCTCCATAATATTATAAACTCCTTCAGGGAAGGGACTGTTTTTTCATATTTCTGTATCCTCATCATTTAGCATAGCACAGGCACATAGGCATTTAATAAATGTTTATTGATTGGTCTCTTGTAAATCATTGGTCTCTCTTCTAATCCTCTTCTTCCTGTGTTGTTTCTGCTGCTTTTGCTGGTGTCAGGCTTGGCAGAGGTATAATGCCAGCTTTCTGCCTTCCTCTCCCTTTTTAGTTAAAAATCCTCAGTAACTAGGTGTATCATTGTCTAGAGAAGCGAACTTGGAGTCAATAAGGCCTGGTTTCAAATCCTACTTCAGACATTTACTAGTTGCAGGGCCACAGTCAAGTTATTTCTGTTTGCTTCAGTTTCCTCATCTTTAAAATGGGAATAATTATAGCATAGACTTGTTGTGATGACCAAATAAGATAACATGTACAAAGTGCTCTAAAATTCTTTAATAGCTATATAAATTCTGGATATTACTATGCTCAGAACTCTAAGTAAATGTATTTCTTAACAGACATGGCTAAGTGCACTGCATCACCGACCAAGAGACTATCAGATCTATATTGTATACTGAGGTCCAGGAAGTCAAATCCCACCCTCAAATACAACCTTCCCAAATCTGTCTTTTCTTCCTCAATCACCTATCTTAGCACTTAATGTTAAATTCTTGCTGCATTCTTCTGTTTATTTGTGCCCAGGAGTTAATAACCATCAGCAATGCTTTCTAGGTTTTGCCTTGGGATATAAATTTGTCTCATGAAAATGGGTCATCAGTTTTAACAGATCTCAGGAGTATTCTGTCACATTCTGGATTCATGCCTCTGGAAGGCAATAGCTAGGCTTTGTCAGCATCTAAGTTCTGTGACTCAGTGCCCACCAGAAGTGGCACAATCAAACTCCTTTCCTCTTCTGCTGGATGTAACTATATGAGCTTGTCCATAAGGCAGCCTCTGAGCAAGAACTCTAAACTCTAAGCACAGAGAACAGCCTGGCATCAACTCCCCAAAGCATTGCCCGTAAGAGCTATTATTGCAAGCACGTCTGGGGAGAAAGTGTCATGACCCAAGGATTTCTGGCAAAAGCATCTAGGAGTAGTTGGTAGTTGTACCACATATCATTGGAAGACTGTGAAGGGAGACTTGGGCCTGAACGTCACCAGGGAAGAAATAGGCCACCATATCTCAAGAAGGATCCCTCCAGGATGTTGATGCACATGACTTTGCCTCTAGGATAGTGACTAACCTGGATCTTTCATCTAACAGAGAGAATCTAAGTTCAAGACTTGAGTTAATGAAGGATCTTAGATCTAGAGCCTGAAGAGATTAGCTGGTCCATCTCACTTTAATGAGGAAATTGAAACCTAGGGAAGTTAGATGACTAATTTCAAGCCCAAGATCACGTAGGAAGCATCAGGGACAGGATTTGAATTTAGTTTCTCTGACTCCAGACCAGTGCTCATCAATGTGTGACATGATCCCCTTTTATTAATGTGTTAAGCTGTGTTTTTTTCTATTTTTTTTTCTTGTGTTGGAGTGTTTAGGAGGGAGAACAAAGTTCTTATAGTGTGGTGAGCATGGGGTATAGGCAAGTCCTGGAGCAGGCTGGGTGATATGGATGTTGGCTATGGAAATTAAGTCAGCAGGAAATAAAGCATTGGCCATTGGCCTTATTGGAAGAAAATTGGGGAGAATTGAAGGGAAAGGCAGCCTGACAACATAGAGAATATAACAAAATTATCTCTGGTAAGAAATTATGGCCTCTAAATTTTGAATGGTTACCTTCTCTTCCAGTTCAGGCTGAGAGAAATAAGACTAGACAACTCATTTGCTCTCACTAATGTGAATCAATCCACTGAGCTTTTATTTATTGATCATTTGAATAGAACACCTTATGAAAATTTACATAGGTATACTGGCAAGACATTTAGTTAACTAAGATCTTCATAGGGAATATTTATACAAGATAGGACTCAATAATTCATAGACATCAATAGAGCATATTTAAAAAAAAACCTTTGGCTAGTTTCTCTTTTAATAAGGCTCTCAGTACCTACATGACTATAAATTTAGAAAGGTATTTGTATCTGGGTAACTCACCTATAGTCAGATGTTACTTTGCCTAACAAAGATACCCAGGCTGTGTCATCATAGTGACTTGAGGGAATATCTAATTATTTGAAATGGAAATATATCATGGTACTTGAAGGTCTACAACATATTCCTCAGTCATTTGAATAGACTGGTTCCTTAATCATGGTGTCTTAATGGACAAGAGTTTCTTTTATTTGAAGCTGCTTGAATCCTTTGAATGAGGCAGGGGGTATAACAGGAAATGACTAATAGGTTCCTTATTTGTTTGGGTTTTTTTTTTCAAAAACCTTTATTTGGACTTGAAAACCTCTTCAGTAAGGATTCTAGATACACAGAAAAGCCTCTAGGGCTTCTCAGAGATTAACAAAAAATACAAGGGAAAGATCCAGCTCCTATGAAAAGTTACTGTGATACACACACACACACACAAACACACGTATGCATGTATATGTGTATGTGTATGGTATGTGTATGTATACACGTGTATGTGTTTTAAATGTTCTGCTATTCTCAAATTATTTCAGATAGGGAGAAAGAAGATAAACATGACTAAGGTTTGGAGGTTAAATAAAAATGTGCTGGGGAAACATTCAAGAAAGGCCTCTAAATATCAAGGTGCGTTACGGAAAAAAAAAAGAAAGAAGGGAGAGTTAAGAAAATAGAGGAAGATTATGAAGGGAGGGAAGAAGAGTGGAGGTCACCCAGGAAAGATGGATGGAGAACTATGCTGAATCAGACTTTTTGAAAAAGGAAAGGCATAGAACTGCCAAGAAAAAAATTATTTAAAGTCATTTTCATCATACTATTCTCCTGGTAATGAAACTACACCAGCTCCCTATTGCCTACCATATCTACATTACACTCCTCAGCTCTTGCATTCTTTACCTTCCATCAGATAGGCCATCTAGCTACCTGTCTGACTTTTGTCACATAATTTATCAATTCAATAATAGCTGGCATTTGTATAGTGCAATAAATACTTGCAAATACTTTATATATTTCATACCATTTGATCTCTTACTCTGGCAAGTCATTTCTACACATATTACTTCCATTTTACAGGTGAGGAAACTGATGTTGAGAAAATCAAGTTACTTGACAATGTTAATTCAACAAACATGGGATTAGGTACTTGCTACCAAGAGATGAAGTGGAATAGATAACAAGTTAATTTTGAAGTCAGAAGCAACTGGGGTTCAGTCCTGCCTCTGACACATACGGACTGTATTATGCTAGAAAATCATTTAGTTGCTCAGTGTTCTAGGCCAGAGATATCAAACAGGCTACATTGTTTTCTACAACACTTCCATGGCCTGAACTAGATTAAAATGTAATTGGAAATATTTAACAAAAAATAATAAAGCATAAATAATGTTAATCTGTAATGTTCTAAGTCAATATGCCACCTCCAGGGATGCTTATCTGTTTGACACCATTGCTTCAGGCAACTACACAAATTTCAGAGAAGGTTCTAAGATGCATTGGTAGAGGGAATTCTTTCCACCAATGAAATCACAAGTACAGTCCTTATCCCAAAGAGAGTACTCTGTCCATGTGGAATGTCTTACTCATTTCCTCTTCCTTGTTACTGCTATTTCTGTTATCTCCCCTCCCCCTCCTTTCCCATCTAGAATGCCTTATCATCTCTTCTTGCAGGCCATTCATGGCCTGCCCTAAAACTACCTCTTTTTGGAATTCTATTTGAAGAACATTTATTATCAATTACCATATGTGATATACAATGCTAGGCACTGTTGGAGGTAACACAAATGAATAAAGCAATCTCATTTATGAAGTAGATTCCAACCTAGTAGGAAAAGGTACATATAAATGATTGTAATATGATATAAAATGAGATTAGGATCATAAATGCTAGGGGAGAACAGAGCTAGAAGAAACTATTTCTGGCTTAGAAACAGAAAAGACTAAGTTCTTAGAGTAGAGAGCATTTGCACTTGGCCTTAAATGAGGAACAGGATTTTAATAAGCAGAGATGAAAGAAAAAGCATTGTTGAGGGAAAAGTACATGGAAAAAAACAGTATAGGAGGAAAGAGAAGATGGAAATATCTAGGGGATGGTGAGTTAGTATAGTTTTGTAGGGTTATTAAATTGAGAGAAAATAAAGATAGAAAGTTGTAACCATATTGTAAAGTATTTTAATGTTTAAATTAATGTTTAGATTTTCCAATTATATGCAAAAAACAATTTTAATCTTTTTTTAAATACTTTTGAGTTCCAAATTTCCTTCCTCTTTCCTTCCCCTTCCTTCTCATTGAGAAGACAGGCAGTTTGATAAAAGTTACATATGTGCAGTCATGCAAAACATATGTCTGTGTTAGTCATGTTTTGAAAAAAACAACCAAAAGAAAAAAAAAGAAAAATTTAAAAATTTAAAAAACAGTATATACTCATTAATCTGTATTCAGATTCCATCAGTTCTTTCTCTGGAGGTAAATAGCATTTTTCATCATAGGTCCTTAAGAATTGTATTGGATGACTATTTTGCTAAGAATAGCTACGTCATTCACAGTTGATCATCATACAACATTGCTGTCACTGTGTACAATGTTCTCCTGGTTCTGCTCATTTCACTTTGCATCAGTTTATGTAAGTCTTTCCAGGTTTTTCTGAAATCATCCTGCTCATCATTTCTTATGGCACAATAGTATCCCATTACAATCATATACCAGAACTTGTTCAGCCATTCCCCAATTCATGGGCATCTCCTCAATTTCTAATTCTTTGCCACCACAAAAAAAAAAAAGAGTTGTTATAAGTATTTTTATACCTAAAAATCCTTTTCATTTAAAAACAATTTTTAATCTTTTTAGGATACAGACCTAGTAGTGGCATTGCTAGGCAAAAGGGTATGTGCAGTTTTATAGCTCTTTGAATTTAGTTCCAAATTGTTCTCCAGAATGATTGGCTCAGTTCACAACTCCAATAGTGCATTAGTGTCCCAATTTTCCCACATTCCCTGCAATATTTGTCACTTTTTTTTCTGCTATATTAGTCAATCTGATAGGCTGAGGTGGTACCTCAGAATTATTTTAATTTGCATTTCTCTAACCAGTAGTGATTTAGAATATTATTTTAATATGATAAAGCTTTGATTTCTTCATCTGAAAAATGCTGCCTGTTAGTTTGACTCCATTCTATATATATTTGAAAGATTAGGCCTTTATCACAGAACTTACTATAAAAACTTACTATAAAAATTGTCCCCAGTTTTCTGCTTTCCTTCTAATCTTGGCTGCATTGGATTTGTTTGTGCAAAATCTTTTTAATTTAATGTAATCAAGATTATGCATTTTACATCCTGTATTGCTTTCTATATCTCATTTGGTCATAAATTCTTACCTTATCCAAAGATCTGGCAGGTAAACTATTCTACACTCCCCTAATTTACTTATTGTATTATCCTTTATGACTAAGCCATGTACCTATTTTGACTTTATCTTGGCACAATGTGAAGTATTAGTCTGTTAGAATTCCCTTTTAGAGATTTTATTCTAGATGCAGTGGGTAGCTATTAGAAATTTTTGAATTGAGGAGTTCTATGGTCAGAGCTATTCTTTGAGACCATTAATATGGCATGGGCGAATAAGATAAATGGAAAGGGGAGGGAGGACAGGATAGAGTTGAGAGGAGGAAAGGTTGGAGGCAAAAAGATCACTTAAGAGGTTATTGTAATAGTCAGGGCAAAAGATAATGATTGTATGAATTAGGTTAGTGGTAGAGGAAATGAAAAGGAGGGCGTGGAGAGATAGAATCAATTGGGTTAAAATACTGATTAATTGGTCATCAGGGTGAGAAGAGGATAATAAAGAGAGAAATAAAAGATGGCTTTGAGGTTTCAAGTCTGAGTGATAGGGGATATGACAGTGTCGTTAACAGAAATAAGGTAGTCATGAATTGGAGCTTGCTTGAGGGGGGATGATAATGAGTTCAGTTTCAGATATACTGAATTTGAGGTGCCAGTGAAGATACCCAGAGAGGCAATTACAAATGTGGGTCTGAAATTTCTTTGAGACTAGAGGTGTAGATTTATGAATCATCTCATAGAGCTAATAGTTGAAGCTGTGGACTGACCAAAGAGAAGAAAGTACAGAGAAGAGAGAAGAAAACTTTGGTAAAATAAAAATCAATGAGGATTTGTTTTAGATATGAAGTAGGGGCAGCTACGTGGTGCTGTGAATAGAGCACCAGCCCTGGAGTCAGGAGGACCTGAGTTCAAATGCGGCCTTAGACACTTGACACTTAACTAGCTATTGTGACCTTGGGCAAGTCACTTAACCCAATTTGCCTTCCCCCCTTCCAAAAAAATAAAATATGGATGACGTGAATTTTATTATATTCTAATTGTTTATAAATTATTAATTTAATACAGTGTGGATAAGAATTGATAAATATTGTACAACAGGTAATTGCTAAGTACTTATTGGGGTTTGTGCCAGTCATTGTGCTCACTGGATGTACAATTAAAATTAATGAAATAGTCTCTATTCATAGGGATTTTAATTTCTACTGGCAGGGAGACAACACAGACATACATATACATATATGTGTATGAATGCATATATATGTATGTATACACACACAAACACATATACATACCAAATACAAAGAGGATGAATATGCAAAACCAAAAAGATAGATTGGAAACAGACTATGAAGGTCTTCAAAGGCTAGACAGAGGGGTTATTTTGTCATAAGAGGCAATAGGGAGCCCCTGGAATTGATAGAATAAGAGAGTAATATGATCAGATATGCCCTGAAGGAAAAGATATATTGGCAGCTGTATTAAGGATGGAATGGAGTAGGAAAAGATTTGAAGCAAGGAGTCCAGTTAGGAGGCTATTGCAGTAATGTAGGCAAGAGGTAATGAAGGCCTGAACGAATAGGGTAGTTGTACAAGTTAAAAGAAGGCTATTAATAAGTGCATACCCTTTGACCCAGCAATACCACTTCTAGGGTTGTGTCCCAAAGAGATCATAGAAGTGGGAGGAAGACCCAGATATACAAAAATATTTATAGCAGTACTTTTTGTGGTGGCAAAGAACTGGAAATTAAGGGGATACCCATCAATTGGGGAATGGCTAAACAAGTTGTGGTATATGAATGTAATGGAATACTATTGTGCTATAAGAAATGAAGAGCAGACAGACTTCATATTCACCTGGAGAGGCTTATACAAAATGATGCTGAGTGAGAAGAGCAGAACAAGGAGAAATTTGTACACAATTACACACACAACGTATGTGTGACAACCAGCTTTGATAGACTGGACTCTTCTTAGCAATGCAGGATTATAAGACAACTCCAAAAGATTCATGATGGAGAGAGATGTCTACATTCAGAGAAAGAACTAGAAAGAACAAAGTTTGAATGCAGATTGAAGCAAACTACCTGCTCTCTTTCTTTTTCTTGTTTGGTTTTGTTTCCTCTTTCTCATTGTTCATTCCATCCATTACAGTCCTTCTTTATAACCTGACTAATGTCTAATGTGAAAGTATTTGCAGATCCTATACTTGATTGCATGCTGTCATTGGGAAAGGGGGAAGAGGGGAAGGAGAGAAGAAGGGGAGAAAATTTGAAACTCAAGGGATTGTGGAACTGAACCTTTTAAACTAAAAGTAAACACAAATTAATAAAGACAAATACAATTTATTTTTTTTTATTTTAATTTATTTTCTTGGTTATATCATTCATTTCTACAAGGTTTTGAGTTACAAATTTTCTCCCTGTTTTGCCCCTACCCCCCAGCCCAGAACATTGATCCCACTGTAAGGCCCCTCCCACAATCTGTTTCCTTTTATGTCCTCCTCCAACACCCCTCTAGCTTTCTAGCAGGGCAGGGAGGCGTTCCCTGCCCCCGTCGCTGTATGTATTATTTCCCAGTTGCATTTGATTGTATAGCTTTAAATACTAGATTCTTGCAACTCCTCCCCTGTCACCCACTCCCACTGGGAGGAGCAGCAATTCAATACAGGCTGTACCTGTGTAATTACACAGGACATCTCCATGGTGGGCAAATTGTGAGAGGCTAATTGTATGTC
>CM053599.1:55344040-55374420 GCA_028646575.1 Pseudocheirus occidentalis | reverse complement strand
TGATGTATAGCTAGTAGGCATTCTTCCAGTGTCTTGGAAGCATTTGGTGAGGGATTTCTGACTGAGCTGTCTTCCTCCCGCTCCATGCTTTGGTCTTTTTTGTCCATAAAAAAGGATTCTAGAGTTTTACTGCTGTTCCTAGCTTGCTTCCTTTTTCTCATGTTGGCCAGTCTATTAATTGCTTGATTTTTTAGCTCTGTGGAACTCTGCTTCCTGGAGGGGGAAAGCTCTGTCCCAAATCGCTGGGGCCCTCACAGCTGCTGGAGCTATTAGTGGGATGCTGCAGCCCCCCCCCAGCTTTGGCTCACTGAGAGCACACCCCAGGACCACCAGATACAGGCCACTCAATGCAAGAGCCCTTGGCCCTGATGGATCGCCTCAGCCCCCCCCTGCTATCTGCAGGCTGAGGGCTCTGAAGCAGCCCCGTGGGGGCCGCTGAGACTCTCAGCCGTTCCTGCTGCTACAGCTGCCTCCCACTGCTTACCTGCCCCGGGAGCAGTTTGGCCGGACTTGCTCTTCTCCTCCCGAGTTAGCAAAATCCACTGGCCTTTCTCTTAGCCTTTTTTTCTTCTGGCCTGATAAATGTGGTAACTGTGCCTCCAGTGCAGCCAATCTGCTCTCCTATAGACCAGGCTCCCCACCCGATGCCCCAGGGCCTGACCCACCAGGGTTTCAGCCGCAGGTCCCAGACTGCTGTGAAGAGCCCCGCCTGCTGTGCTGCCTGTAGCAACAGATGTGCTTTCTGTCTTTTGGAGAGTTTTGGAGCTTAAAAATCTGTTTAGAGTCCCATTTTATGAGTTTTTTAGCGTGTTTGTGTGAGAGCTGCGGTGCTTTGCTGCTTCTAAGCCACCATCTTGGCTCCACCCCCCAAATACAATTTAAAAAACGAGTTAGAAAGGGGTCAGATGTGAGAAATGATATGGAGGCAGAAACAACAGAATTTGGTAAATTTTTGGATATGTGAGCTAAGGGAGAATGTGATATTGAAGGTACTGACAAAGTAACAAACCCAAGAGTTTATAAGGACGTTGATGCTTTTAGTAAAAATAGGAATGTTTGGAGAGAAAAATAACAAGATTTTTTAAACATGTTAAGTTTGAGCTATCTGAAGACATCCAGTTTAAAACAGGCGATTGGTGACGTAGGACTGAAGCTCAGTGGAGAGACCGGATACTGATATATAAATTTGTGATTAACAAGTGTGAGATAATTAAACCCTTGGGAGCTCATGAGAGTGCAGAGAGAGACAAGGGTTTAGGATAAAGATGTGGGGAATACTCATAGTTAGGTATCATAAACCATCCGAGAAGACCAAGGGGGCAGTAGGGCAGGGTGTGGTAAGACCAGGAAAGAGTAATGTGATGGAAACTCAGAAAGATGAATATAGTCAATGTTGTCAAACACAGACGAGAGAAAATAGGAAAAAGAACGATTGTTGTAGCAAGGCATTAGAAGCAATAGAAGGGTGTGTAAGATTGAGAAAAAAATAGCCTTGGATTAGACCTCTATTGTATCATCTTCGTGGACTAAGATTTCTCTAACCTCAATCAATTCTAATTGTTGTTTTTTTCCTACTCTTATGAAATCACAGGGACCATGCAGTCTACTTTTTTTAAACTTTTTCATAGTACCTTCTATAATCCTAGGCATAGGGTAGGTCAGTAAATCCTTATGTCATGAGTGAATGGGAAGAAGATAATATTACCACTGAAAGAAAGATAAGCAAAGATTGAAGAGCTGAACTTTAGTAATGTATATTGAATAGTTTGAAACCTGGCAAATTTGTGCTATTGGCTAAAGGTATCCCTGGACCTAGGGACAGTGAATATCTCAACAAAAATCTCCACAGCGAAAAATAGGTTCTGCTGATAGACTACTGGATATTCATACATCACCCTAGAGCTAGTGGATTTTGTGTGTGTTGGGGTGGGGGGAGTAAAAGTGTATAATCTCCTTTGATCCTATAATGCTCTAAAGGTAAATAACACAAGTATTATTGCTGTTATACAAATGAACATGCACCTCTTCTTTGTACTAAGTGTCTAATTTGTGCAATAAACATAGTTGTAATATCTACATTTGTATCTCTCTCCCCAAATGTAAACTTCTTGAAGGCAGATACTGTTCAATTTGATCTTTGCGACTTTATAACTTTAATAACTGTGACTAGCACAGTTGTTGTTGTTGTTGTTATTGACCCTATTGGGGTCTTGGGAAAGATACTAGAGTAGTTTACCATTTTCTTCGCCAGCTAATTTTACAGATGAGGAAACTGAGAAAAACAGAAGTTAAATGGCTTGCCCAGGGTCACACAGCTAGTTGGTAACTAAAATCAAATTTGAATTCAGGTCTTTCTGACTCTGGGCCCAGTGCTCTATCCACTGTACTACTTAGCTGCCTACCATATATACAGGTATGTAAATTTGTAAACATACATATATGTACATATGCAAATATATACATATGTAGCACTTACTAAATGTTTATTGAATTGATATTTTGTTGCATCTTGCTTAGAGTCACATGGATACTTAAAGTCCAGCACTCCTTTGACTGTACCACATTACTTAAAAAAATAATTCACTAGTATCGCATTTATGTATGAAGTACAATATATCATCGCTAGGACTGGAGGGGATGCTGACAGGTTATCTCATCCAATCCCTTGATTTTAAACTGCATTTGTGAGTCAATTTATTTTTACTTTTTTTGTGGACTCACCTGCGAGACAGTACATGCCGGTGGGATTGAGTTCCCCACATTGCAGTTCAAGGTCTCTCAAGCAGGAAAGCAAGAACAATGGGAAAAGTACTGGGCCAGTCATGTATAGGTTAGGGTCAGTTTATCAGAGATCATCATCACAATACAGGCAAGAGTTCTTAACCATCTGGAAATCTAATGAAGCCTATGGATGGCTTCTTAGAATACTGTTTTTAAATGCATAAAATGTAATGCATAGGATTACAAATGAAATCAATTACATTGCAATATAGCTACCAAAATATCAAAATTTAAACAAACAAAAGGGTAAGGACTTTTTATAGAAGGCCCAAAGATGGGAGGCAAGGTCTAGATCTAATATGTGAGTTGGTACCAAAGGACAGGTGAAGTAAACGTCTGGGATCAGGCATGTTGTTCAAATACCATAGGACCAAGGATGGTTGTACTTTAACAAAAATATGAGAGTAATTTTCTGAGCTTAGCATCTTGAGGAACATGTTTTTATGCCAAGGTATATGAAGCTGGCTCTATCTTTGAGCTGCTTCCAAAGGGAGCTCACTTGAATAGCTTCTCACCACTGCTCTGAGGATTAAAAACAGTTGCTTGGGGCGGGTGGGGGGGGGACATAGAGATAACTCATGCCAGAAAGGAAAATTTATCCTGTTTTTGAAAGTCAGTAAATTCCATAGTCATCTTTATGAATCCCTCCCTATATACTTTCACTGATGAGAAGTCCTTCCTTATGTGTGACCTATGCATTACTGCTATAGTTCAATATTATTTCTTGCTGTTCTGTCCTCAGCTGATAACTTTTGGTGGCCAGCTTTTGAATAAGAGATATTAACATATTTGAAAAAACGATATGAAAAACATATTTGAAACATATTAATCCTTCCCCCAACCTGTTTTTCTCTAGACTAGGTTCTCACAGTTTTTAAAAACTTCCCATAAACATCATATGCCATGCCTCAGTTGACAACCTGGCCTCAAACTTCACCAGTAAAATCGAGACCATTCACCATGAGTGCTTTCTGCTTTCCTCCTCATCTCACATTACTTAGACATCTTCTCTCTCTAATTTCCCATATGAAGAAGTGTTCCTCCTGTAAGTGTTCCTCCTGTTTGCCAAGGCAAATCACTCAAATCTCTTCATAGGTACCCTTCATTCCACACAATACTCATCCTCCAGACTCTTTGCCTTTTCTCTGGTTTTCTTTCAGGCCTTTCTTCTGAGATTATCTTCCATCTACAAGATATGAGAGAGAGAGAGACAGAGAGAGAGAGAGAGAGAGAGAGAGAGAGAGAGAGAGAGAGAGACAGAGACAGAGACAGAGACAGAGACAGACAGAGACAGACAGACAGACAGAGACAGAGAGAGACAGAGAGAGAGAGAGAGAGACAGAGACAGACAGAGACAGAGAGAGACAGAGAGAGACAGAGAGACAGAGACACAGAGACACAGAGAGAGAGAGAGAGAGAGAGAGCCAGAGAGAGAGAGAGCCAGAGAGCCAGAGAGAGAGAGACAGAGAGAGAGAGAGAGAGAGAGAGAGAGAGAGAGAGAGAGAGAGAGAGAGAGAGAGCCAGAGATGGGAAGAGGGGCAGAAGGAGACTGGGGAAGAAAGGGAAAAGGAAAGAGAGATGAGAAGGGGTAAGAAGGAGAGGGGGAGAGGGGAAGAAGGGGAGGAAGCCGTATTGAAGAAGGTTTAGAAAAAAGAGAGGAGAAAAAATGAAGGCACTTAATATAAAATTCTTGAGAAGAGAGAAATAAGGGAAAATAGCCCTACTATAAAAACGTCACACTTCCGAAACCTTGCCATGTAACTGCTGTTTAGAAAGTTTCGTTAAAGAGAGAAATAAATTGGAGGCAATAAAAAATATTATTCCAAAACTACAATCCACTACTATAAACTCCCTATATTCTAAGTTCATTTGGGGACCATTTCCCACTCTTCCCCTCCTGGACATGGTGACACTCTCACAAAAATTGCCACAGGGCTCTATGTTCCCTCCTGACTTGCTTTCTCCTACACTGATTCTTGCAAACTCACTATGAATCTTAGCAATGACCTTCTTTTTACAACCCCCACACTAAGGAATCCATTTCAGAGTCCATAAACATACTCTAATATTAGTTTCTCAACTGTTGCCTAAAACCAGCATCTAAGGAATGCCTCTTAAATAAGTCCATAGAATTACAGGGATTCTCTGGGCCACAGCTAGTTCACTTTTAATCTCTGGTATTTCCCTACTCTACACAAGCACATATCATATTCTCAAGCTAAACCTGGTTGGCAAATGATTACCTATTGGGCCTTACACTATACTCTTGGCATAACCATCATAGAATTCTAGATTTCTAAGGAGACTTGCCCTTTGTAAATAATTGTGGCAGTGTGGGCTAGAGGAAAGAATGGAGCACTTAGAATCATAAAGTCCTGGGTTCAAATCTCACCCTGATACTAGCTTTGTGGCCATAGGAGAATCACTTAGCCTCTCAGAGTCTCAACTTTCTCCTTCTATAATATGGGGGTAATAGTACCTTTGTCAGAGGTTGGGTATGACACTCAAATGAGATAAGGTATACAGAGAATTGTGTACATATCAGGTATTACTATTATTATCAATATAAAGCATTTATTCCCCTTTCCTTTTGATGATTTCATGTAAATACAGAAGTAAGACAGGGAGGAATTGGACATGAAAGCATCTGCATTCTAGTGTGCTGCTGCTCTTAGGAAAATGCATTAATCACTGAAACAGAAATTCTCAACCCCATTTTACCTAAGAACAGTGACTTACACAACAATAGGTTGCAAAACTGAATTAGAATCTAGATTGCCTCACATTTTCCCCTTCCTTCAACAATTCCTCATGTATCTGAAAATTGCTACTTAAAGTAAAACACTGCTTGGGCGTATGAGAGAAATACAGAGAAGAGAAAGGAGGCGACAATTTGCAAAATGATTAAAAGATGGTGTTTGCATTGAGGATTGCCTTTCCTTGTAAATTTCATATTCCCTGAAGTATCTCTGATCCAGGGGAAGAAGTCCAGGAAGCTACAATGGCCCCAGCTCACTGCCCGAGTGTCTTACTGAAGCATTTGGGATGGCTTGAGGCCTTCATTGCCCTATACCCCAAGCCCAAAAGAGGTGGGGTGGGGAGAAAGGTGCCATACAGCCAGACAAGACTGTGGCAAACATCTGTTGTTCCTTTAATAGAATCCTTTGACTATCCTGGAAATGAAAAGTGTCCTTTTTAAAAAAAAAATTATATTTAAAGTGTTTATATTATAAAATATTACATTTTTTATAAAATTAAATACTTTGTTATATATGTTATATATTTGTTTGTAATAATATATTACAAAATTTTAAAAAATAAACTATGACTAACCTTTGACCCCGTTATACCACTACTAAACCGATACCCCAAAGAGACACGTTTCCTCTAAAAAAGATGTTTCCTTCATAGACAGAACAGTTATAATCTCAAAATATTTTCCTTGATTTTGTTCTCAAAATGAGGATAGGAGGAAAACATAATTGGGCAGGGGGAGAAGGGTAGGGGCAAGTAAATATGGTATATACAGCTATTGCTGCCTGAACCAGAAATAGCATAATGGCATTTGCCTCTGGCTGAGTTACATAAATCCTAGAAACAGGCTCCAGAATTCTGTGCATTTCTTGAACTTGACATTAGACTCTTGCCATCATTTCTTCTTTATTGTCTTAGATAAATTTCACTCAGCTCTAGGCAGGAAGTGCCCTTGCATGTGCTGCTCCTGGTTAACACAAAGTTGAGTTAATAGCAGTATTATTTGGCCCAAGGAATTGTTTTTGCTCAAGTCTGAGTCAGAGGTTGATTTTCTTTTTCACAAAAGCATAGACAAACAGATAGAGGAAAGGCTTCAGGATGTCATTTGGTCCAGCTCCCTGTCTTCAGGCTGAGCAAACACAAACCGTTCAAGACAAAGGGATATCTGCCTATCCTATTTTAAAAGAAGAGTCAGAAACCACCTTTAGAAGACTACCAGAGGGCTTAATCACCCTTATGCTGATCTCTTGCTGGACTCTGACTGTTGCTGAAGCCCATTCTCTCTTAATTCCCTGTGTGGAAATGAAGAATTTCATCACAATAGTCTTTCATGTATTTGAAGATAGTCCCCAGAAAGGCAGTTCACAGGCTACAATTGATCTGTTTCTAAAGTTTATAAGTCTGTTGTTGGAAATTCAGAATACACTATGTTCATCCACAATGGTAATTCTCCACGTAATATAACTACAATAACTACCGACACCACCATTTTGGTACATTTTGGAATAGGAGTCAGGAAGGTCTGGGTTCAAGATTCTACCTCTAAAACATATTTGCTGAGTGATCCTGGCATATCCTGGGGTCTGTGAAATTTTAAAACTGAATATGTTGTTGAGAGGATTCTGGGAAGATGACAGAGCAGGTCAGAAAATTCCAAGCTCTCAAGATTTTTTCCCCACAAAAGAGTTAAAATAGTATGTTAAGGAGAACAAAGTGTGGGTGGAGATAAATAAGAACAGGGGTCTTCCTGGGACAATTTGAAAAGATCTTCCTAACTTTGTATTTAAATTTCAATATTTAAGGTTATGATATATTTTTGTTTTTATTCTATTTTTGTGTTCTGGTGTTTGAGTCTAAAATAAAAATTTTTTAAAGGGTGTTTAAAAAACTGAATGTGTTGAAAATTGTATTTCAATGTAATGTGATCTTTTATATTTTATAATTCTTTGTATTTGATTTTATGCATCTGAAAACATACTTAGAGGATTCCAAAGGCTATACAAGACTGCCACAACAGTCCATGATACAAAAACGGTTAAGAGCTCCTACTCTAAGAATGTATGTTATAGAATCTATACCCAAAACACACATACCCTAATATAATAATAGTATGTTTCTAAATCTGCATGTATGCAGAAGAGGAAATTATAAAGTGATTTCTCTTCTGATATGTTTCATATAGCTAGGGCAAAAGGAACAAACTCAGACTCATTCAACTAACCTGCAACACGCAGATTTGGGACCATTTTCTGGATGGGTAGATAAATCCTTGGTTAAGCAACTGTAGGGCCCTTCTCATAAATTTCTCAAATGGGAGACATTCCTTCTGCCTTTCATCACACAACTGGTGTGCACACTTCAAATTCTGTATCCTCACTAAGAATGGGGAATCTTGATAGTACCAAATGCTTTTGAGAAAGGCTTACATAACATGATATCATGATAATATCATTTTATTCTCACAAAGTTGTTGGCATCCTGTAAATCTAGCCCAGACGTTCTTAAGCTTTTTTGTGGCATGGACTCCTTTGGCAATCAAGTGAAGCCTATGCACCCCTTCTTAGAATCATGTTTTAAAATAAAATACAGAAAATTACAAAGCATATATATAAGATAATCCAATCCAAACTTCAATTTGGTATGCTCTGAATGAAAGAAGATCCTATGCATTAAACTCAAGGCTTAGGCCTAGAATATGCTATCCTTAAGATCTGTTACCCGCATTGCATTCCCCAATAGTTCAAGTTCTCTAAATGTGCTATATCTTTAATTCTCTTTAATTTTCCCCATTTCTAGTGAATTTTAAAGGCCTCTTCTCACTATTCTTAAAAAGTTATTGTAACCATCAGGGTTCCTTCTTCATTCTCTTGGAATCCAAGGTTCCTTCTTTCTTGGAACTTCCATATTTAGTCCAGTCTCTCTCATGAGATCCATAAGACTAACAAAAAGTATATAGTACTAATAGGATTAAGAATGAAATCCAGGGGTGGCTAGGTGGCGCAGTGAATAGAGCACCGGCCCTGGAGTCAGGAGGACCTGAGTTCAAATCCGGCCTCAGACACTTAACACAAAAAACTAGCCGTGTGACCTTGGGCAAGTCATTTAACCCCAACTGCCCTCCAAAAAGAAAAAAAAAAGAATGAAATCCAACCCTTTGGTAAACCAAAAGTCTGAATTTAATCAATCAGTCAATAGACAAACATTTATTATGCACCTGCTACATGCCAAGCATTATACCAAATTGTGAATACACAGTTTAATGAGTTCTCAACCACTCTCTAAAGCATGGGTTCTTAACCCAGGCAAATTTTTTTAAAAAATTGACAGCTAATTTCAATATAATTGCCTTCCTTTGTATTTATTTTTAAAAAAATTTTTTTTCCTGAGGGTTCCATAGACTTCACCAGATTACCAAAATGTTCCATGAGACAAAAATACTAAGAACCCCTGGTCTAGAGATAGGTGACTATGTTACATGCCTTAACAGATAGTCTTGGCCTATCTTTGAATACCCCAGCTTCTGGTCCACTCCTGTTCAAAATGAGCTTCAAGCACCTTTACAAAGGCTTTTTATTTCCATACACTAGAGAGAGGCATAGAACTCTTGTCTCAAGGTAAAAAATCTTTAGGTTTTACCAGTCTTCACAGAAATGTAGTCAAGTACTGATTGGTTTCCAAGACTTGCTAGGAAAGCCTGCAGTCTTGATTATCTAGATATTCTATTAGTCTTCCAAGAGTGCATATGGACTGGGCATGAATAAAAAGGACATTTTTTTTACTTCTTCCAAAAATCATTTTTGAGCAAAGAATAAGTCAGGTTGATACTTGGTTGTCCCTTTAGATGATATATAGATATCATGATGATATGGTATTGTCACAAGATTGCTGACATCCTGTAAATCTAGTTGAAAAGTTCTTAAACTTTTTTGTGTCATGGACCCCTTTGGCAATCAAGTGAAGCCTATGCACCCCTTCTCAGAATCCTATTTAAAAAAATTACAAAGCACACCAATTAAATTGAAATAATAATGATTTTTTTCCATCCAAGTTCATAGACTCCTTGAAATCTATCCATGGCTTCTTGAGGATCCAGATATTTCAGTTAAGAACCCCTGCTCTAGAGGGTATTTTAATTTTAAATTGTACTTCATCAACATGTTATTGGCACTCTGCTGAATTCCTACTGCACAATTACTAAGATAGCATCTTCAACTACTTCTAATTCATACTCTCCTGGCTTTAACCCCAGATTGTTCCTGAGAGTAAGGGGCTTTTTTAGGGTGTTCTAGGGTACCAGCTATCAGTTCTGTACCCCTGCTATGATCACAGCACTGTTGATTCATCTTCACCTTCTATACCACCATGAAAATCAAGTTTTTTCCCTGAATTTTTGTTCATCTTTTTTCTTACTGCCTTGGACTTCTTGGTTTTCATCCTGCTTTTATATACTGTTCTATTTAGTAAAACGGCCAAACCTGTTTTACCAGGTATCATCAATCTTGTTTGGTGCAGAGGAATGGACGTTAAACTGGGAATTGGCAGACCTGAGATCTAGCGTTCATTCAGACTCTGACAATGTTAACATTTTAACCTTACTACTTCTTACCTGTGTCATACTGTCGTTGTAGCCCTCTAGGGCTCAGTTTTCTTATCTGTGAAATAAGGAGGCAATAACTAGACAGGTTATCTTCACCTTCTCTTCTAGTCATAGAAGTCTGTACTTCTATATCATGCCATCCTTCCCCAGGAAATTAGTCATTGGGAAATCTCATTACCCTGAAAGTTTGAATCTGCCTGATTCTCATATCTCATCAATATCCTCTGTCCCTCTGATTAGACTCCCTGCCTGGAGGGTAGTGCCATCGGCTCTAGGGCTTCCATTTAAGAATGGGCACAGTCTTCTCCCCATTTTCTACCAGTTACATTGCTTTTGGACTTCTCCATCATGCTATGGGTACCTTTCCCACTTCCTTTCATCTTCCTTTTATATGTATCTTCTCCTAAATTTTTAAGCTTCTCAAAGGCAGGGGCTGTCTTCTTTTTTTAATTTTTATTTGGGTTCCTGTTGCATAGGACAGTGGCACATAGTAGGTTTTTTAAAAAATGCTCATTGACTCACTTCTGCTATTTAGAAAGTAAATGATTCATAGTCCACTACTCTCCAATCCCCGACCTCAAGTTAGGGCTGTTCACATTCATACTGGCATCTCTTCAAATACTGTGATCTGAATTTGTCACCATCCCAGTATATACTCCAGAACAGGCTTCATGAAATACAGTAATCTCTGATTAGCATTTTCCTGCTATTTTTTCTCTTATCTTAAAAGTGAAGGGCAAGCAAAATTTATTTTTTTAAGTTCATCCAATTAATTGATAATTCCATTTACTACCAAATAGAATTTCATTGAAGGAAACAAGGCAGGGAGTTCACTTGACTAGTAGGGGGGAAAGTTCCATGCACAGGGAACAAGAGAAGAAAAGACACAGAGCAAGATAATGCCTCCTTATAGGATGATACTTGTGCATACTAGGTATCTGACATGTGTTTGTTGAATTGAATCCAATTGAACAAAGGAATAATATTACATAAGGGTGATCTAATAGAACAGGTAGATAAAAGGAATTTGATTGAAATGCAGATAAGAGAAGTGATTCTGAAGAGCACCTACCACAATTGTCAAATTAATCCAACACGTTCCTGGTGCTAAGCTTTGAGATTATTTTATTTGGGGAATATTTGAAGGATCTGGGGATCATATGACTAAGGAAAAAAAGAATTAGGAAGCAATTGATAGCTGCTCTCAAGTATTTAAAGGTTACCCCTAGGATGAGGAATTAGGTTTATCCTACTTGACCCTAGAAAACATCTAGGAATGAGGGTTGAAGCTGCAAAGAGGCTTTGATTTTAATTTTGACTTAACAAAAATTTCCCAAGACACATAGCTATCATGATGTATAATGACCTGCATCAAGGCATGGTGGGTTTCCCCAAACTAGAGCTCTTCAAGATGAAACTAGATGACAACTTTTCCAATATTCTGGATGAGGGATCTTTGTTTCAGTACAGGTATGTAAACGTGTAGCCCAGAGGATTTAAAAGTGTTGGTCTAAGAGTCAGGGAGACTCAGGTTCAAATCCTAATTCTTGTACATACTAGCTCTGTGAGCTAAGATACATCATTTAAATTTTCAGTCCTCCAGGTAACTCTCTAAGATTGTAAACTGCAGAATGAGTACAGATCTGTATTGATAAAGAAATTTCTCACTAGGAGTAACTTACATAAATGAAAACATTGTTTAAGATATACCTTCCCAAAAAGCCCATTGCAAAGAACAAAAGAAAACTTACAAGGAAGCAAAGAAAAGATGGACAGCTCAACATAGTGAGTAGTATTTATTATATGGGTTTTCTTGAAATAGAAATCCATTGCTGTATATTTTGAAACCTCTCACCTTTAGCTGCACACAAGGCAATGTTTTTTTTCTCCTTAATTTGTATTATGTTAGTTTTACTATTTCAATTGTTTCTTTTTTCTTTTCTTATTTTGGATTTAAATTTAAAATAAAAGAATTTAATAAGATATATCTCTCCCCATGTCCCCCAAATGGTTTCATTTAGATGCTTTCTGAGGTTCTTCTATCTCTGAGATTCTATCATTCCTTTAGCATGTTTATTGTAGGAATTCTCAACATGCTAGAGAAAAAGAAAAAAAGTTTAAACATGCACATACACACGAACAGAGTTCTCCTTAGTAAGAAAGCTCCTAGACACATTTGCCTTCCCTTACTAAAATTTTATCATTGATCTATTTTAAGGAGCAAAATAATTTTATTTCTAATTCTATCCCCTTCAAAATGAGGGAAATAAAGTGAGAAGTTAGCACAGTTCATGAATCATGAACTATTTCCCACTTGCATCAGTGTTAAAGGGACTGTGCAGTAAGCAAATGTATTTACTCCATTCCTATTTTTCTTTTACCTTACTACTGATTCACTTCCCAAATGGGTTTCCCAGTATAATACACTTCTCCATTCTGGAAAGTAGTTTCAGAGAATCTATAATTCTCTTTATATTTATTAGCCCCCAGTTATAGATAGTGCTTCTTGTGAGGTCTCTGTATTATCTTTACATCTTCCCTGGGGACATCTTCCCCTCAGATACCCATTGCTAGGCTCAGCTACTCCCTCCCAATTGCATTCCATTAAGTACATCCTAAACTAGCAAGTGAAGGTAGTTACCACTCTGTACCAAAAGAAGAGCGATGGCTAGGTGGCGCAATGAATAGAGCACTGGCCCTGGAGTCAGGAGGACCTGAGTTCAAATCTGGCCTCTGACACTTAACCCAAAAACTAGCTGTGTGACCTTGGGCAAGTCACTTAACCCTAACTGCCCTCCAAAAAAAAAAAAACCCAAAAGAAGAGAAATAGCTTCAGGCCCCCAAGAAAGATTTCTTGAGATGAAAGGAAGTACTGAATTTCTGTCTTGGAGTCTTTAGTAGTGGGACGTGAGTGAAGGTTTCTCCGATACAGCTTGCCCCTGAAGGGCCCAAACCACTTGGCTGTTGGAGGCTTGTCTCCTCTCCCACCCTTCTTTCATTTATAGTGGTTGTCACCTCTGCTTCTGCACTCTGAGCTCATGTCTTTCTATAGCTTCGTGCTTTTCCTGTTGGCCCATCAGAAACAACTTCCTCTTCACAATCCCTTTCACTGTGCAGAAAGTAGTCAGTTTAACATGTAAGATTTGCAGACACATCTCCAGGATGATAAGAATAAAAATGGGAATGAAAATTAACCTCAAGTGAAAGCTGGTGATGAACTTGACTCCTGAATATTAGTAGGTTTTTTCCTATCATTCAAAAAAGATAGCCATAGACAATTGTTACAAACTGAACTTGAGTTTGCTAATACAATAGTGCCACCTACTGTCCTTCTAAAACTATGATTGACTTTAGGATTGGACCTGGCTGTGTAATGGACTGATGCAATCTGTTAACTATTTCTTTGGTATTAGGAGTCTTTCTGCCATATAACAAAGGATCCCAGGGACACCTCAATTTAAATAAAATTTATGTGATTTCAGATAATAGATAGTGGAAAAGCACTGGTCTGACAGGATGGAAACAGCACTGTGCTAAGTGCTTTAAAAATATCTCATTTAAAAATATTATCTCACTACAATCCTGTGGGTTAGTGCTATTGTCTATGTTTTACAGTTGAGGAAACTGAGGCAGCCAGAAGTCAAGTGGCTTGCCCAGGGTCATGCCACTAAAAAGTTGCATAAGACTGGATTGTAACTAAGTTCTTCCTATATCCAGGTCCAGCACTCCATCCACTATACCACTTAGCTACCTTCGAACAGAAAAAGTGGATTCTAATTCCTCTTTTGCAGCAAATTTGCTGTGTGATTTTTCAGTCTTGTTCTCTTGGGCTTCTTTTCTACAAAATGAGAGGGATGGATTATGCAATGTTTTAAGTCCATTTCCAAAGGTAAAATTATAT
Source organism: Pseudocheirus occidentalis (assembly GCA_028646575.1). Taxonomy (NCBI): domain Eukaryota; kingdom Metazoa; phylum Chordata; class Mammalia; order Diprotodontia; family Pseudocheiridae; genus Pseudocheirus; species Pseudocheirus occidentalis. The sequence continues at coordinate 55,360,387 of CM053599.1, read as the reverse complement.
GACTCTCTAAGGTCAATTTGATTTAGATATTTTAAAGAGTTTCATGAAGCCTTTTGAGTTATTTGGTCCAGCTGACATTGTGACAAACAGGCAGGAAGGGCTTCAAGGGGCCTGGAAATAGAGTTCAGCTAATCTCAGGAAGGAGAGATTGCAGAGAAGGACTGAGAAGTATCACAGATCTAGAAAAGCAAAAGAGCCTACATTGCTCAATGAAGGCAGGGAGGTAGAGACAGATAGATGCACCTGGTCCAGGGTCCAGATCTCATTAGGTCAAAGAGCAGTACTAATGTACTCTGTGAGCTATTTGTCATCAACCAGGCTTTATAATCTCTGCTTACGTGGACAGCCCTGGGATTTCAGGTGTTGATTATAACCAAAAGAAGGTTACAGGCCTTGAAGAGAATCTAGTCCCCTGGTGAAAAGAGCAAAAATCTTACACTTAGGCAGCTAGTTGGCAATAGTACACTGGCTCCCCACAGTCAGGACCGGAGTTCAGACATTTACTGGCTGCATGACCTTGGGCAAGCCACTTAACCTTGATTGCCACCCAATAAACAAATGAATAAATTCTACATTTGGTCCAGAAATACTTCCAGTTTGCAAATTACTTTAATTAGCTTTGCAGGCCTAACCTAACAAGGGTAGTTATTCTATCATCAGTCATTTAGCTTGCACTTTGTATGAATACATTGGATACAGAAGTGATTATGGGCATTCTGCTTAGTGGCCTGGCATCCTAGAGATTTGTCCACCCTGAAGTTTTCCCCATTGAATATATAAAAATGATCAAGAGTTTGGTGAACCTAAATCTTATTCCGAGTTCTATTACTAAGAAGCCTTCAGGTGTATCACTTAACATTTTGGACCAGGGGTGGGGAACCGGAAGCCTTGAGACCACATGTGGTCTTCTAGATGCTTGGGTACAGCTTTTCGACTATGCCCAAGTTTTATTAAGCAGATTTTTTTCTGTGAAGTCTGGATTCAGTCAGAGGGCTGCACTTGAAAACCTAGAGGGCCACATGTGGTCTTGAGGCCACAGGTTCCCCACTCCTACAGTTTGGGCCTCTGCATCCTCATAAATAAAATGAAATGGTTGGACCAGATAAACTCTAATGCCCCTTCTACCTCTAACCTCTATACCTACACAATTCCTTTGAGTTTAGATATTGAAAGTTCTCTTCCAATCCCAGTGTAATGGCCAGCATACCCCCCCCCCATATATGGGCCCCTCAGGAAAGTTCTCTCTATTTCAAGAAACTCTTTAGGTCTGCACTGACTCAAAATCATAGCTCATGAGAGCCCACTGATTTCTTTACTTTCACTAGTCACTGAGAAGACACAATCATTTCAAACAAAGGCATTTGATAAAATAACATAGTAGGAAGTGTAAAAGTAAGACATTCCTCAAAAAAAATGGGGGCACATTCACCACAATTGAGAGGAAAATGATATATAGAGAACATGTAGCCTGGGACCTACATAGGGAACACATGTGGCCAGGACACATGTATTGGGGACATAAAAATCAAGAATATGCATGACAGGGTTTGAGGTACTCACTAGCAGGGAATGCTATCTGATCATCTGTTCACTGCTTTCTGTTGTGTTCTAATCTACTTAGAGACGATTCTGTTTGTTTGAAAGTGTTAAATGTGTGGCCTTTGAGGGGGAAAAAAAAGCAGTGTCCCTTTCAAATGATTAGAGAGTGATTAGAAAATGTAACTTGGCAGCAGTGGAGCAAGCCTTGGATTGAGAGTTAGCAAGCACAGCCTTGAATCTTGGCTCTGTTACTCCCTGTTTGGCCTGAGGTAAATCACTCTTCTTTAGGTTTCAGTTTCCTCATTTATAAAATAAAGAACTTAGACCATGTAATCTCTAAGGTCCCTTTCAGCTCTGATCTTATGAGTAGAATAAAAGATATTAAGGAATCTGATGCAAAGTGGCTTTTATTTCAGCTTCAAGCTTCCCAACAGAAGTCCAATGGAAAGGAAAAAAGATTTTTCCTAATTAGAAAAAGGCAAAGTCAAGAGAAGACCCAGTCACATAATTTAAGAGTTGGAAGGGAGCCCAGTGGCCATCTTAGCCTCAAGTATCCCTTCCTGGTGGTCTAGTGAGAGGGGATACTTTACATCCAACAACAAGAGGCCCTCCAATGAGGAGGGATCTACTACCTTGAAAGACATTCCATCTCACTTTGGAAATCACACATGGTAGATGTGTGCAAAGTATATCTGTAATCTCACACTCTAGGAAGCCAAAGTGTGTGGCTGAGAATGTGCTGAGGAGAATATCAAGAGGCAGTTTTCTGTGAGAAAAAAAAAGAATGGAAAAAGTAGAGAGTGAGGAGTGATCAGAAAACTAGCACTAGGCCCTAGCAGGCTCTAAATTCCTGCTGGGTTGGGAAGAGAGACTTTAAGACAATGAATATCATTTAACAGGCTTCCTTCTCTGAAACCTCAATTGACTCTCCCAGATTTCCGACCCATCTTTAAATATCCAGAACTGGCATTGACTTCCACTGACTCGTGTTCTCCTTTATTCCTTCGTAAGATGATGTTGACTTCATGCTCTCCAGCCTGTCACTGGAGGTGGATATGCAGCTCTTCCATTGACATCTTTAATGGTGGCATGACACTGATCTTGCTCATTACTATGAAGTTCCCAAGGTAGTAGGAATCAGCCTCTTTCTGAACTTCTTTGCTGGATGTTTTATTGTTGGTCAGTCATGTCTGATTCTTCATGACCCCATTTGGGGTTTTCTTGGCAAGGATACTGGAATGGTTTGCTATTTCCTTCTCCAGCTCATTTACAGATGAGAAAATTGAAGCAAACAAGGTTAAGTGACTTGCCCAGGAACTTGCCCAGCTATTAAGTGTCTGAAGCCAGGTTTGAACTCAAGTTTTCTTAATTCCAGACCTAGTGTTCTAGCCACTGCTCCACCTAACAGCCTTTAGTAGAATGGGAATAGCATTCAGCCATAGTGAACCTCAGTGCCTGCTAGTGATAATTTGGCAAACTACATAACTTAAGTTACATCAACTCTTCTTAGGCTGTGACAGAAAAATAGAAATTTAATGCCTTCTCTCTTGTAAGTGGTAAATAATCAAGTGGGTAAGTACCTGAATTAGAATCTGGGGAAACTAAAGATGTGTTTTGATTTTGCTGAGCAGGAAATTATGCATAGGCGTAATGGTGTTTTTTTTTCCTTTTTTCTTTTTTTTTCAATTAAAGAGCATGTATTTTCTCTCCCTTTCACATCCCCCACTCCCCAATTGAAAAAAATAAGAAAAATCAAAGCCTTGTAACAATTAAGCATAATGACTGACCAAAAAAAAAAACCACACAAACACACACAAATTTGTTGATGCCTGAGCCTTTTCACCCCCTGCTTCCCCCCCACCACCACCAAGGGGTAAAAAAAATAGCTCGTTGTTATAGAAAACTGAAGAAAACTAGAATTTCAATAAGTAGAAAGTAATAGCACTTGAAAGCTTAAAATGATATAGCATGTCTATATGTTTGTATTACTTAAATTGTTCCTCTAGATCAGTTTTCCCCACCTATGGATGCAAGACCAAAAAGCAGGATGGGAGGAAGAGGAATTATTATAAGTGGCTTGAGAATTCAGTCTAAAAATTGTAATTTTTATCTTTTTTAAGCCTCAACATTCAGCAAGTCACTGAAATAAACAATTATCTTCTGTAGACTGAAAGAAAATGCCTCACAGCGCCATCTAGTGGTTAAATATGACTTGTTATTTTTCAACTATCAATGCTGGTAACTTAAAAATAATTTTAAAGTATTATAAAATTAATCACATTTTTTGCAACACTGTATCTCTTCACTCAATGCATACTTTACAAATAGTATAACTACTACCATGTGGGGCCATCACATTTAAAAATTTGAGAACCATTGCTCTAAAATTATTTTAATATGCTAAACACTTCTAATTAGCAATTTATTATCTATGCTTATTTTAATAAATCATTTATTTTTCTAGAAAAAAAACAATTAATTGTATCTTGTGCTAAAACCTCAGAGTCATTTGTTTATTCTAAAAACAAATCAAAGAGAGCTGATCCATACACTTAAAAGTCAGGTGCCATCATCATTCAACTGATGGCAGCTACCCAAATTACAGGCATATTTCCAAGGTGGAAATAAAGAGCTTCTGAAGACTTAGATTTGAAAATTCATCCCTATCTCATGGAAGCAAATGTCACATCTCTCTACCTACCCAAGTCCAGACCCCAATAACCTGTCACCTGGCCAGCAGCAATGTCCACAGACTCCTCAACATGAGACCCACTTTCTAGTCAGTCCTATAGCCCAGAACCTTATTTACTTGTTAACCATGACATTGCAGCTTTCCATTAAAATGCACATGTTAAATAGGAAAAAAAAACCTCAAAATTGTGTTGGTTCTTCATGCTCTAGGTTTTCATCTCTCAGTTCTGAATGTCAGAAACCTCAAAGGCTAATTGGTTAGATCAGCCAGGAATAAATAAACCCTGAAGAAACTGGGTCAAACCATCCAAATTCAAAGAAAAACACACACAAAAGTCACCCAAATAATTCCCAATGAAAAATAAAAATACTAAGCAGACTAATGGACTAGCAAACACCCTAGCACACCCAGGATGATGGTCTGCTAGCACAGATTCTTTGATCTTCTTTGAAAGGAAAAGAGTGCCCAAAAGGGGTTAACAATTACATTCACTAGTTCAGGGGAAAAGTAAGCACCCTGAATGTGGAGAAAATATAAGCAGAGAAATTAATACAAAGATCAATAGATGGGCTCCAGCTGTCTGAACTTAGCAATATTGCTATATACTTTACATATATCATGGATCAAGGGAGCACAGACATTTAAGCAGTCAGGGGACTCTGAACATAGGCTACTTAGAATCTCAACCAGGAAATCAAAAGATCCTTCTCATGAGCAAACCCCTAAAGCAAGATGCCAACCTCCCAGAATGTATAACAAAGACTAGGCCCCTGATTGACTCAGAGCCGAAGGCATGCAACCTACTTGACTCAGCACAGCTGTGAATTATCAAGGTTCAAAGGTAATTAATCCTTCAGATGTTTACAATTTAGCCTGAGCCTGGGAAATTCAGCTCCAAAAAGAAAACAACAAAAATTCCACCTTCCTTATACTTACAAGTAGCAATCTAGTGGCTTACAGTAGAGACAAGCAAGTTTAAAATAGGGATGCTTATATTCCACAAAACAAAAGCTAGTCTATACAGAAGAGAAATTTAAGAAGACTATGTAAAATTGCCCCCACAAATGTCGTTTTATAGTAACGTGGTTAATGCATTATAACCAAACCAGAGTATGGTATAGTAGAAACAGTATTGAATTTACAGTTAGTGGTCCTGGGTTCAAATCCCTGTCCTTTCATTTGTAAGACCCTGGATTTGGTATCAAGAATACCTGAGTTCTTATCTCACCTCAGACATTAACTAGCTATGTGACCCTTGGAAAATAATGTAACCTTTCTTGGCCTCAATTTACTTACCTATAAAACAGAGAATAATAATAGCACATACCTGACAGGTATGTTATGAGGATCAAATGAGATAGCATATGTACAAAGATTTCTAAACTTTAAAGTGCTATAGAAATGGTAGCTATTATTACTATTATTATTATTGTATGCAGACAATACTTTTGTTTTCCCCTAAAACAGTGGTTCTCAACCTGTGGGTTGCAACCCGTTTGGGGGTTGAACAAACCTTTCACAGAGGTCACCTAAGACCATTGGAAAACACATGTTTCCAATGGTCTTAGGAACTGAGACGCTGCTTCTCTATCTGTCTCCAAGAGGGTCCGCCCACATGCAGATACACCCACATATGAGTATTAAAAGGTGGTGGCATTAGGAAGGTTGAGAACCACTGCCCTAAAAGATAGTTTACTGGCCGGAAACCACATTGAGATGAGAAGCAGAAAGAAGATGCCAATAGGGATATGTACAGCAGAGTCAATCCTCTGCATCAGTGTGCTGGTTTAGATGTTTTCCCCCAGCCAGTAGTAAAGACAAGATACATTCACTAAGTTTCTTTTTCTTTTAAACTTTAAATTTTTTTAATTTAATTTGATTTAATAAAACAAGTATTCCTGCAGTTTCTAAGTTTCTTTCCAAACTCTTTCTCTTCCTTTAGACTGTCTTTGATATACTTTTGAGTATATCAAAAGATGCCTGATTACTTTGAGAAAGGAGCCTCAAGTGAGCTCCTCTACCCTTCTGTCAAGAACAATGGTCTCCTAGTGTTGTAATAATCACTAGCCAATTTTTTGGTCCTCAACCTCAAAATCCATTTAATATGTTCTCCTCTCTTTCCTTCCTTCTCTTCCTACACAAATCTCCCCCAAACCACCTTGTACTTCAAATGCCTGGCTAATCTCTTGAGTTCATAGCTTAACTAGTTCCTGGCCACTTCATTATGCCATCAAATTTACACTATTATATCTATCACTCAGATAGTTCCTCAACTCTAACTCCTTGCTTCAGAGACTATTACTCCAGACCTTGACCTGCCTAAATATCATCACTTACCTCCCTAAGGTCACATTACTGTTTTACCTGTATATGAAGTATTTCACTTGTTCATTCAATTTTTTATTCATTAAATGTCTATATAAGCAGATAGTGGTGGTGGTAGTGGTGATGGAGGCAGCTGGATGGCACAGTGGATAGAGCATTGGACTTAAGAGTCAGAAAAACCTGAGTTCAAATATGGCTTCAGATATCTACTAACTGTGCAACCCTGAGCAAATCACTAAACTTCTCTGTGCCTCAATTTCCCCATCTGTAAAATGGGGACAATAATGATAGCATGTGTCTCCCAGAATTGTGAGGATCAAATGAGATTTTATGTATTTTCAAAGTCTAGCAATCTTCTTTAAAAGATTATAATTTCTACCCAAAGAAACTGATGAATTTAAAAATAATGCAGGAGAGTTGATAATAATAATAGCACAATAAAAGATGATAAGTTTGGGCAGGGGAGGCAGTGGGAAGTCAAAACACTTGACTTCACAATAATCCCATAATACACAAGGCTTAGTGGAGGGGTACTGAGGTCATGGTAGGAATCGTTGGCAAAAGTGATTAATTCATCTCACCAGTCAATTATAAGAAAGGTTTTGTAGTAAAGGAAGAGCAAACACTGAGTATACTGCTTTTAAATTCATAGCAAATGAGAGATGATCTCCAAGCTAACTCAAGAAAAGATTGTCAGGTAACAAAGGCCATGAGTATTCCTCTTATGAGATACCTACAGTCAATTATTTTTCTGAAAAGTAGCTATGGGGAAAACATGATAATTTCTACAGAGCTCCAAACAAGAAAAATTGAATGTTTCCATTGGCAGTCAGTGCCTAGCATGCAAACTCCAGTTGTGAATTTCTACATGAACACTAAGATATTCTGCATAGTACACAAGGTGATTTCCTGACCTGCATAAAAGCACATTTATTTACCCACATTCTGCTCTCTCCCTCTCTTGTTATCTACCACTGTCACTGCAGCAGGACTGAAACTATGGGCTAAGGTTAATGGTTGCAACCTCATAAACTAAAATTCCTTAAACAGCCTATTTCGGAAAAGATTTGCCTACTTATTTCATCTAGAGTACTGTAATTGACTTTGGGATTGGGAGGGTACTTAAAATATTTTGCCTTATAGGATTTCTGCAAACACTGGTAATGAGATTTGCAATAGTCAAAGGGAAGCCAGCTTTCCAGAAAGCATTTAAATTCATGAAAATTGGAAGTAGGATGTCAGTGTTTGGTGGTAGTGATGGTGATAATGGTTGTCATTATTATTGTTGTTGAAACAATTTTGAGGTAGTGAAGGGATGGGACAGGTAGGCTGTTTGACATTCTTGTTAGGACCTGGAAGGAATGTTTTGGGGTTTTTTTTTTCCATAAAAACAAAAAAAAAATCTCCAAGTTAGCTGTCTCTGCTGCAAACCTGAACTAGATTTAGGAGGGAATTAACAGCTGGCACTTCACCTATAGCACTTTAAATGATATACATAATTATATTTACACAGTGATCAATGTCTTTAGCTCCTGTTTACTGTGGGAACTTTTCAGCACTTAGTAAACAGCATTGAATCAGCTCTACTCTAAAGAGATTAGTTCATAGAAATACTGCTGCTAAGGACAGCACACTACCTAACTTTACCAACAGAAGATTTTTTGCAGCATTTTGAAATAATTTACTTTTTTATGAGGAAAGAAAAATTAACACGGCCACTGTGTGTCTCAGAGAGCCGATAAAGCCAGATGACCACTGGAAATAATGTTTTATTTTTAGGCACTTGAAAATACACTAAGACCCACTAAGCAGTGAGTGAACCCAGCAGTGCTCCACTTCTTTTGAGATATCTAGTTTACAGGGCATCCCTGAAAGGATCACATGACCGTAGATTTAGAGTACAAATTGACCTTACTATTTATCTAATCCAACTCCCCACATTTTACAGATGATGATACTGAGCCCAGAGAAATTCAATAACCTCCCTCTACACATGGGAGCAACAATGACAGATGAAGCATTTGTGATGGAACATGAGTTCTAGAGCAGGACCTCAAATTGACGTTCTGTCCCTGGGAAATGAAAGCACTAGTTCAGCTTTGGTTCTCATTACCAAAAAATGTTGATGAAACTCAATTGAAAATAACTATTTTTCATAGGAAGTGATCACAAACCAGAGGCTATAAATAATTAAGAAAAATTAAAACAGTCATCATGTGCTATAAACTTTGTGTTGTGAAATGCAAATAGTTGTTTAAATACTATATTTTCCTGCCCACACATACAAATTGCTTGTAAATATTTTTGTTTGAGGGGGAGAAGAGAATCATAGAGAAAAAAATAAGGAAAAATCAGTGTTCTAGTAGCAACTCCCTCATAAATTCATAGAAAACCATTTTTGTTTTATTTTTGTGTTTTAACAGACAAGTGTGCTCCATTAAAATGTCCCTTTTCTAAATAGAAAGAGAATTAGGTTCATTACTGTTAATTTTTTATTTGTAAAATGAGACCAGAGGAGACACACACAGCAGCCATCTCCTAAAACTTACATGTCTGTTTTAATTCATATCACCAATCTATCTGAAGCAATATGAGCAAAATGTTTCTCTTTGTGAAGACTGGCTAATTTGAATACATAATGGGTCAACTTAAGGGATAAACACTGCATATTATAACTTGAAAACTATAAGCAGTCCACATTCAATGTTTTTTTGCTCCCTAAAGCTAGATAATCTTTAGTCTTCTATTATTTTATGAATCTCTCCAGATGTGCATTTAAATCCAGTTTTTCTTCTATCACCATTTTGTATGTGCCCCAATTCATCAATCCTCTCTCCACTACCTCCCCCCCAAAAAATCTTTTAGTGTTCCCAGAAAGAGGGAAAATGCCCATATTAGGACCCTCATCTGAGAGCTCCTTAAAAAGAGACTAGTTGTTTTTGGTTTTTTTTTTAATTTGTTTTTGCCTTTCTTTGTAAGGTTAACTCTTAATACAGGGCCTGGCACACAGGAGGCACTTGAAAAATGTTAATTTGCTGACAAAAAAACATGTACTTGAGATTCTTTAAAATATTTTCATTGTTTTAAAAGGAAATCGGAAGTCTATTTAAATTTCTGGTTCAAAAGGGACTACCAAATAATGGAAACAGATTTGTTTTAGGAGTCAGGAGACTTGGGTTCTAATCTCATTCCTATTAGCTAGCTGTAAAAACTTCAGCCAGTAATTTAATCCCAAAATATTCTTAATCTGTAAAATGGAGACTTTTGATGAGGTGATTTCTAGTCCAATATATTATTTATTAATTTTCTTTTAGTTTTCAGCACTCATTTCCACAAGATTTCCCCATCTCTCCCCTCTCCCCACCCCAGATGGCATGCATTCTGATTACCCCTTCCGCCCACCCCCTCACAAAAACCTATCCTTATTCTCACATAAAGATCAATCTAGTATAAAAAGGGAGCTGTTCTTGAAGAGTGACCCTGTCACATAGCTATGGTAGTTATGAGAGGATGGATACCACTGGGGAACAGCATGGACACATATGGCTCCCCTCACCTCTAACATATGTGGCAAATAGTTTATATTTGATCCAGAGATAATTAGAGTTTATTAACTAGGAGACTGGACATGTGCCCTAGGAAAATTTGGACATGCCACAGAATTTGTACTGTGATCAAAAAAACCAAAACGCCACTCAGAACTTTTGGACAAGGAACTGATATGGAGGTAATAGGATACTCCCCTATCGCCACTCCCCCCCCCCAGTCACCAGAGTGATTTTCCTATAGCACAAGTCTGACCATATCACCCTCTTGTCTAATTATCTCAAATATAAGCTAATTTGTGACATGAAGCTCTTCACAGTCTGGGCCTTTCTAGCCATCAAATGTATTTACACAACTTCACACACTATAGAACAATCATACTGGCCTGTTGACTGTTCCTCTCACACAATGCTCCCAATTCCTCTCTCCATTCACTTCTGCCGCTGTAGCCTATGCTTTCTCACCTTTGACGCGTGGAATTCCTGGTTTCTTATTTCTACCATTACAAGTTTCTTGGAAGATGACAGCTTTCACTTTTGCCTTGTATCCTCAGCACTTTAATATTGCGCCAGGCAGATTGCAGGGTTTTAATAAGTGCTTATTCACTGATTTAACAACTCCTCATTAGAAATGTTATAGCCTATTTGTACCCACCATGACTTATGTTTTGTGTCACCCATAAATTTGATTCTTCAAATATATAGCTTCATCTCAAGTATAAATTTTAAAAGATGAATTTATGTTTTCAAGTTTAGATCATTAAAAATACTGCATAATTCTCAAAGCAATCTAGTCTGCTCTTTTTTGTTTGTTTGTTTAAACTAGTCAACAGTGGTGTAGTGTATAAACTGATGTACTTGAAACAGGGAGTTTGAGTTTTGAGTTTGAAGTCCTCCTCAGACTTACTGCCTATGTGGCCATAAGCATACCACTTTACTGCTCTGGAAATAGGCTCTTAATCTGCAAAATGAGGTTAGACAAGGCGACTTCTAAAGTCCCTATGATCTTGCACTCCTATGTGTGTCTCATTCGTGTATGTATGTGTGTGTGTATATATATGTAAATGTATGTATAGTGACATACTGACTAAATGGACTATCTACCAAATTGCATGATAACCTGAACAATAGGTAAAGTTCATTCACCTACTTTTTTCTGTTTAAATTGTAAAGTTAATCTCTAAATAATCCTGGATCTAAATGAAGCACTAAAATGTTCTCACTTGATGCAATCAGCACATAATCTAAAAACAAGGGCATCTGGATGGCCTAGGCCACAGATTCCCAAAGTGAGTGATACTGCACCCTAAGGGGGCACTGAAATGATTCAGAGCGGGGCAGTAGTAACCTTGGGTACAATTAGAGGGGATGCTGAATAAAAATTAGGAGGCAATGGAGGCATAAAAGAAGGAAATTTTGAAAAACTGCTGTTGTGTAACAAAGTTAGTCATAGTGACTACATTATTCTCCAAATAAACTGACAAAATTTAAGTCATAACCGATCAGTGGTCAAGTCCACTGACAGGTCTTAACAAGCAAGTGCTGGCAGGCGAGTGTGTCTCATATGGTCATAAAGTCCAGCATGCATCAGCAGGAATATGTGCATGTGATGACTTGTTCACAATATATTATGCATTTACATGGTAAGATACTGCATCATCAAAATTCCAATGCTGAAAGCCCCCCACAAATTTACAATAACATTAAATTTAAGATTTTTTTTAAAGTTTTATATTTTTTGAAATAATGCAAATTAAAAAAAAAGTTAAAGGGTTAAAGAAAGTAAATTTCCAGGGGCAGAGGGGACACTGAGTAATTTTTTTGAGACAAAGGTTTTTAAAGGGTAGGTCAAATAAATTTGGGAACCTCTGGCCTACTCCTTTTTTCATATGGTCTGTGCAGGATATCTTTTATGGGTTCTGGTAAACACTGGTCTAGCATGTTTCCATTTTATGTTTCATTTTATATCAATAGTTAAAAAGTCATTAAAAAGGGTCATCTCTGGTTGCACTTATCAAATAATCTTGTATGATATTAACATATGTACAATGGGGCACTGGTGTAATACTTTGCAGGACATATGACAAAATAAATTGGTGTTCCTAAGACTGGAATTTTCTGACATTAAATTCACATATTCACACGCATCATATTTAAAAGGGTGTTAGGCAGGACTCAAATGAAGACTATGAGAAGGCACTTTCCCAAGTTATCACTTCCTGGAGGTAGAAAATACATAGGTGTTACACATTACACATTTTTGGACTGATGAATGAATGTATCCATCAGTTGTTACGCTTTTCCTCCTAAGAATATCATATGGGACAACTCTGTGGGCTGGGGTTGGGGAGGGATATGTGGGATAACTATTGGGACATAAAAAACAGAAAATATCAATAAAAAGTTATTTTTAAAATGTGTTATGGTGGCCAAGAGATTAGTGAGTAAAATAGATCTCAATTAAGAACAAACTCAAAAACAAAGGTTGTCTCATAATGCACTAGGTAGACTTAAGTTTTGAGAACTATTCTTCCATTTCCTCCCTAATACTTTATTGGCAGAGGATGTGACAATATAACCCATGCTGATTTATATGAGAACTGTCAGACAAATCAAGAGACGTGTGAAAAAAAATGGAGATGAATTATAGCTCCTGCTCTGACATAAAAAGAAGTTAGAATCTAGAGATACTATCTTCAAAATGTACTATAAAGTTAAAACTCTAAGCATATACACGGTAGGAATCCATAGGAGGGGTGCTTTAGGGGACGGAATACAGGGCGAAGACAGAATAATGCATCATGGGGACAGTACTACATATATAGATCCTGAGAGCTATCCAGAGGTTTGAGTTGTGAACAACCTACTACTTGCTTCTGAGTCATGAGGGCCAATAAAGCTTCTTTGATGCATCTTTCAAAGTTTCATCTCTATAAAAAGTGGAGGTATTACCTGGAAAACAGCACCTGGGGTTGATAAAATGAATACTTTTTTTTTTTGACCATGAAAATGGATGCTTCAGGCTCCTGATCCTGGCTCTGAGTGATACCCACACAGAGAGGTAGTTATTTACATAATTCTATTTAGGAATAGTAATCTTCTATGTTTATAGAAGCTGGCCTACTATTAATTTCATTGGTTCCTGCAGGGTAAGCTCTCCATTTTGAAATTCCACTTAGCAAACACTGATAATCTCCAAGTTGTTGCTCAAAACTCAAAAAAAAAAAAAGACAAGGACTAAGGTAGTTCACAATTGATTAAATACAAAATCCTTGTAATGGACAATCTGTCCTTGAGTGTAATAAAAATGATAAATTCATGTCAATAGTTATAAACCTTTTATTACTTGTCCACTCTGAACTAAAAAAAAAAAATCACCTTACTGAATCATGAAATTAATGAGTTGGGTTTTTTGTATTTTTTTTTTTACCATATTTACTTTTGTTATTCTTTATGAGGCATCAACACACAGAACAGAGCAGGAGAGACTCAATGGTAGGGGTACAAAATATACACTCTTTTCCTGGGCTAGACACTCAAAACTTAACTTTCACCCACCCTCCCAGTTTTTAGTTTCCACCTTCAAATGCTCAGTTGGAGGAAGCTAGGATAATGAAAGGATATAGTCCCCATTCCATTGACAATCCTGACTCTCCCCACTAGCTAGTTCATGATTATTCTGGACATGGAAAAAACATTTTCCCCTCAGAGAAAAGACTAAAATGTTAAATAAATGAAAATGCTGATTCCTTTTACAAACTCAAAGTAGTAAAAATTTCCCTTGTCTTTCCCTATTGCATCAAGCCTCTACCACACTGTTTTCCTTTCATTTACATGCTATAGTATTGGTCTAAAATAATGTTTCCTCCTTGATGAATATTGTTTCTTAAAGCCAAATATTTCTGTCAAAACAAAAACATTTATTAGCACAGTAGGGCAGATCTATCATCTTTGCCTGGGGGAGTCTGATGTGGATGGATCACTTGAGCTAAAGGTAATCACGGGTCTACACTAAGTCTGGCACCAATAAGGTGAGCCAACAGGGAAAAGGGGAGAAAGGATGGGAGAACTGGGTAGCATCAAGGAGGGATGAAATCAGCCCTGGTCAGAAATTGCAGCTTCCATACTGATCAATAGGGAAATCCAGCCAAGGTCCTTGAGTGGCTATTGTACTTCCAACCTGGGCAATGGAGATTTATTCCCAATTTTTTAAAAAAAGTTGCTTCCTCTTTGTAGCCATTAATTACTTTCTATGCTGTAGTCCATACAGAAAAAATAATCTTCCACTTCCAGCACAAATAATTGTCAATGTCTGTATTTCAGGTGAGAACTTTTAGTGAGCATTCATTTTGTTTATTACACACATACTAGATGCTCAGGACTTTGTAATTAAAATGTCAAAACCGAAATACTAGACTAATAAATATCTGCAAAGGCATATACAGATGTCTTCTGAAACTTGAGAAAGAGGTTGACAGCTATTATCTATGTATAATAGCAAATATTTTCATTCTATAATTTTATTCAGAATGTTAATTTTGTTATTATATCCTATTAAAGTTAAGCTCTGGTTCAAAAGCCTACTTAAGATATTTAAATACAAGCTTGGGGCCAGATGGCATTAATCCATGTAGTCCAAGAACCAGGCAGACTAGGTTTGGAAAGGCATTACCAGGGGAGTAACTGCTTTCACCACCGCAACTCATAAAATGGATAAAATTTTACATGCATAAAGTAGGTATGGTAACATTTTACTTATCTGGATCTTCGTGATATGGCAACCTCCTATACATAGAGAACTTTCCAAGATCCAGGAACTTAGTAAAAAAAGCCTTTGAGTAGCAAAATACAATTGATGCTACAAAGTGCCTCAAGTCCTAGTTCTAATTCCAAAGAATATTGTGTAGCTAATAGCTTTGCAAATCCTCAGAACAAAGTTAGAAATAGGAAATTAGATGGAGGATGAGATGGGAAAAAGATAATGGGCAGAGGGGCTAGGTGGCACAGTAAATAGTGCAGGGCCCTCGAGTCAAGTGGACCTGAGTTCAAATTTGGCCTCAGGTACTTACTAGCCATGTGACCTTGGACAAGTCACTTAACCCCACTTGCCCCTCCAAAAAGAAAAAAGATATTGGCAGAATGGGATATTAACAGTTACATTGACTTGAGGGGGGTGGGGCCAACAACCACTCTAAACACCCATAAAATATGACTCCAGAGAAAGTCTAGGACTCTCAGACTAAGAAAAATACAGAAAACACATCTCTCGCAGAAGGCAGCTCTGCAGCGGGGGCTCATCGGCGGGCTGGGAGCCGAGGCTGGCCCAGCCTGAAGCTAAGACCGCGGCCAGGCCCGGGGTGGTGGGAAGGAGCTGAGCTAAGCTGAGTAGAGCCGTGGACAGCAGCCAGTCTGCAGGAGAGAAGATCTACAGCCTCTAGCACCTCCACATCTACCAAGGCATGAAGAACAGGGATTGGAGAGGGGCAGCTGCAGGCCAGCAGGCTGGGAGCTAAGACCGGCCCAGCCAGAAAACCATAACCATGGCCAGGCCCCAGGGCGGTCAGGAGGAGCCAAGCCTCCCAAGCCACAGTGTGAGTCTACTTCAGAGAAGATCTAAAGCATCTGAGGGGATCTTCAAATCCAGCAAAACAGGATCAGAGACTATCAGTGAAAGTGAAACTTTGAGGCTTAATGTGCGGGAGGAAAGGCCATTAGCCAATCTTCCCCCAGGGCAAAGAAGCGGGAGGGGGGGCGGAGGGGGAAGGGAAATGCTGGAACTGGCGGCGGCCCCCACCAGGCTGCTTCAGAGACCCTGGCCTGCAGACTCCGCAGGGGGACTGAATCGATTGATCAGGGCCAAGTGTTCTTCTGTTGAGCGGCCTGGATCCTTGATCGTGGTCTTGGGTGGTGGTCCTGGGGTGCACTTTCAGCAAGCCAAAGCTTGGGGGACTTACAACATCCCCCTAATAGCTCCGGCAGCTGGGAAAACCCCAGCGATTTGGAACAGAGCTTTCCCCCCTGGAAGCAGAGATTCACAGAGCTAAAAGAACCAACCAATTAATTGACTGGCCAACATGAGGAAAAGGAAGCAAAATAAGAACAGCAATAAAACTCTAGAATCCTTTTTTGGGGACAAAAAGGATCAAAGCATGGAATGGGAGGAAGACAACCCAGTCAGAACTCCCACACCAAATACTTCCAAGACACTTGAAGAATGCCTAGAAGCTATACATCAACTGAAAAAAT
>CM053599.1:55249202-55343540 GCA_028646575.1 Pseudocheirus occidentalis | reverse complement strand
GAGAGGAGAGGAGAGGAGAGGAGAGGAGAGGAGAGGAGAGGAGAGGAGAGGAGAGGAGAAGAGAGGAGAGGAGAGGAGAGGACAAGACAGGACAGGACAAGACAGGACAGGACAGGAGAGGAGAGGAGGGGAGAGGAGAGGAGAGGAGAAGAAAAGAGAGGAGAGGAGAGGAGAGGACAAGACAGGACAGGACAGGACAGGACAGGACAGGAGAGGAGAGGAGAGGAGGGGAGAGGAGAAAGGAAGGGAGGATGGGAGGGGAGGGGAGGAGAGGACAGGGGAGGTAGGAGTTAACAGTGTATTCAGGCATGGGGAACATCCTGGACAAATGCAGGAGAGGGATCCTGAGTTGGCAACTAGTGTTCAATGTTCTGGCTAGAATGTTGAATAGAAGAAGGTAATGATGGGAGCTAAGAGTAGAAAGGTAGAATTGAGTCAGACTGTGGGAGGGTTCTCTGTACCCTCCATGTGACAAAACAAACATTTCCGTAATGTACAGAGGTGGGAAACCTGTGTCCCTGAGGTCACATGTGGCCTTCTAGATCATTAAGTGTGGCCTTTTGACTAAATCCACATTTGACAGAGTCAATCCAAGCTTTACAGAATATCTAAAATTTGGATTCAGTCAAAAGGTCTTACTTAAGGACCTAGAAGGCCATGTGTGGCCTCAAAGTGGCAGGTTCCCCACCCTTGCTCTAAGAGGGTGGGGTTAGGTAGAGGATTTATGGTTCTTGATCTGCCAATGGCAAGACTAAATGACCAAAAAGAATAACTAGACACTTGCTCCCTGGTCTGAAGGGCAATGTACATTTTGATATTTTCCTGTCAAAGGTGAGCTGGTTGATAAGAAGTAAGGTGGTCCTTTGTCCTTAATCCTCTGGCATGTGTCTCGATTTCATGTGAATCTATTAGCTTACTACCATGCAAGCCTGACCACAAAATGATCAATCAATGAACATTTATTCAGCACCTACTATGTGCAAATACATTGAGAACAAACACAAACAAAAATGAAACTATTCCTGCCCTCCAGGAATTTATATTTTACTGAGAAAACTGTTTGATTCAACTTCATATCAATTGTTTCTTGTCATGTAGGTATGTGCTCTGGGCCACCTTAGTCCTAAATACCCTTTCTTGGAAACTTAATCCCAGACTAAGTGACCTGGGAGCCAGGAGGCCTGGTTTCCAGTACAGGGTCTGTCACTTACTAACTGCATGACCTTAGACAAGTCTCTTCACCTCTCTGCCCCTCAGTTTCCTCATTGGTAAAAGACGGATAATGCCTGAAGGCTGGGGATTGAACAAGATGACCTCTCGTTGTCCCTTGGAACCACAAGATTTATGACTCATTTTAATTTCTTTTAAGAGTCAGTAACTTTCAAAAAGAACAGTAGAACCTCAGAAAAACATACTTTACACTCAGGAACATACTGCATCCAAATGAAGCATAGTTTGACTGCTAGGGTATAAGGAAATTTCTTATTAATCATTGAAAAGCAAACAGGGGAAGAATGGAGGGCCTCAGCATTCTGACCAATGTCCCAGTTCAAGTATTTACATTCTTCTTTTCCAAAACCACCTTGAGCCATTTTAGCTGGCTCAGTTATTTTTGACTTGGATTCTTGAAATAATGGCCAAGCAATTCTAAGGGAGCTCCGCAAGGAGCATGTTCCAAGCCAGCCTGACTTGCCCGCTGGTAGGGGAAGAGACATGAGGAATTTCCTTTCTCTTTAAGAAAAGCACTCAGTGTTGTGCATTTGTGTAATGTGGTAGGAGAAAGGACTTGAAGGAAACCAGAGATCTGCTAGACACTCAAATACATAGCATTAGAAATGAACACAGCAACTGACTCAAAATCCAGACCTGCTCAAAGCACACACATGCATGTTTTCTGCACAGTCCTCATTGTACCCCCTTCCCAGGAGGCAAATCTGCACCACATACAACTGATATAGGCACTCTTCCATTACAAAGGATAATAGCAGAGTTTCACATTAGTCAGGCCTATCTCACTATAAGTCACAGAAGCTCCTGGCTTCACATTACAATCCTGTTGTGACTTGAAGGGGATTGGGAAGGCCTCCTTCCCTTCCCTCCACCCCCCTGTCAAATGGCACTTTCTTGATACTGTGTAGAACAGTCTTCACTTTTGACATTTTTCTGTTAGGGAGGAGTGAGGGAGAAGAATGGTGAGAAGGAACAGCAATGGTTTTGTTTACACACACACACACACACACACACACACAAAATCAGAGATCTTGATCTAGAAAAAGGTCATCTAGTCTAAATCACTCACTTGCTCATTTTACAGATGAAAAATGAGGCCCAGCTAAGTTAAGTGAGTCCTTATGGGCACATAGGTAGTAACATCAGAATCAAGATTTGAATGCAACTTTTCTGACTCCAGAGTCAATATACTCCTCCCTCAATACAAGAACACACACATTTTTCCTAAGGTATGTGAACATTCCAAAGACATTACCCTGGCAACTCACAAAGGAAAAACAAAGTGGATGAAGAACACATATTGCCTAGATTATATCATGCAGATGCCGAATCAGTCCATTAAGTTAGCTCACCAGAACACTTTTTTTAACAGGTGGTACAGATGTCAGTGATATAGGCCCAGAACTGAATGGGCTGTGACACATTTGAAATGAGTTACTTGCTGCTAAACAAATCTAGCTTTTTGAAGTTCAATATTTTCTGGTGGAGCTGATAGCTATTAATCACAAAAAATCAAAATCTCAGATGACCCAAAGAGTAATGCAAAGACATATAGAGAAAGATTGATAAAGATATCGTGGGTATAAACAGACTTCAGTGTATTGCCAGTAATGACTTGTATAAGATAAATGACATTAAATAAATCCTCCAGGATACACAATCAGAGAATAACCAGTGAAAATGAAATATGAATATGCCAAAATAAAGTCTCCAGAACATTATATAAATTCTCCATGAAGAATTAAAGAAAGATATGGATAAGAGTCACACATGATGGAAGTATAAGTGGATTGAAATCTATGGATCTATGGTGGGAGTGTATACATGGGAATAAATATCCACCAAGGCAAGGACTTTAGACTTCTATGATTTCATCAGTACTTCCTCAACCAACATAGATCACAACTCCTCTCTGCCTTAGTAGATGAATGAATGAACAAATTAGAAAGCATTTAATCATTTACTACATGCCAGACATAGAGCAACTAGGTATCATGGTAGATAGAAGTCTAAGCCTGGAGTCAGAAAAACTCATCTTCCTGAGTTGAAATCTGGTCTCAGACACTTACTAGCTGTGTAATCTCAGGCAAGTCACTTAAGTCTGTTTGCCCCAGTTTCCTCATCTGTAATAAAATGAACTAGAGAAGGAAATGGCAAACCAGTCTGGTATCTTTGCCAAGAAAACCCCAAATGGGGTCACTAAGCATGTACCACATTTTATTAAGCCCTTGGGATTCAAATGTGAAAAATGAGAGTTTCTGACATTGGGCTTCTTGCATGCTAATATGAGAGACAGCACACATAGGAAAGCAAGAGCTAAGAATTAGAGTTTGGGTCTGGAAAGCTGCATATTTATTCTTAAAAATAATTTGATTTGGTAGAGAAAAGCTATGCTCTCTTCCAACAAGTTTTTTCTCATGAATATATCAAAAGCAAACAACATTCCTTGAGAGATGTGGCAACAGAGATAGCTTTGTTTGATGACAGGTCACATATAGATATAAATCTATACCATATGTTCAGCAAGGTTATTTGTGACCATTGTGGCTATCTACCACAGTCCAAGTTGAAGAAGGGAGATGAGAAGGAATGGAGAAGAAGAGATGATGAGACCCTGCAGATGGTCCTGTTTGTAGATGACATTGGGTTGATTACCTCAAGCCCTGGAATACTGCAG
This sequence comes from Pseudocheirus occidentalis, assembly GCA_028646575.1. Taxonomy (NCBI): domain Eukaryota; kingdom Metazoa; phylum Chordata; class Mammalia; order Diprotodontia; family Pseudocheiridae; genus Pseudocheirus; species Pseudocheirus occidentalis. The sequence continues at coordinate 55,339,633 of CM053599.1, read as the reverse complement.
AGTCTCCCAAATGAAATCCATAATCACTCATTGGCTTCTGAGGTCCAGAACTGTTGCTGTTGGAGGTATGATACAGAATTACTTATGTTCTTTAGGGCACCTACTTGTGCTGTTTGTGTTATTTCTAACTGGATCCTCATTCCAACACGACTACCATTTTGGGGGCAGCTAGGTGGTACAGTAGATATTTTCTAGAGTCAGGAAGACTCGAGTTTAAATATAGTCTTAGATATTCACCAGCTATGTGATCCTGGGCAAGTCACCTATCTGCTTTCTGCCTCAGTTTTCTTATCTGAAAATGGGGATAATAATAGCACCTACCTCCCAGAAACTTGTAAGGATCAAGTAAGATAATATTTGTAAAGCACTTAGCATAGTACCTAAACCAGAGTAGGCCCTTAATAATGTTTATTTCCCTCCTTCCTTCCTTCCTCCCTTCCTTCCTTCCTTCCTTCCTTTCTTCCTTTCTTCTTTCCTTCCTTCCTCCCTTCCTTTCTTCTTTCCTTCCTCCCTTCCTTCCTTCCTTCCTTCCTTCCATTCTTCCTTAATTGATTTTCTATAACACCCCCTATAAACCAGCTAGGTAGCACAAAGGATAGAGTACTGGGCTTGGAGTCAGGAAGATTCCTCTTCCTAAGTTCAAATCTCACTTAGACACTTATTAGCTGTGTGACTCTGGGCAAGTTACTTGACCCTGTCTACATCAGTCTCCTGAACTATAAAATGAGCTGGAGAAGGAAATGGCAAAACATTCCAGTATCTTTGTCAAGAAAACCCCAAATGGGGATCACAAAAAGTCAGACATGACTGAAAAATGACTTAACTATCAGGAGCATTTATTCCCCATAGAATAGAAGATTCTGAAGGTTTTAATATTCTGTTCTATACTAGAGCCTCCTGAATCACCTCTCTTCCTTAATTTTAGCAGAGGATCTTTTCTCCTATTTAATCAAGAAAACAGAGATCATCAAGTGTGAGCTACTTCTCTATTAACTTCAAAATAGCCCCAACAGTATGTTTTCCTCTCCTCTTTTAACAGTATCTGTTTTCCTCTCCTATTTTACTTCAGGTAGAAGAGATAGTCCTTCTCCCTACTGAGACCAACCTCTATACTTTTGTATTCGATCCCATCCCTTCCTATAAGGATAATTTAGGCATGATATGGGTTAAATAGAGTTGTGTGGGCTGCCATGAGAACCTAACCATCACATATAGCATTATTTCTATGGGGAAATATGAGTGAATTCCCAACCAGTGACTCACAAGAATCTTTTAGAACACAATCCATTAGATTGAAACATCAAGCTGAGATAGGCCCCGACTTAAAATCAATCAGTCATCAGCTATTTATTGAATAGTTGCATGTTGTATGACTAAGAAATGTATATTTGAACTCTCTGAGTTTTTAATCCTTCCTAGAACACAGTATTGAGTAAGGAAAAAGTTGTCTTATACATCCAAGTCCCATTATCTAACTGCAGTTGATACTTTTATAATGCATGCTTTTAAAAGGATGTTGTTGCATAACTGCAAATCATGGACTATAATGAATAAAAATGGATGTTCCTCTGAGCATAATAGAGAGATCCATAGTATGTGTAAGTGGATCCGTAATGCATAATAAATGAAGAACTATGAAGAAGAATGAGAGTAAAAGATGTCATCACAGAAATATATGATCAAAAAAGATGGACTGGTTATGTGGTAGGAAAGCCATCGAATAGCCTATAGATTCCACTGGTATCCTCATGATATTTCAAGAAGGCCCCCAGCATATTGGGAGCAACTTTTGAAAGGAGGTGGATGAGAATCCCATAGAAAGGGCAGAACTAGAGGGGCTGTGATCTACATTGCTGGAGGGAGTTCAAAGCAGTGGGATCACAAAGCCACTGAATTATTTTGAGTATGACATATTTCCTTTTAGGTTAGCTTCCAATAATTACTTATTCAGACCTGTTGTTCCTACAGAGAAACAACAATTAAATCAAAATTTCATTTTCATATTTACTATGCTTTGTTTCAGCATATTCATACATTTTTTCTGAAATTACACTTTTGTTCCTGAGGTCTCCCTATTTATTTATGGATAATGAATTGTGTTGGGAGCCAGGGGTAACATTGATTGAAATAGCTATTTTGGACAATATAAAGTATGTTAAGATTTCCTTACCCTATTCTGAAATGTTTTTGTGAATTCAAAGTATTTTTCTACTCAAAAATGGTTAAATGATACTCACCCCTCCCCATACTTAAAGGTTTAAAATTGCTTATGATTATTTTTCTTCTCCTGTTTCCACTTAGAAAGAAGAAAGAGATAAATCTCCTATCTTAAAGGGAATTGTCAATCCCCAGGGTCTGTATAAGTAGCTAGAAGAAAGATAACTCAAAATTTTCATTGCATGGTTGCCAAGAGATGAGAAAAGACATGCTCTTATCTATTAAGACCCACCTCAATCCTTCTGTGGGTATATGTGGAAGAGAGTGCTAATATGCTAGTGAATTCTACTGGGATAATAGCTCAGCAAATTGTGTTTTGGTCACAGGGATATAATAAAGGAGAATGCCAATGGAGTACAAACCCAGACTTCTGAGATCCAACTGAGATCTGTTTCATTTCTCAGCTAGAATATCTCTCAGGTTACCTTTCAAAAGCTAGTCCAGTGGTTTGATTCAATGATAGGATTTTGATTATGCCACAGAATTTTGGAACTGGAAGCCATTCAGTCTCACCCATCTCAGAAGAGAAATAATTTAAAACTACTCTCATCCAACCTCCACTTGAACATCCTCAGTGATATAGAATCCATTACTTACTGAGTCTTCTCCACTTTTGGATGACTCTTTTTGTTAGGAAGTTTGGGGGATATACCCTTTATTTTGAATCCAAATGGGTCCCTTTGTAACATCTACAACATTTCCCCTAATTCTGCTCTCTGAGACTAAAGAGAACAAATCTATTACTTCTTTCTCCCTACATATACTTGAAGACGGCTGTCTCGTCTGTCACCCCTAAGTCTTCTTGTCACAAGGCTAAACATCCCTAAGTCCTTTGACTGATCCTTACATGACATGATCTCCAGCCCCATCAATATTCTGGTCTCCCTTCTTGGGACACTCATCAGATTGTCCATGTCCTTTGTAAATGGTGGAGGCCAGGACTGAACACAATCATTCCAATGTTGTTTGACAGTGTCAGTCAATAAGCATTTATTCAATGTTTACTATATGTCAGGCACTGTGCTAAGTACCAGATTGCAAAGAAAGGAAAGCCCAAAAAATATATATACATATATACACACATATATATGTATATATGTGTGTATGTGTGTATGTATATAATCCCTGATCACAAAAAAACTTGGAAGAGAGAACACGTAAATAATTATGTACTTATAAGATACACACAGTGTGATTCTCACATCACTGGATATGGACATTATTCCCTTCCTAAACTGCTCTAAAATCACATTCATTTTTTGACTGTCATATCAAAATGTTGACATACTTTGTTTGCAATTCACAAAAACAACCAAATCTTTTTCACACAAATTGTTTTCTTCCCTATCTTAAACTTTTTAAGGCAATTCCCTGGACCAAAGTATAAGACTTCATTGATCCCTGTGTTCTAGGCTATCAAGATCTTTCTGAATCCTGACTTTCATCCAAATTATTAGATATCCCTGTCAGCTTTGTGGCATCTGCAAATTTGATAAGCATGTTATCCAACTCATAGAACAAATATTCAATATCATAGGACCAAGGATAGATCCTTGAAGCATTCCACAATAGACCCATTTAACTGTACCATCATCCAGCCCACTTTCCCCCATCTTGTCCACAAAAATAACATGAGAGGTTTTGTCAAATAAATGCTTGAAATCCAGGGAGAGTATTTCAATAGCAGTCATCCAGGATTCTGGAGATATAAAAACTTACTGCATATTTTAGCTAAGTCTGGGAACCATTCTGGATTTATAGACATCATTTGAACCAAGAAAAGAATTGGTATCTGGTAGAATAGGGTAAATTGTCTCACATAAAAGAGACAATAGAAAGCTATTACAATGGAGGGTAAGAGCAGGGAGATGAAATGGAATGAGTTAAACTTACTCTCACTGGATTTGGCTTAAGGAGGGAATAACATACACACTCAATTGGGTATCTTACCCTATAGGAAAGTAGAGGGGAAAAGGATAAGATGGGGGATGATAGAAGGGAGGGCAGATTGGTGGAAAGGGTAGTCAGAAGCAAACACCTTTGAAAAGGAACAGAGTCAAAGGAGAAAATAGAATAAATGGGAGGTGAGATAGGATGGAAGGAAATATAGTTAGTCTTTCACAACATGACTACTATGGAAATGTTTTGCATAACTACACATATATAACCTATATTGAACTGCTTGTCTTCTCAGTGGGGGAGCAGGTGAGGAGGAAAGAAGGGAGAGAATCTGTAATTCAAAGTTTTAAAAACAAATGTTAAAAAAATTGTTGTTACATGCAACCAGTAAACAAGATATACAGGTAATGGGGTATAGAAGTCCATCTTACTCTACAAGAAAGTAAAGGGGAAGGGGGGGCAGGGGAGGGATAGAGTGATATATGAGAGGGCAGACTGGGGGAAAGAGTAGTCAGTATTCTTGCCACCTTAAGGTGAGGGTAGGGAAGAGAAGGGGAGAAAATTTGGAACTCAAAATCTTGTGTAAATGGAATGTTGAAAACTAAAAATAAATAAACAAATTCTGATTTAAAAAAAAGAATTGGTATCTGGGTGTATCAATGCACAGAAATAACAACTTCCCCTCTTCTCCCACTCTCTACTTTGCCCCAACTATGAAACTGAATTGGTCACTTATGAAAAACCACAGCAGTGGTCTAGCTGTCAACCTGGGCAGACCCATAACCAAATATGTCATCAGTTTATTTGGATTAGTCAGTGATAGACAAGTAGGTCAATCTATAAAATGCAAACAACTTCATATTATGACGGTTTCCTTATCTACCAGACTTCTGACTTTTTGCATTGAAGTTTTCAGCTATTTCCAATTCTGAATGTGGTTTCCAAAATGGAACATACTGAAAGGCAAATTAGAAGTAGTGATATAAGCTCTTTTTGCAGTGGCCAAGAACTGGAAATTGAGGGGATGCCCATCAATTGGGAAATAGCTGAACAAGTCGTGGTATATGGATGTAATAGAATACTATTGTTCCATAAGAAATGATGAGTGGGCAGATTTCAGAAAAACTTAAAAAGATTTACATGAACTGATGGTGAGTGAAGTGAGCAGAACCAAGAGAATATTGTACACAGTAACAGCAACATCAACATTGTGATGACCGACTTTGATAGACTTAGCACTTCTGAGCAATGGAATAGTACAAGACAACCACAAAAGACTCATGACAGAAAATGTTATCCACATCCAGAGAAAACAATGAAGTCTGAATGCAGAATGAAATACACTATTCTCTCTCTCTCTCTCTCTCTCTCTCTCTCTCTCTCTCTCTCTCTCTCTCTCTCTCTTTCTCTCTCTCTCCATCTCCTTTTTTCTGGTTTTTCACTTTGGTTCTAAATCTTCTTTGCAACATGACTAATGTGGAAATGTGTCTAATATGATTTTATATATATATATAGTCTATATCAGATTGCATGCTATCTTGGGGAGGGTGGAGGAAAAGGAGGAAGAAAATTTAGAACTCAAAATCTTATAAACATGAATGTTAAAAGCTGAAAAAATATTTTTTTTAAAGCAGTGACCCAGTGACGAGAGCACTGGACTTGAAATCAAGAGAGACCTGGCTCAAATTCTAGTTCTAACACTTACTTGCTATTGGACCCTAGACAATCAATCAATAGCAAAGTCCTACTATGTTCCAAGCACCATTCTAGTAACTCTAAGGTTACAAAGACCAACATGAAAGAGATCCAGCTATAAAGGAGCTTGAATTCTACATGGAGAAACAACATATACATAAACAAGTATTTGCAAAATATAGACAAAATAAATACAATGCTATTATTGGGTGAGAGGGGCTGGTAGCCAGGGTGTCAGAAAAAAAAAATTCCACCCTGTAGAAGGTGGCAAATAAGTTGAAGCTTGAGAGAAACTAGAGATTCTAAAAGGTAGAGGTGGAAAGGAAGCACATTCCAGAAATGGGGAAACAGCTTTTGCAAAGGTACAGAGATGAGAGATGGAGGAACTTAAAAAAAAAAAAGTCAGTCAATCAGTAAACTGGAGCTAGATTGAGAAGGGAAAATCCCTTTACTTGCATGATTCTCAGTTTCCTCATCTGTAAAATAAGAAGGATAACACTTGGACTCACCATTACACAGTATTATGAGCAAAGTGCTTTGTAAACCTTAAAGTAATATATAAATGTCAGTTGTTGCTTTCTTTTAATATCTCTTTGAGCTTCAATTTTTCTGTCTTTAAAGCAAGAATAGTAGATATGTTGTGATTGTTCTAGGAGTAGTATATGTGGGTGTATAGATCCCAAGTTTTCTGAATTGTTTTTTTTTTGGCAGATGTGATGAACCAACCAAGATCAATACGTTGACCCTGCCAATCACCAATCAACTGCCAATCAACCAAAATGATCTCCCAACTGGGGTCACTGAAATGGACTTTGGCTTTGAGGTAAATATACTTTGGCTATGAAGTTATTGACTTTGGTACTGGAGAGAGAGTAGGTGGAAAGGGGGTGAGAGGAGAAGAAACAAAACCCTTGCATCATTCTCTGACTTTGGTCTCATTAACATAGTTCTCACTAACATAGTTCTCACTAACTAGTTCTCCCTAAATCTTGGGCTAACTAGATTATACAATGGATAGAGCATTGAACCTGGGGTCAGGAACACCTGGATTCAAATTCAGTCTCAGACATTTACTAGCTGTGTGACCTTTGGCAAATTACTTAACTACTTTCATATTCAGCTTCTCCACCTGTTAAATGGGGACAATAATAGCACCTATTTCCCAGGGTTACTATGAGAATAAAATGAGATATTTGTGAAAAGTTTTGGAAATCTTGAAGTGCTGTATAAATGCTTTTGTTTAGTCATGTCTAACTCTTCATGACCCCATTTGGGGTTTTCTCAGCAGAGATACTGAAGTGGTTTGCCATTTCCTTATCCAGATCATTTTCCAGAGGAGGAAACTGAAGCAAACAGGGTAAAGTGACTTGCCCAGGATCACACAGCTAGTAAGTGTGTGAGACCAGATTTAAATTCATGAAGATGAGTCTTCCTGTCTCCAGGCCTGGCTCTCTATCCACTGTACCACTCAGCTGCCCTATGTAAATGCTAGCTATTTATTATCATTAGCCAGTCAAGATGGTGGGTTTCAGGTCAATAGAAACCTGAAGGATTATAGATTTAGAGATGTAACTGGTCGTCTAGTCCATTGAAACCAATCCTCTTAATTTATAGATTAAGAAACAAATCAAGAGAAGTTAAATGATTTGCTCAGTATCACACAGCTAAATACTGTTTCAATTAAGATTAGAACCCAAATCTTCCTAATTCCAAGTATGATGTTCTACCCATCAACGTAGAGGAGTCAAACACACAGTGTCACACTCTCAGTAAGATCCAAACAAGATTGAAATATAATTGAGAAATACTTATCCAAACAAATAAAAATGCAATAAAACATAGATAACATCACATGTTAAAACTAAGTCAACATGTGGCCTACAGGTATCCTATGTACACATCAGCAGCCCTCATTTCTATTTGAGTTTGACACCAATGCTCTATACCATAAAGCCCTGAGGAAAAGTTCTAAACTAAACGCAAACCAACTTGCCTTTCCACTTCAGGGTGGGAATCTGGATCCAAAGGTTGAAATGAATCTGTCCTGGTCCCTCAACAAACAAAGGCCAAAGGCCTGGATCCTGGCCCACCTTCTACCACAGGACAGCAACACCACCTTCGATATTTGGAGCTTCATAAAGTAGCCTCTGTTTTGACATTTAAGGGTAATCAAGGGAAGATTTTAGGGTCTGTTGCAAATATTTCGAGGACAGTAAAGTTGACAGGGGGAAAAGCATTGAAAGAGAAGCCACAGTGACCTAAGCACCCTCCTCTTGACGAGTGACTAATTAATTCTGTACACACAGCTGCAGCAACCACAGCTAACACTACAAGTCCCAACTGCGTTATTAACATAAACCTAGTACTATTAAAAGTTAATGTGTGGCTTCCCTTAAGCCAAGAGGTTATTGCTAGATAACACAACAGAGCCTTCCATTGGATGCTGGGAAAACACAGAAAGAAAAGGCGATGGTACTTTCTAGTATGAAAAGATTTTATGAAAAACTGCAAATCTATCAGAGATCATGCTAAAAAATATTGGAAAACAGATTTTGTCAAATACTTTGGTCAAATATACTTAAGGAAGTTTACTTTCAGAGCTTTTCTTTGTTATTTTGTTTCCTTTCTTTTTTTTTCCTTTTCCAAAGGCATTTTGTCCAATATTTCTATTTGTAGGTGGTCCCAATAAAAGAGAAAAAAAAAAGACGCTGAGGAGACAGAAGAAAAAAATTCACTATAAAATGATTTTGGTAATAAACTGAGTCTAAAGACTTCAGAGGTATAAAAGGAAACGTAATTGTCATGAAAACTTGGAATCATAGGAAATTGAGGCTCTGAGAGGTCCAGTGAGAGGATCAGACTGAATGACCCCTAAAGGCCTTTTGAGCCACTAAAATAAAATTAATTCTTTAACTAGAGATGTGTGCAATATATACTTACCTGATGTGTAAGAACTCACTTAGATATTGATAAAATACAAAGAGAATTAAGCATAAATTTGCTTTAAAACTAACTTATAAGGGATTTTAAAGAAGAACCTTGGGAGGCAACATGTCATAACACCTATCATTTATATGTATTGATTATATTTATATATTTGTAGCTTTAAGGTTTATAAAATACTTTGCCAATACTATCTCATTTTCTCTTCACAACAACCCTGGGAGTTAGGTGCTTTTATTATTAGCATTTCATAAATATAGAAACTGAGGTAGACAGCAGCACGGACACTTCAGTCATTCGGCTGAATGCAGGTCTTTCTGACTCCAGGTCCAGTACTCTATTCACAGCACTGCTTAGCGCAAGGAAGGAAACAATTATTTTTAAATGCTACTGTGTCCCAGGCATCGGGCTAAACACTTCACAAATATCTCATCTGATCCCCACAACAAGTCTGGAAGGCAAGTGCTATGATTACTTATAAGTAATTTACATTGGAGGAAATTGAGGCAGAGATTAAATGCTTTGTACCAGATCACACACCTAGTAATTATATGAGGCCAGATTTGAACATGGGTCTTCCTGAACACTCTACCCATTGTGCCACCTAGTTTATGGGCTCATCTAGGAAACAGAAGAATAAGGATTTGAACAGAGGTCCACTGACATCAGATCCAGAACGTGGTCCAACAAATTATAGGGAGAAGCCTTTCCTGATGGGAAAGAAACATATATTATTTTGCATCCTTTTGTAACTAATCCCAAATGAGTAAAACTTATGTACACGTGTACATGCGGACACACACACATATACACACACAGACACCACCACCACCTGCCCCCAGTTATAAACAGGAATGAGCTATTATTGCATAAATGTAGAGACCTACAAAAGGAATTAGAAATTCTCTTACTACATTCCTTATAGGCCTCTCAAAAGCATTTTCTATTGTTGGACCAAATTGGAATTCAGAAATGTGCTAGCAGTCTATAAGAGGTACTCACAAACACTGAAAAACATAAAGAGATCTTTTCTTTAAAATGTCAGGACAAATAGGATTACTATTATTGTGATTTAACACTGATGGATGGCAAACAACATTCTACCCAGGGAGCTATGAAAAGAGAGAAACAAGATATTTTTCCTCCTCGAGAAATCCTGTTAATGCCTAATTCATTGGAAGAATAAACAGCACACTATTATTGAAAAGTACTCCTCTGATCAGGGTCTAACTAGTGTTTTCTACTTGGATGATTTTCACACAAACTGGTAGAAATTGCCAACTTTCATACTCAACTTCTCATAAATCTTCATGAGCTTCTTATTTATGAGTCACCGAGATTTGTCCCTTCATGCCCCAGGCAAATGTCTGATATTCTCTGTTCCTCAGTTTCTCAGTTATCATTCTTTCCTATGAAAATAAATTGTTTGTAGCCAATTGAATAGACTCCATGCTTATGTAAAGCTGGAAGTCCCACCTCAAATCCCAATTAATTAGAGAAGGCCCAGGTACCTTAACTGAATCAAGCAATCAAACAAACAAGCAAACTAGGTGAGACTTAGCTCTTAATTAATTTGAGAGGGTTATAGAGTTTTGACTAAGATGAAAGCTGGTAATTTTAGTTAGTCCACATGCATTTATTAAGCTCCTGTTATATACCAGGCACTATGGTAAGCACTAGGAATATGAACAATGGCAAAAACATAGTCCCCATCCTCAAGTTGTATGCATCATATTGGGGTGGGGGACCTTGTAAATATCTAGGTATATAAAAAATAGACATATAGACATCTGGCAGGTAATTTAAAAGTAGAAGGCATATCATAGAGAAAACACCTTGTGGTAGGCCAAAAGAATCACCTCTGGATCTATCTATAAAAAGAGCAAATAGTCCATAAGAGACCCTGCTCAGTCAGTGGACCAACCAGCAGTGAAGGACTCCATGGATTCAGGACCCTGACATTACACCCTGAGCCTGAATTATTCTTGTGGGGAAAGAAGGAGAATCTCTATCTTTGTGCTTCCCCTTCTTGCCCCATTAATCATGTCACTGGAGAGAAGGCACCACCAGTAAAAGTCAAGGCATTTACATAAGAATAAAGAGACACACCAAGAACAAGCAGACTATCTTCTGCTAAAGAAAAGGCTGTTCTAGGGAGCCTAGAAACACTTAGGATAAACAGTGACATGGACTCAGACAGGTATAGAAGATTGGCCGTCTGATGGAAGAAGGAGCTTTGAGGAGAAGGACAACAGGAATATTCTCACTGTGGATTCAAGAAAAGACTTTCAGGAACCAGAAGTTTTGAGTTTCCCCTTTGATGACACAAATTCTAGACACCTGTGACTCACCGCCATCATATTCTTTCTTTGAGCTCACTCTCCTCATGGGTTTTGTTTTTATTTGTGCGAAAGTGTGCCGCAGGTGGAGCAAGGGGTTGGGGGACTGCGATTGGGATGTTTTTCTACCAGTTGTTCACAATATGCCATTTTAGTTAAATAGCCTTTTCTAAAAAGTTAATTAAGTCTTGCTGGTTATTAAAAAGAACCACACCAATGGGAGCCCCTGAGTGGCTACTCAAAACCTGGTCCCTAAAGGTTATCCTAGACCCTGAGACCAGGACCACTGACATGGAAGTCCCAACGGAGTGCTATAAGTAGAGCATTTGAGAATTTCTGCAAGTTTAAATAAAATATTCATATAATATTAGCACTGGAAAAGATCTTATAGAAATAAACAGCATGATTCATAGGAAAGAGAGCTGGATCTAAAGTCAGGGTTTGCTGTTCTGCCATTTCACTCCCTGAACCCATTTGGTCTTCTCTTGGCAGAGATGCTGGAGTTGTTTACTATTTCCTTCTCCAGCTCATTTTACAGATAACGAAACCAAGGCAAACAAGATTAAGTGATTTGCCCAGAGTCACACAGCTAATGTCTGAGGCTACATTTGAACTCGGCAAAATTAGTTGTCTTCATTCCAAGACAAGCACTCTACCCACTGGGCCAGCCAGCTGCCAAATCACCCCAGTACAAAGGTCAGAGGCACTGGATGCAAACTACGGCTCTTCAATTTACTATCTGTGTGACCTTGGGCAAATCCCTTAAACCCACTGGGCCTCAGTTTCCTGTTTTCTAAAATGAGAAAACTGAATTGAACAGGCTCAAAGATCCCTTCTACATCTCATTTTATAATCCTACAAACATGCTGTGTTATTCCCCTTGGGAAATAGGACTAGGGACAACCAGGAGCTGCAGCTCAGAGCCCTCCTTGACATAGGTAGGGGTCACTACTAGGTCAGCCTGAGCAGAAAAGTTCTCTCAGAAAAGTTTCAGTTCTGTCCAACTCTTTGTGACCCCATTTTCTTGGCAAAGATACTAGAGTGTCTTACCATTTCCCTCTCCAACTCATTTTACAGATGAGGAAACTGAGGAAAACAGGGTTAAGTGATATACCTAAGGTAATGCACACCTGGTGAATATATGAGACTAGATTTGAATTCAGGTCTTCCTGACTCCAGGTCTGGTTGCTCTATCTTCTTTGCCACCTAGCTGCCCTATGGTTCTGCCACTGATTATCTGTGGGAGTTTTCTGGATCTCATTGTCCTCTTGTAAAATGAAAGATTACAGGTTTAGAGCCAGAAGGAATCTTTGGAAGCCATGAGAAAACAGACCGATAAAGGTAAAGTGACTTGCCCAAGGTTACATAGAAAATAACTGGTGAACGTAGGATCTGAACCCAGGTCCTCTGTTTCCAAACCAGCTCTCTTTTTGCTATACCATCCGGCACTAAATGAGCCTAGATTGAAAGAGGTGATTTCTACTCCAGTAATAACAACCTGTGAAATAAGAAAGTTCTAATGTAGTACCCACTCTTTTTGTCCCCAAATTGTGTCAGTGAGTTTGAAGTCTTTCTCAGCCCCTCCTGTTTCTGGCGCTTGTCCTCTGTTCATTATTTCTTACTTATGCTTTAGATCCCTTGTATACATAGATTTGTTTGCCTCTTGTCTCCCCCATCAGAGTCAGTTCCTTGAGGGCAGTGACTGTGATTTGCCTGTTCCCCAACATGCTTGGCACGTGCACTTAATGAGTGTTTACTGAGGGAAGGACTGATTTAACCAGCTCTGGGTATCAGCTTTCTCTGCTGAAAAAGGAGGACGTTCACAAGGGTGTGTCTAAGGTTAACCAGTTCTGATAAGAACCCTAGAAAACTCATGGAATGCAAAGAGTTAAGAGAGCAATTAACAGGAAGTTTGAAAACTGTTTCCAGGGTGAATGTTTTCTAGTTGATAATGTGTTGTGGTGTATTTGAATACAGTTTGATTACTTCCTGGTCTCTCCTGAGGTAACTTTCCCTTAGGAGAGCTTTCCTCATGATCCAAAGGCTGCCTTGTTTGCAGATTATGTAATGACATCCTCTCAACTTCTCAGAGCACAGTTTAGGCCACACTGATCTGTCATCTGTTTTGCACATTTTTTGGCACCACTGTTGATCAAACTGGACCTGCAAATGTGGATGGACATTGTCCTGTGACCAGAGATTCAACAAGAAAGCCAAGCCTTCCCCTCGATTTTGCTCCAGGACAAAGTTTCAAGAAAAGAGGCTGTTACCACTATAGACTCTGAAAGCCACATTGAAATCAGAGAAGACCAGAGGCTGTGGGGATAATTCTATTTTGTTAGTGTGTCATGTATTCTTACATTTGTGATAGAAGGCATTTACAAAACATGGAAAGGCATGACCAGGAATCTCTCAAAGAAAGAAGAAAACACTGCAGGCTGATTTTTACCCATTTTTCTTTCTGCATTGAAAAGTCTATCTTGACATTATCTATAAGGTGATTAGATAATGGAAAGGGAAAAAAAAAGTCTTCCTTAGAGTCACTGATTATTCCTTGCAGTAAACTCTCACTGGGGCCCTGAGAACCGTAGACTGGACTCTGTACAAGGAAAGAGAAATACGTTGCAAGGGGAAGGACTTTTCTTCTTCCTACTCTTTCTTTTCCTCCCCACCCCACTTTCCTCCTCCTATTTCTCTTCTTCCTCTTCCCCCTCTTCTTCCTTTTCTTTCTCCTTCTCTTCCCTTTCCTTGATCCTCCTCCTCTCCCTGCTCCAGTTCTTCCTTTGAGTTGTTTGTATATCATTCTGTAAAATTCTGGTGAGTTAGATGACCACACATCTCTCTAACGATTGGGGAAGGAAGGGAATAAACATTGATCAGGTACCTACTGTGTGCCAGGCACTGTGCTAAGTGCTTCACAAATATTATCTCATTTGCTCCTTACAACAGCCCTATGGGATAGGTTCTATTTTTGCAATCCAATAAACGCTGCTTTTTTTAGATTAAAAAAAAATGTAATTCAATAGATATAGCAGCATAAATATTGATCTCACATTTTAGCTTACAAAGTATTACACAATTTAAAACAAGATTTAAAGAAATTCCCAATGCCTTCACCTACTATGTTTCAACTATTTTCTCTTAATTGTGGCTTTTAAAAATTCTCTTTCAAATACAAGTTTGTTTTTTTTTTCCTTTAGCTTTAGATATTTAAAAATTCTGGGATCTAATCTGTCCACAGCTTCCCAGAGATTATTTCTGTCTATACCAGCCATTTTAAGGGTTTAGAGGGCCTTCAATATCAAACATTCTTGACTACTTGTTAATTAATTATCAAAGAAAAGATGCTCATTTGCTTGATTAGATTTCCTAATTTGCTCTTAAACTCCCTACCTATCCAGTGTTTCCAAGGGGAAACTTCACTTTCTACTTCCTGTGGCAACTCTCTCTTCCTTTCTCTTTTTGTGTTCATAACAAAAAAATGTAGAGAAAGATCACAGCTGTGTGGGCACATCCCCAAATCTGCAGTCCTCATGGCTGTATCTTTTCCAATAAGAAGAAAGTTCCCTTGGCAACCATTTTGCAGCATTACTAACTCCAACTAATTCACTCTTCCCTCATTGGCCTTTGAAACCATTATTGTTCTTCTTGTTGTTTTTTAAGTTACCGTGCATGGAATAACAAAGATTAAAATTTAAACAATTCAGTTAAACTAAAGCCGAATTTTTCACACACACACACACACACACACACACACACACACACACAAATGTTTCTTTCTCTTCTCTAACACTATTCTGCTCAGATGCATTTTTTCATGTTTAAAGTTAACCAGAGATTTCCTCCCAAAGGAAAAAAGTTCCTTCACAGTTGATTCTACTACCTAGAGTTTCTAGAGGATTTTCTATGGTTTTCTTTCCACGTATCAAATCAGCAAGGTTAGAAATAAGAAGAGATGTTTGTAAGCCTGCAGAAGTAGCTATCTATCTTTTTTCTTTGGGAGTTTCATAACATGATGATGATGATGATGATGATGGTGATGATGATGATGATGATGATGATAATGGTGATGGTGATGGTGATGATGATGATGATGATGATGATGATGATGATAATGGTGATGGTGATGGTGATGATGATGATGATGATGATGATGGTGATGGCAGGAAGGCTGCTACAGTTATACAGACATCTATGTGTATATATGTATATGCATACATATACAGATATATATCTTACTAGTTGTGTGGTCCTGGGCAATTCACTTAACCCTATTTGCCTCAGTTTCTTCATCTGTAAAATGAGCTGGAGAAAATGGCAAATCATTTTGTATGTATGTGTTGTAAGAAAGTTCCAAATGGGATCATGAAGAATCAGACACAACTGGAAAATGAGTGAATGAATATGTGTGGTGTGTGTGTGTGTGTGTGTGTGTGTGTGTGATTGAAAGAACATTAACACCTAGGAAAACCATGGAAATCCTCTCATAAGAAATGGTAATTAAGCTGAGCCTTGGTGGGAGCTATAGGGACCCTAAGAACAAAGATGAAAGGCAAGATAGCATTTTAGGAATGGGGTACAGGCTGCAAAGGCACATAGGCAAAAGGTGAAGTGTTGTCTGGGGACAACAACTATCAGTCCAGTTTATCTGGAATGTGAAAGCACTATATGACACATTTTTTTCAACCTATGGCCAAGAAGAGAGCTTGCCAACCCATGTCCTCCTGTGTGGCTGAAACTACCAGAGCTGTCTCACCAAATACTTATGACAGAAACAAAGAGACACAAGGAAATACATGTCTGGGTCCACCACAGATATTCATGAGAAGTAAAACTCAACCAGCCAAAAGTACAACTTTTACCACAGTAAAGGAATGAACTCAGAAAGAAGTTCTAGCCACACCTGGTTGAAGGAAGCCAAGAGAAGGGGAATAAATTCAGTCAGTTCCTTCATATTCCCAGCAATCTATCTACTTTTACCAGTAGTTCAGCCACACCAATGAGCTTCAATCTTGTTACCTATGTCTGATTGCCTCCTTGTTTCCACTTCTTCTCCCTATGGGATCAGGAAGGAAAAATGCATCTCAACCCTCGTCCTTGGTGTTGCTCCTATTCAAACTGCTCTCAGCCAAGTTTTATTCTCTGCTGCTATGACTTCCAAGAAGGAAGAGCCATCCCATCCCTTTTCAACTCTTTAACCATTTTCCACCATTTTTTTCCAAGTCCTTCACCCAACCCTAAACCTTGAAATTTCCTTGACCCAGGAGATGGGTAAAATTTCAAACTCCCAGAAGTTTATGAGTCCAAGTTACTCCTCCCACCTATGGGAGAGGCAGAGTCTGCCCCTCCCTTTCAAGAGGGTTGTTAGAAATGTAACTTTGAAAAGGTGGAAACTATAGCCATAGCAATCAATCAAGCAACAAGAATTTATTAAATGCCTATTATGCACTTGGCTCTAGGCTGGGTGTAACTGGAACAAAGACAAAAAAAGACTTAGTCTCTGCTCTCAAAAAGTTTACATTCTGGGGGATGAGGTGGGGAAAATAGCATGTAGAGATATACTTATCTGCATCTATATATTTATATGTACAACAAATGTAAACTAAATACAACTTAGTTGGGGAAAACTAGTGGTTTGGAGAAATAAAGAAAGGCTTTATGTAGAAAGTGGTGCTTGGGCTGAGACTTGAAGGAGGAAAGGGATTCTCTAAGAGGGTTAAGGGCATTCCAAGCTTGAGAGACAGCTAGTACAAAGTCAAAGGAATAAGAGTTGAGTGTTGTTTATAAAGAACACAGAGAATGCCACTTTGTCTGGATCCTGAAAAGTAGAAAAAGGAAACATGTAGAGAGACACTGGAAAGATAGAATGGACTCATTACTCACAAAGGGCTTTAAAGTCCAAAGAGAAACATTGATATTTCTCCTATATCATTTTATATAGCATCTATCCTCTTACACAAGCAAGGTTTTTTGAGGATGTTAGTGTCTATCCTTTTACAAGGTCCATATGGACCCAGCTACATATCTCTAGGTCTAGTTGTTGCTCTAAGCACCTCCTATTTGTGTTCGCTCACATTCACCCATTTTAAAATGTCTTGTTCGAGTTTTGAACCCATTGATGGTCTCCCTAAATTGTCTTGATATTACAGATATTACAGCTTCTCTAGAGTAGAATGTCATATGAATTTAGAAATGGTTGTTCCTACTTTTTCATTAATAAACATGAGCAGTAGGGAAGAGATCCCCAAATTCAGTCATGTCTGGGTCTCTAGCCATAACAGAAGTTTATTTCCCCCACCCCCTCTAGGCTATGGCACCAAAAGGTAAGCATATGATTTCTTAATTACAGTCCTCTGGATTTCTTTTTTTTTTTTTAAGGCAATTACAAGTACATAACTCAGGCTAAAATTTGAATGAATAAAAGGAGTGCCCTTTATTCAAAGAGGAGAAAATGTCTCTTATTATACCCTGGAATGAAACCACCCCATTATCTCTTAAACACTGCTCATCTAGGAAGGCATCTCTTGGAGTAAGAGACCTTTCCTTTCTCCAGAAAGTACTCCAGAATTGGTCCTATGCCCTTAGTGATTTCATGCCAGCTGTATGGTGATTGTGCCCAATGCTCTGTCCAGAATTGAAGTGTCACCAATGGAGAAGCCTGCTTTGGGTGAACGTTTCCCTGTTCTGTGTAGGTTCAGTTCTGAGATGTATTTTAGGAATCACTTAAGGGAAAGTCTCCTTTTCATCACTTCAACGAGAAAACATTTTATTAGATAGTCTTTTTTTTTTTAACTTCCTTTGGTTTGCTCTTCATATGAGTCTATAGTCACTGTTAACAGATGTCAACAAAGAAACTGACATAGGTCATATGATCAGATTTGGTTCTAAAAATCTTTATATATTAGTACCTAGGAATGAGGCCAATATATTGTAAGTGTGATATGTTTCCAATCACTCTATCCTATTTGGGAAAGGGACATATGTCTTATCAGAGTCAATGGGAATGTCTATAAATTTGATCCACAACAGAAAAAAAAAATCCTCCCTGTACTGTTTTGTACCTTCAAATATGTGGGTTCAAGGTAAGAACTAGAGTCAATAAAGCCATTTGCTTATATACTCTGTTCATAGATAAATGGGCTCACCATGTTTACACTGACAGAACATCAATAGGCTTTCATTTTCCATGAAATCACAGCATCAGGTGTGTTGATCTGATGTGGCATTGACGACAGAGAAAGTGCAATGGAGTGGAGAGAGCCCTGAATTTGGAGACAAAGGATCTAAGTCCAAATTCCAGTTCTCTTACTATCTCTGTGAGAAGGGTCAATTTGCTTTCTTGGATTCAATTTAATCTAATATAAATAAGAGATTTAAAAAAGCTTCCTCCCTCATGAGGCTAATTATTCTTTAAAACTTTTCTCCAATAACAACCTGGATTTCATTTTTTTGTAACTGCAAAATATCCTTCAGGGTGAGAAAGTATGTTTTGCCAGAGGTGGTATTAGGAGATTTCCTGTGTGCAGGTAGTATTACTATTCCAAATAAATATTACAAATTAAATTAAGAAAGAAAGAAAGAAAATTCTAAAATACATGACACAAGCACCTCAGATCATCTGCTACCTCTAGTTCACCATTATGAACATCAATTTTTATTAAACAGTATAGTACTGTGAAAATATTCTGATTACTCAAATTTTGAATTCCTTGGGAGTATGAATAAGCAATAATTAGCTCAAAATGTAAACAAATTAAATATAGGCCTATGTATAAGATTTAGATTGTCCTATTTTTATCAATGTCTTGAAAAGCTATGTAAGTCCTTCATCATTAAGAAGCAGCATCAGTGAGTGAGAAAAGGACTGGATTTGGACTCAGTATCTGAGATGACAGGGCTCATTTCCTAAGCAGCTGTGTGAGCCTGGGCAAATCATTTCCCTACTCTGGATTTTGGTTTCTCCATCTGTAAATTAGGGCAACGAATTATCTTTTCTCCTTCTGAACTGTCTTTAAGGCCCCTTCCAAGTCTTTCTCTGTAAATTAACCATATTCTTAAATTTCAGGAATGACATTTTCTTTTGTGTAACCTCCTTAGAACCTGGAATTGTATGGGGCACATGGTTATGATATAAAAACAATATCAAGAAAATGTGCGGGGCAGCTAGGTGGCGCAGTGAATAGAGCACCGGCCCTGGAGTCAGGAGTACCTGAGTTCAAATCCGGCCTCAGACACTTAACACAAAAACTAGCCGTGTGACCTTGGGCAAGTCACTTAACCCCAATTGCCCTCCAAAAAGCAAAAAAAAAAAAAAAGCAAAAAAAAAAAAGAAAATGTGGCAGAATGAATATAGAGATGGTCTCAGAGTAAAGAAGACCTGTGTTCACACCCACAAAAAACCCTAGCCATGTGACTTTGGGCAAGTCACTTAACCCCAATTGCCCTACCTTCCCCCCTCCAAAAAGAAAAAAAAAAGAAAAAGACCTGTGTTAAGTCCTACTTCTGACACATACCGGATGTGTGGCCATGAGTAAGTAATTTAATCCCCAAGTGCCTCCAGGAAACTCTAAGATTGTATATTGCTGAGAAGATGCTACATTCCCTTTGTAGAAGATGTGCCTCACTAGTAACTCCCTATACCAATGAAATCATGAAGATTATAACTATAATGATGATATTAATAATATTTTGTATTTATCTAGCACTTTGAGAATTGAAAAACACATTAAACACATTATTAACATTTAATTAGATATAGTTTTATGTAGTAGATAGTGTATAAGACTTGGAGTCAGAAAGACCTGAGTTAAAATTTCATCTTAGACACTAACTATCATGTGTGATTATGTTCTCTCTCCTTTGGTTTCTTCTTCTGCAGAGTCAAGAGGTTGGGTTCAATGCCCTTTGAAGTCCTCTTCAGGTGTAAACCTATGATCCCATTCTCACAATAAGCCTGGGAAGTAGGTCTTATAGGTGCCATTGGTTTATACAAGAATAATTCTTGAGATTTGTTTTCATGCTCTTTATTTTGATCCATAAGGAAGGAAGTTCTCTACCTGTGGATTACTAGTGCTCTAACTCTGTAGAGTATTTCTTTCCTGTTCTTTCATCCAATGCTTCCTCCCCCAGGCTTCTCTGGCATCAGCTCCCAGTCACTATGGTGTTTCAGTTCGGGCTCTGCCCCTAGGCGAGGAGCAGCTGCTCTGTCCCCTTTGTTGAGCTCAGTAATACTGCACACACAGACTTGGCAAAAGGGAAGAAATCAGGACAAAGTGGGAGGGCTTGGATGGGAAAACTTACTTTCCTATTCTAAAGCTGAGACAGTACTTTTCGATACCTAACAAAGCCATGGGTTCAATACTAGAGGCAGACTTGGGGATGACTGCACACTAATGGCCGAATGCCTTGAATACAGCCATGGGCCTTACATCTCATTTGGCTAGGAAAGGGGGCATTGACTGGTCTGTTGGTGGTCGCACCTGCTCCTTTGTATACACATTACCAAGATCTTTACCGTCCACCTTGGTCCAGAAACAGGCTGCCAAAGCCATGTGATCTATAAGTCTTGATTTAATTACAGAAGAAGGGTTTTAAGTGAGACATCAGGAAGAATCCTCTCATTGTTGAGGATGTGAGTTCCAGGAACTTATTCCCAAGGGAAAATTTCTTCTCTGGAACTTTTGAAGAAAGGGATAAGTAGTTAATCTTTGGGAGATTGTTGCAGTGGCTTGAATAGTGGACTGTCTTCCAGTATTTAAAGAACTCTCAGCTAAAAAAAGGGATTAACTTTCTTCTGTTTGGCCCCAGAAAACAAAATTAGGAGTCATGGATAAAAGTAGCAAAGAAGCTAATTTCAGCTAGGTGAAGGAAAAACTACCTAAAATTTGCACTCTCTGAAATTTGTGCTCTCTGAAAGTAGGGTGTGCTGTCTAAGAAGGTTGTGAATTCCTCCTCACCAGAGGTCTTCAATCAGAGGTATTCAATTATATAAAATTCTGTTGGTGAAATTCTAATTCAGGTATGGGGTGGAATAATTGGTCTCTGTGGTCCATTCTGTCATTGTGTCTTAGGGAACTGAGCTCCAGATGAGGCACCAGGAAATCAAGATTCTAGCCCCAACTCTTCCCCTAAGTAGCTGTGTGACCTTGAACAAATCACTCAGTATCTCTAGGTCTTGATTTTTGCCTCTGCAAAATGAAGGTGGCAAATAAGCAGATCTCCAGGATCTTCCTGCCTAATAGACAAGGGATCCTAGGGGATCTGCCCTTACATTAATCCTTTGACTTTCTTTGTGTACAGGTCCAAAGTAAATCAGTATTTGGATATAATGCCAATATCACCAGGTTATTAAGACCTTCTATTCCGCAGGACTTGGAGTAGTTGAAACATGTTGAATGGTACGTGACTCCAGGCTATTTAACTTGTATCTAGCCCCATACCATGCTTATATGAGTCACAAAGTAAATGGTTTTTGATGCTAGTATTAATTTATCAGGGCAGCTAGGTAGTGTAATGGATAGAGTGCCTGGAGTCAGAAAGATTCATCTTCCTGAGTTCAAATCTGGCCTCAGACACTTACTAGCTGTGTGACCCTAGGCAAGTCACTTAACCCTATTTGCCTCAGTTTCCTCCTTTATAAAAAGAACTGGAGAAGGAAATGGCAAACCAGTCCAATATCTTTGCCAAGAAAATCCCAAATGGGGTCTCAAAGAGTCAGACGTGACTGAACAACAATAACAAGTTAATTTACCAAGAACCTGACTGTCAGAGATCTCAGTGCCAGGTAGATAGTCCTATCTTGTAAGTGAATAAACTAAAAGGCTATCTATCAGAAAATCATGGGAAAGGCCCAATACAGTAGCTTATTCCACACTTAGAATTATATCCCAGAATAGAGGGATAGGATAACCAAGTAGCAATTTTCTCTAAAAAGAAAAAAGTCACCAAAAGAAGAAAAATAGATTTAGGTGCCAAGTATAATGGTAATTTGATCATTTTGGTGTTTGATGTTTTAGTGGCCTTTGGCAATATTAATATATTGGCTTATACTCTGGCTCCATATAAAATATCTGTGTGGATAACTATAAAATTCTGTCCACATTCAGATAAAGAACTGATGGATGCTGAATGAAGACTGAAGCTTAATTTTTTTCATTTACTTTATTCTTTCTCATGGCTTTTCTTTAATTTGTTTCTTCTTTCACAACTGTGGCTAACGTGGACTTTTTTTTACATGATAGCACATGTATAAGCTATATTAAACTGAATACCATTTTCAGAAGAGGGGAGGGGAAGGAGGGAGAGAGAAAATTTGGAACTCAAAATCTTGTAAAAATGAATGCTAAAAATTTTCTCAGCATGTAAGTGGGAGAAAAATATAAAACACTAGGGGCATCTAGGTAGTGCAGTGAATAGAGCACTGGCCCTGGAGTCAGGAGGACCTGAGTTCAAATCGGACCTCAGATACGTGACACACTTGCTAGCTGTGTGACTTTGGGCAAGTCACTTTACCCCAATTGCCTTCCAAAAAGTTAATATATATATATATACTATTAAACTTAAAAAAAAGAAGAGCCTATTGAGATTATTTATTCTTTAGTAAAATAGGACAATGTCATCAAAAAAAGATTACATTCTGCTTAGTATGCATATTTTTAAAAGACAGGAAAATAAATGACATATTCAGAAAGATTTCTTCCCTTAAAAATTGGGCTTTTTAATGCAATTTTTGTGTTTTACTTATCTAGAAAAGTTACTCCTTGACCTCCTGCTTGACACAGTGCCAGGTAAATTCAAGGTAGAAACCTCTTAAGTCCCAATGTTATACAGGATTGGGGAGTGGTAGGGAGTAAATGGCAGGTAATTGGTAGTAGAATCAACACTACAACCCAGATCTCAAAAGTTCTAGTCCTGTGCTCCTTTCATTACACCATTTTGCCTTTAGAACTACCATTCATTTGCTATGACCTTGAACAAGATGCTTAACCTTTGTGGACCTTAGTGTCCTCTTTATAAAATAAGGACACTAGGCTAGATTAGGAGTTCTCAACCTTTCTCTCTGTGTCATGGAACCCTATATCAGTCTGTTAAAACCTAGGGATCTCTTCTCAGAATATTTTAAACACATAAAATATACAGGATTACTTTTTTTTAATTAATTATTTTGAAATGTAGATTTTTTTTTAAGTTCATAGATACATAGTAAGAATCCCTAGAGGTGATCTATGAAAACCCTTCTATTTCTATGATCCTGTAACCTTAAGATATGTCATAAATACACTAAAGGTTCATAAAATGTAAGGTAGGTTATGCAGGAAGAAGTCATTATTGTTAGATATTCCCTAAAGCACCTGATGAGAATTCAGGTGGTAAGCCATTGCCTAGAAGCAACTGAAAGACAGGACCTGGTGGAATATGAGTATGACCACTAACTCCATTTTGATTGGATTTCAGGGCCGGAGGCTGCCTCCTTCTGGTTGGGTCACTAGGAATCAGCCACCCATTCCTGTGGTCTATAAAAGATGGGAGACCCATCTAGGTCACTTTTTTTTTCTACTAGAATTGTTTTCTTTCTGTCTTTGGAAGTTCCTTTTTTTCCCTTTCCCCTTTTGACTCCTTCTAGAGTTCAATAAGTTCACCCAAGAACTGTAATTACCCTTTAAAGCAGAAATACATAGCAGTGTCACTGAGAAGGTCATTCACGGACAATGTCTGTGAACCCCAACTCTTCTGGAGATTTCTTCAGGTGATGTGTTCTTTTGAGAAAGAAAAGATTCACCTACGTTAATGGTGTCAAACTTGAATAGAAACCCACTAAACCATACATGAGAATCCCTTCCTTCCCCCACCCCCACACTGACTTAGAAAACCATACATGAACATGATCTACATTCTCATAAATTTTAATTTATGTTATTTGCTATTTCTCAATTGCATTTTAATCTGGTTTGGGTACCCTGGGGAATATAGCTGCTGCAATGCATTCATGGACTTTGTGTTTTGACATCTCTGACCTACATGTTCTCCTCATGATGTCCTACATGGAAATTCATAAAATACAGGTAGGACAAGAAGTGGCTTGCTTTTTCAGAGACCCTCAAAGTGTGTTTACCTTCTTGAGGAGTATAAACTAGAGGGTGGTATAACAAATGTTAGAAAGGGTAGGTTAGAAAGTAGGGTGCTATGGGGCAAGACTCACCAGAATTAGAGGTCACCCCAGTAATGCCACAAAGTTCATTTTTCTTCTAGTAAGCATTCATGGACTTGTGAATCCTAAAAATTATATGCGGTTTCTATGAGGAGAAATAAAAGGGCCTTCCATATCCAATGCTCATACATTGAGTACCTATTAAGGGAGCTGGAAACCCTGTAGCCCGTGTTGGGGGAAAAATCTAGATGTGAGCTTTACCTAAACTATCTTTTGAACATTTTCCTGGATTAATTCCAGGGAATCAAAGCTAAAAACAGACACTTTGTCCAAACTCTCCAAGATCAAACATACCTAGTGGAGAAGGGCGCTGGGTGGAGGGAGGATCCTGGGCCATCGATTATATGAATTTAAACTTTTCCAAAAGCTAAAAGAAAAAAATCTCATCATTAGTTTGGCATTATCTATAACTTCTAGCTGAAAGGTACCTAAAGATTATCAGGAAAGGTTTATTCTCAGTTCTAGCCTTCCCTAATACATCTGACATTCATTCACTTATTAATTTGTTATTCATCAAATACCTCTGAAGTACATAAATTACATGGTAAATTTTGGTCTAGTATCGGATGAACAGGTGTTAGTTATCTTTGATCTCAGGTGAGGACACAGCATGTTATGTAGGTGATACTTCTGTTACATTCTGCTACTTTCTATTCTCACCATGGTAAGAAAAGCAACAAGACTTCCCTTTGCTAATAAACTGGCAGAACAAAAGGCATAGGCTTCATCTCTCTATTTGGTTTCTTTTAAAGCAAGGCCAAATGTTTTGTTTTGGGGTTTTTTTCTTTCTAGTACAAGAGCAGATCCATTTGGGCAATCAGTGGAGCCCATAATATTCAGTATGCTTTTTTTTAATCAACCAAACTATCTGGTTGTAGTTTTGAGAATGGTGGAGAAAAGCTTGGCTAAATTGTGACTTGACCACCACACATTCATGTATTCACCCCTCTCAGCTGCTAAACCTAATAGGCATTGTTTAATGGCCTCACAGTGTCCCATAATTTGGATCACAATATGGAAAAAGCTAGTCATCTGGAGAAAAGCCTGGTCCTCCAAAGATTCACTCCAAATTAATCTGCATTTTATTTTCTTTTCCTTTTTTAAATTGTAAACGTCCAAGCCAATATCAGAGAACACCAACTGCTTCTTAGCGGAAATAAGGTCAGGTTATAAACCTTCAAATGATGTAGTCCAGAGAAGAGAGAAATTATCTTTGTGAAAACTTGGGAACTAATCTCTGAGGAAGTTACAACACAGCTGTGTGTTGGGCTCTCCCCATATCTAAGCTCATCATGTCCAGAGATCTCCAGATTTTCCCTATTAAGCTAAAACAGCCTCCCCAAAAAGACAGTGTGCTCACCAACATTGACAAGATGGAACAGGACCAGAACAGCGTAACCAGGACAGCAGAAGGACTGCAGATAAAGCCTAACCAAAAATCACTTGAAGGAAATGGGAGCATTGAACCTTAAAGAAAGAAGACTTAAGGATAACATTATAGGTGTCTCAGAGTATTAAATACTTCAAGATAAATAGATAAAGCAGGCTAGTATAATGTTGAAGAGGTATGAAGACTGAGACTAGGCCTCCTCATTATTTGGTATTTCCAGGTACTGTGAGAATGCTGCATAACTAGATGTCCAGAAAATGTTAAGAATAATAACAATGACTAATATTTATAGAGTGCTTATGATGTGCCCAGCACATTACAATTATTATCTCGTTTGATCTTAACAACCCTGAGAGGGAGGAGTGATTATTATCTTGATTTTATATGTAAGGAAACTGAGGCAGACAGATTTTAAGTGACTTGTTCAGGGTCACACAGCTAGTAAGTATCTAAGGTCAAATTAAAACTTAGGTTTTCTGACTCCAGGTCCCGAGTTCTAGCTACTATTAAGAGAACAGGAAGATGCTTTTCAGTTTATCAAAAACATATTCTATGGAAGGACATAAATAAGAGTAGGTATGGAAGGGCTGTGATTTGCAAGATTTGGAGAACATATTGACAGATCCATTATGAATCCACCAAATTATCAGTCTTCTTTTAATGTTTAGGATTCTTCCTCATTGTTATGTACTGCCATATGATCAATATAGGACACATTCAAAGTATACAGTTATCCTTTCCACATTGTATGGGTTAGGGGCATTACACCCCCATGATCTGGAAAATTCATGGAAAACTTTTTGACCCTCCCTTTGTACCAGAGAAGAAGTCTGAATTTTTTTTCTTTTTCTTTTGTGGGGTGTTGTTCACAGTACCTTATTGTCAAATTTGGGTTAAGTATGTTGTCATAAGCTCTTTGCTGTCTGTTGGCCTTTGTGTGTTGTCTGTGGTTTCTGCAAAACTCCCTCAAAATTCCCATTTAATTTCTTGTGCCAACCCATGATATATCAAAACTACACTGGGGAAAATTGCCATGTGGAAGGAATGATTATTTTCAGTATCCCTCTCTTTGGACCTTAGATTCAAATATTTACAATAATGGCTTAGATTTTGTCTTTTTTTCCACCTGCATTAACAGAATATTAGAAATTGTCAGACTAGTTTCCCTCAACTGGACTTCAGCTTGAGCAGGTTAAAAAACATCCCTAAAAGCTGGGATTGCTCCCAACTGGATTCAGTTGCTTCCTAACTATTAGATCTGTCCAAAAGTATAATGGGCTGCCTTGGGATGTGGTGGTTCCTCCTCACTGGAGGTCTTGAAGCAAAGACTGGATGACTATTTACCAGGTGTGTTGTAGAGGTGATTTTGGTTTAGATGAGGGTTGCCTCTGAGGTTCCTTCCAGCTCTGTGACTCTACTCTGCTATTTGAATGCATCCTATTGGTCTCAGACTCAGGAGACTAATTCTTGGTCTCAGGCAGATGGTCCCAAAGTTATCTCATTCCAGAAGAACTGACTATCATTTTTCAACTCATCTCCATAAAGATGAGGAGCCAAAGAAATGAAATAAAATTTGCAAATGTACTGCAATGTGGGAAATACAAGGCAAACAGCTCAGTCCTTTATTGCTTCCTACTTTTACAAATTTGAAATTCATCTCAAAATTAACATCATCGATAACAAAAGGGAAAGTCTCCTGAGGTTTGACAATAGAGACAGCCTTTGTTAAGAAAGACCTATACGCGTACAGTATGTCATGTTGGAAGGCTTTTCGTTTTTTTAAGCTGTTGTGTATGAAATACTATGATTTTTAAAAATAGCTAACTGTGTAAGATCTTTTCAGACATGGTTTTCTCTATGTGTCTTTTTTCTTTGGTGAACTTTATTTATCTGTCTGCCAAAGTATTAATTAATGCATGTCTTTGCTATAGATAAATGATAAGCATGTGTCTACCAGATGCAGATGCATTACTCTTCTTTAAAATAGCTGATTCTTCTACTTCATCCAAAGGAGAAGATCTTTTATCAATTTTAAGCATCCCCACCATGTGTGGAAGAAAATGTAGGGGTGAAGAACAATAAAGTCAAGAGGAAGGGGTAGTGTCCAGGAGACAGTCAGTGGGAGGACAGAAAGCTAAAATAAAGACATAGAAGGACAGACAAAAGCTGAAAACTTCCTCAATTTCCTCATCCTTAAAACAGAGATACTTGCAATATCTATTTCACTGGACTTTTTTATTTGTGAGAAGTGTTTCTCATGTCTTAAAGAACCATGCAAGTGCGGATTATTATTTCTACTATTTTTATTTGGGGAGCATTTAGGTAGTACAGTGGATGGAGCACCAGGCCTGAAGTCTGAGTTCCTGAGTTCAAATCTGGTCTCAGCTATGTGACTCTAGGCAAGTCACCTAACCCTGGCTGCCTCAGTTAAAATGACCTGGAGAAGGAAATGTCAAACCAAGAAAACCCCCACAAGGGGTCACGAAGAGTCAGATGCAACTGAAATCTCTAAACAACCACAATTATTATTAATTTTATTATGAGATTACTAGTTGCTTTCTTTGCTTGTTTACCATGAAGCTAAAGGGCCCTCTCTAACTCCTAACCTAATTTTGTTCCTCTTTGAATTATTGGAACGTTTTTGCACATGTCTAGAACAGAAAGACAACTTAGCTGGGCCCACAAGGTCTAAGGGTCCACTCATCCCTCCTTACCCTATACTCAGCTACTATGTTCACTGGTATTCACTCCTAGGAAAGCCTAACTTCTAACTAGGGAGATTAGGCTCTTCATTCTCATGCTTGATTGGGTCATTAAACTTCCATCCTGTTGTTGCAAGAGCAATGCTACTTTTTTTAATGACAAAATCTAAAAGGTGACTGATTATGCCTTTTATTTCAAAATTCAAGAGGCAAATGTAGTTAGAAAGCAAGTGGTCAATTTGAAATCAGATTTGGATTCAAGGCCTGCCTAGACTTATTAGCTTGTGTGACCATGGGCAAGTCACTTAACTTCCTATGAGCCTCAGTTTCTCTATCTGTAAAAGGAGAATGGATTTGTTGACCTGTATGGTCCTTTCCAGCTCTCAATTGCTTCATAGTATCCTACAAGCCTATGAAGTGACTTAACCTCCTTTGTGGTTATTGGGCAGGATCATACAGGTAGTTAGTGAAAGAAGTAGGTTTTTTTAAGTATTTTATTTTTATTTTTCCCTAATTATGTCTAAAAACAATTTTTAACATTCATTTTCAAAACTTTACATTTCAAATTCTCTCCCTTTCTCTCCTCACCCCACCCCCCACACTGAGAAGACTAGAAATTTTATATCATTTATACATGTATAGTCAAACAAATCATATCCGTAACAGTCATGTTGTGAAAGAAAACATTAAAAACTCAAGTAAAATAAAGTTAAAAAAGAAGTATGCTTCAATCTGTATTCAGACATCATCACTTCTTTCTTTGGGGATGGATAGCATTTTTCATAAGTCCTTCAGAGTTGTCTTCGATCTTTGTGTTGCTGAGAACAGATAAGTCATTCTCTACTGATCATCCTGCAATACTTCTGTTACTATGTACACAACACATTTCACTTTGCATCAGCCAATGCAAGTCTTTTCAGGTTTTTCTGAGCGCTTCATTTCTTATAGTAGACAGTGCTACTTTTCAGAGAAAATTTAGGACCTTCCCAAAAAGGGGGGTAAGAAAAGAGGTAGCCTATATATAGTTTATACAGTATGAGATAGTTTATTACGAGTCATTAAAAAAGTTACAGTTCTCATTAACAGAACAGTTTAAAGAAGATTTAGTAACTAACTTACAACTGCTATTGTAATAGGTTGGGAGGCTAGTATTTTAAGTCTCATCAGAACATAAAGCAGTTTTGCAATACTTCTAATTAGCCTTATGCATTTTACCTCACTATTCAGTCAGACAAATTGGTTTTTCTTTACAGTCAATCAATAAGCATTTATTAAACACCTGTTATATACCAAACTCTGTGCTAAATGCTAGAAGTACAAAGAAAGGCAAAAGGCACTCCCTGCTCCCAAGGAGCTCACAGGCTAATAATGGAGGAGAGAGCACATAAACGACTATGTATAAACAAGATACAGACAAGGTAAAATGGAAATTAATCAAGAAAGAAAAGATTAGCATTAAGGGAGACTAGGAAATGCTTCTCATAATAGGTGTGATGCTAGCTGGGACTTGAAGGAAGCACAGGAACCAGGAGGCAGAGACAGAAAAGGAGAGAATTCCAAGCATAAGAGAAATCCAGTGAAAAATACAGTCAAGGGACGGAAGTGTCACAATTGAAGGAACAATCCAGTCTCACTAGGTAACAGGTTACTGGCAGAGTAAAATGAAAAAAGACTAGAAAGGTAGGAGAGACCTGGGTTGGGAAGGACTTTGAATGTCCTTCCCTGGTCTCTCTCCTCAGTGCATCATACTCCCCAAGGTGACTGTCTTTCTATATCCATTTGTTCTTGGTAAGTCTCTCTACTAGCAAAGCAGATGCTTCTCCTACCTTCAGCCACTTCCGCTCCAGAGTACTCCACTCCATGGTAGTGGACCCCGCTGCCATGAACACTGCTGCAGACTTCCAGACATTTTAAAAACCACAAGATTACCACCAGTTCTGGGCATATCCACTATGGAATACAAATTTACCCAAGATGAGGAAAGAACAAACACATGTGCCCATGGCTTATGTAGAGGCCTGGCAAGAGACAACACAGCCTCTTCCGCACCACCTCTCAGGACCAGCTCAAAGTAATCTACACATTTCATGCCAGGCACGTTCACATGGTAAGTTGCTCAGTAAATATTGGGAAAATAAATGAATGCCTTTCCAGAACTCTTACACCATTGGAGGCTACAAAATCAATTACACAATGATAATGAGAAAAACCCAATCAGGGGGACTTTAAAGTGATGTAATTATCAGTTCTGCTGCTACGTCCCAAGGTGAGGGGACAACTGAAGTAATCAGTCAAAGCCAGATTTGTGAAAGACTGAATCAGAAAGGAAACAGGACTATTGAATGTAACAATATCTCACACTTCCATGTACTGACTCCACTCTTCACTACCCAAAGCAAAAGTATCCCGACCTTCCCCATGGGTTCACATCTTCCCTAAAGAGAGGTCCTTCAATAGAATGTCAACTCCTTGAGGGCAGGAACCATTTTGCTATTGTCTTTGTATGAGCAGCACCTAACGTTGTGCTTGGCACAAGGTAGGTGCCTAATAAATTTTGGTTCAGTTGAATGAAATCCCACCCTATCTGCCTTAAAAAATTCCCTAAGATTTTCTGTTCTGATCTTTCTCCAGCATTAACAAAGTTGATCTAAACCACAAGTTAATGGAAGTTACTTATGTAAAGGAATAAATTCAGGCTAAATTATTTTTCTCCCCTAAGAAAAACTAGAGACAATCTACCAAGGTTATGTGATAGCGGATGAAGCCTTGACCCTGGAGCCTGTAAGACCTTGAGCCTGGAGTCTTCTTCAGACACTTGCTTATCTGGGTAAGCCTGGGCAAGTGATTACACTTCCAGTGTAAAGTACCATATTTCAAGTACTTTCAAGTTCAATGTAAAGTACCATATTTCCCAGATTTTATGCCAATTTTTTTTTTTGCAAATAAATGGAGTGTAACCATTATGTGAAGGGTTTTTTTTTATTGTGTCAGTATTTTAAAAATAATTTATTACTAAACTATATCTCTGGCAGTATAGTTAACATGGAAAGTTGCAAGGCTTACTCTATCATACCATATCACGGGATTTACATATCATCTGCCCACTCCCCTTGTGTCTTCGGCTCTTTATTGGGTTGAGTAACAATACCATTAGGACTGCAGCACCCTAAACAAACCACACAAGTCAGCTTTAGGAACTATACTGACAATGCACATGTGCTAAGAATTCTAGGCTCACACATCGCTGCTGTGTTTACCTTTTAAGTGGCTTGATGCACAGAACTATACCATGCAACAATAAAAGGTCATAAACCAATTTTTGGACTAGAAAAAAAAAACAGGGTGTGACAAATTATATGATTGTGGCGATTGTACGGTGAAATACCATAAGAGCAGAAGAAGGGCTTGAAGACACTGAGAAAGTCAGGAGTGAGGAGAACAAACATTCAAGTCTGGAGATGGTGGGAGTCAAAAAGAAAGGTTCCACTGCCCAAAGAGAAGAATCACTGAATTTAGCTGCCTTGCATGCAGCCCTCACAGAATGCTGCAACCCAAACTGAGCCCCTCTCCAGGGTTTGGCCTGCAGGCATTTGGGGATGAACTAAAGCAGACGTTTGCTACCTCTCCCAGATCTGCTGCTGTAGTGGGCTGGCCCCACTGAGAGGGCAAGTTCTGCTAACCTTACAATGAGCTCAGTTCTTCCCTACCCTCTGCAGTCTGGGTGGCCATTGTTTCACTTTCAGCCCAGCAGACTCTGAGCAGAGAATAAAATAACAGCCTCCGGGCGCATCCTGGGGGAGGGAAAAGGAAGTAGGGAGGATGGTGGGAAGGAGAAGAATAGGGAAGGTGCAAGATGTTTGGCTGACCTTCTTCATCCACATTAATCCCTTTCTTTGCGTGACTCAAACTAATTTGACAGCTATGAAAGAAAATTGTTCTCTTTTTGTACCAAACCCTGACAAATTTGTATGGTATATTTTTATCGTTAGCGTGTGTGCAGATGTCTAATGTGTTTCTTTTCTTCTTATTACAGATGCACACATTTAACTTTTCCTTTTTTCCCCATACAAATGAAGGCACTGAGGAACTCATTGACCCACAGTAAAATCGTAAGTCAGTGACCTGGTTAAGCAGCCAGCTTTGGTGTTTGGGACTCAATCTAGTAACTCGTGCTGAATTTGGCAGCTTTATGTCATTAACCTTTGCCCTGCAGCCAATGATAATAACAGCTAACATTTATATAGCGCTTTTAGATTTGCTAGCTCTTTGTCCTTGAGTGGGCAACCTGCGGCCTCAAGGTCATATGTGGCCTGGGTCCTCCGGTGTGGCCTTTTGACCAAGTCCAAGTTTTACAGAACAATTTTTTTTTTTATTAAGGGGATTTGTTCTGTGACGTTTGGATTCAAAGGGGAACACTTGAGGGCCTAGAAGGCCATATGTGACCTCAAGGCTGCAGGTCCCCCACCCCTGCAAGAGTCTTTGCTGGTTATCCACCTCACAGTAACCCTGGCAGGTAGAGGCTTATGCCCATTATACAGATGAGGACACTGAATAAGTGACTTGCCCAGGGTCACAAAGCAATTGAGTGTTGGAAGCAACATTCAAACTCAGGTCTTCCTGACTTTAAGACTAGCATTCTATATACTACCCATCCCAAGAGTATGTCACTGAAAATGTTTTCAGAAGGAGACAACGGGCACATAATAAACCCTTCAGAGAATCCTCTAAAGTCCCAAAATAATAGAAAACCTTTACAATGAAATACAAAGTCATTTTTTAACAAGTGATTGTTCACACTAGACAAATAAGATGCATGGGGGTGGCCAGGTGGCACAGTGAATAGAGCACCGGCCCTGGAGTCAGCTTGAGTTCAAATCCAGCCTCAGACACTTAACACAAAACCTAGCCGTGTGACCTTAGGCAAGTCACTTAACCCCAACTGCCCCCCAAAAAGAAAAAAGAAAAAATTTTTTTAAAGATGCATGTAAAATATGTATGTTTGAGTATATATGCCAGATTATAACAAAAAATTAATTAAATGAACAACATATGTATATACACTTAGAAAAACACATATGTAAAATATACGTTAAATATATATATCATATTCTATTCACTACCTGGGACCCTAGGATCCCCAAATTGGGACAGATTTCAGGGTGCCTGTGAATTTAGATAGGAAAAACATAACCTTATTTTAATATAATTAATTTCCTTTGTAATCCTGTCAATTTTATTTTGTGCATTTAAAACATTATTCTGAGGAGTCCACAGGTTTCACCAGACTGCTAAAGGGATTTATGATACCAAAAAAAAAAAAAAAAGTTAAGGATGTCTGCACTACAACCATAGAGTAGGGAAGATTTGAGTTTGAGCCCTGATTCTGAAACATACTGGCTAGGGCCCAAGGTAAATCACTTAAATTTTCAGGGCCCCAGGTATCTTAAGGTATGCTGGAGCAATCCAACTGTTAAATTTTGATTATGATATACCAGCAATGCCAAACTCAAATAGAAAGGATCTCTATGGGGCTTCTATTACCATAGAAAACCACAAATTAATATTATCTATGTTGCATTATATTTTTTATTTATTTTGTTTATTCTTTTCCAATTTCATTTTAATCTGATCCACCAGAGTATTTGAAGTGTTTGAGAATATTTATTAGTATTCAGGAACTGTACCTCTGGTTTATACCTCAGAAATTACTACAAAGCAGATTTAATGTTTTGCTGATTGTTTAGACCTAAGAAAATCTTTGAGAGGTTAAATGATTTACTCAAAATTTCATGGGAAGTATCAGAGCTGGAATTTATTCCCTGTCAGCCATTTCCAAATACAGTGGTCTCTCCACTATACCATGTCACTGAATATTTTATTCTGCGTTTACTATTCTAACCATCTATTTCCATGACAGAATGTTCTGGAACATCACTATTCCAAAGGAAGAAATGCCAATTTTGTGGTCTTTCTATTTTGTATCTGAATCACTAAATACGCTCACTTACTTGATGTCCAAGTCCAATAGAAAATCCCTTTGGTTTTGACTTTTGCTATGTGGTTATGTCTGAAAAGATGACCAAAATTGCTACTGATGCATTCCAATTTAGACTCTTTGGTCTGGGGGTCTCCTTACACTGTTTTCTTTTACTAGCCTTCATAAGCCTGGGGGATTGGGGGGTGGGAGCAGGCCACAGAGTTTTATTTTCCCTACCAACAGAGTAGAATTGGGCCCCTCATCTTTGGGGGAGATGGAGTCTGTCAGAAAAAGCCATTTCTGTATTTGTCTCTGACTAGTCAAAAAGTACTTGCAGGTTAAATTCCCAGGGATTTTTTTTAAACCTGGCCCTCCATCCTTCCTCCCACATCTTCAGAGCAATAATGAGGACAAGGCCACTAGTATTTTTCTCAAGAAACAGAATTTATAGGGAATAGAGGGCACTTGGCAGCCTTCACCAACGCAGAAACAAGAGTTTAACGTGTAGTTGGAGAGAATAACTAGTTAAAATAGTAAGCCACCAAACAGCTGGCTGGGATGAGCGCCTCCTGCTTGCTCTTCACCCCCAAGGGGCCTCAACCCAGCCACAAGGTCTACCTCACCTTGGGGAGTAATTCGGCAGCTCCAGGAATCTCCTTTTTTTTCTTAGGCATGATTTGTGCTACTTGTTCCCAAAACAAAAATCTTTCATTATGTCTCTACTTACCATACATACCTTTACATTTTAATAAAGGAAGTTGAATTTTTAAATGTAATGCTGGAGTAGATTTCCTCCCGCTCCCAACTCCACCTCCCATTGGTGGATTCCGAGAGTGGAAACCTGAAAGTCACTGAGATCCAGCAGAAGGAAAGCAAAACACGTGGATTCAGAAAACCTGAGTTAGAGTGCTAGCTCTCTACATACTGACTTTAACCTTGGAGTTCATTTCTTACTTGTACAATGGAAATGAGAATCAGAAATACCAGCACAATCTACCTCAGAGACTTATTGTCCAGATCAAATAAGATTATATTTTTGAAAAGAGCTTTGTAACCTTAGAATACTATACAAAAAAGACTGGTTGGTACTTGCCAACCCAAAATTCACTTATCCATTGATTCTCACAGTAAAATACAAATTTCTAGGGGTTAGGAGGGAAGACACTATTACTTCCTTCTTTTCTTCCTTCCTTCTTTCCTTTCTTTCTTCTTTCCCTCTCTGCTTCTCTTCTTTCTTCACTCACTCCTTCCTTTCTTCACTCACTCCTTCCCTCTTTTCTTTTTTCTTTCTTCCTTTCCTCCCTGCTTCCTTTCTTCCTTTCTTCCTTCCTTCCTTCCTTCCTATCTTTCTTTCCTTCCCTCCCTCCTTCTTTCTTTCTTTTTCTTTCTTCCTTTCTTCTTTTCTTTCTTCCTTTTTTCTTTCTTTCTTTTCTTCCCTCCTTCCTTCCTTTTTTTTCTTTCTCTTTCTTTCTTTTTCTTTCTTTTCTTCTTTCTTTTTCTTATCCCTACCATCTTACACAATGTCTCATACAAAATAAATGCTTAATATATGCTTGCTGAAATGAATTAACATTAGGTAACCTATCACAATCACAGTCTCATCAAGCTATCTTTAGAGGAAAGGTCACAAAAGTAGGCAAAAACCAAAAACCCAGTCTTTTTCATTGTTATACTTGAGGGTTTTACTTGGCCAAAGGGCAATGTGTGATGATCCAATTTTCTTACAATATGGCAACCTCACATTATGTGGGTCACTTCTAGCACTGACTTTGATCATGTGTTCTATGCATCACATTGTAGTTTTTAGGGGGGAGGGAATGCTCATATAATAACTGATATTTACATAGCTCTGAATATGTGTGCAAAGTAGGCAACATATATTATCTCATTTGATCCTCACAACAATCGGGTATTAGAAGTTCAATTATGCCCATTTTCTGAAGGAGGAAATGAGTTCAGAGAAGCACCTAGCCCATGGTTACGTAGAAAGTAACATGTCAAAGAGGGGTGGGGGGCCAGTAAATCATGTCTTCTTGACTCCAGGTTCAACATTCTCTCAAATACACTACTTTGTTTCTCAAATGAATACAGAATAATAACAGCTTTTTAATATTTTGAAGGGCATACAAGTTCAGGATCATTATGGAGGCGGGAGAAAAGAGTGTAAAGGCAACATGGGAGAGAAGCTGTGATGATTTGAATGGTTTATAATGCCTCTCTCCATGCAATACCACAGAACTCTATTTATATACTCATCCAATTAGCCAAGATTCTGGCTTAATGCTAATAATGGATAATAAAAATCATTTTATCAATAATGATACTGTCTAATCTGCAAGCTCTAAGTCCAATGACCTTGGTGTGAATCCAGCATACCACAATTAGAAACAGAAACATTTATGATATTAAAAGAATCATTTGCATGTAATCAGAATGTATAATAGCATTTATGGAGCTACCACAGGAGTCTGGCTAGGCCACAAAGATTAATTGAGTCCTACTGTTCCAGGGAATTTCTTTTTAATTTAACTAGAAATACCTCTGACCTGAACACACTGTGCACTCCAGTTCCTAAAGTGTTTAGATGCATTCTCCTCTCTCAACTCCCCACTCCCCACTTCATTTCAGTGAATGGGAACTTGAACTGTTTCATTTTTGTCTTTGAATTTCCAGTGCCTAGCCCTATGCCTTGCTCATCAAAGGTGCTTCATAAATATTTGCTGAATTGTTTGATTCACTTGGATTCTTTCATGCTTTGTACATTGTTGTTTAGTCATGCTTGACTCTTTATAACTTCTTTTGGGGCTTTCATGGAAAAGATACTCGAGTGATTTGTCATTTTCTTTTTCAACTCATTTTACAAATGAAGAAATGGAGGCAAACAGGGTGAAGTGACTTGCCCAGGGTCACACAGATAGTAAGTGTCTGAGATCAGATTTGAACTCAAGAAGATGAGTCTTCCTGACTCCAGCCTGGCATTTTATCCACTGCAATATCTGGTGATATACACTAGGTGCTTAATGATGTTTACTGATAGCTTGATTCAATGATTTTTATAATGTAAGTTCACCTACATGGCAAAGGCAAGGGAGGCCAGGCAGACAGCCAGAGTATTCCACTGGTACCCTCAAAAGGTCAGAAGAACTTGAGGAAAGCTTCCAATACTTGTGGAACCATTGAAGCCAATTTGGGGGAGGACATGGACTAAAGTCACACAAGATGTGAAGACAAGCATGGATAGCAATCGACATCACGGGAGAGAACTTCCAAATCAATGAGATCACTGATTCATTTGAGTACAGCCAATCCAGTGTTTTTCTTTCATTAATGTATTGTTGTATAGACGCCCACTCATTGAGGATTTATGAACTTAAAGAGACCCTCAAAGGGGAAATAATGGCACATTCAAACACTTCAGGAACTGGGGTAATGAACCAAAACTTTCTCATTAAAAAAAAAAAGAAAGAAATCTCAGGTTGGTATGATTTTTTTTAATTTAAAAAAGAAGTGAAAACCAAGAACAACAACGAAAAAAGCATTAAACCACTAGACAAATGGCTATGGGGCAAAATATCAAAATTATAGATTTTATTGACCTAGGACATTTTTAATAGGAGACTACTCTGAAAGAAAAATCCCAGAAGACAGCTATGGAGTATAATCTAAAGAATTAAGGTCTGAAATCAAGACCTTAGTTTGAATCCTAATAGAATTTTCAAGGAGCAATTTCAAAAAGGGAGACATTGAAAAAAAAATTAGTTCAGGTAAAACTGTCATTTTTATTATGTAGGCCCTGCCTACCCATGAACAATTAATAGTTCTCCAATTATCTAAATTTGATTGGAGGGAGAAAAAAGGAAAAGAGAAAATTACATGACAACTTTATTATATATTTAAAAGGAATGGCAAGTTGTACATAACAGATTTTCAGTTTCATGTACAATTCATCTTTTTCTTCCTGTTCTACTATGTTAAGGAAATACCTGTCTTATTTCTTAAGTTTAGAATACAGTATTTTTTTAAAGGGGGGAGGAGGCAAGCTCTGCCCACATCAAACAGCTAGCTAATACACCACCAAATCAGCTTGGTAACTTCTGATGTGACAATAAGAAAAGAAGTAAGCCAAATTAGGCTGAGTTGGAAGAGTTACTGTAATTACTTAGAAACAGAATTTCTGGCAGAGGAGATAATTTAGTCCAGTTCATGAGACAGAGAGGTCCCTCTCTCCTACAACTGGGAGGAGGATTACAGTGGGATCGTTATTCATTCTTGTTATCCAGAAGGGTCTTAGAGAAATGGAGGAAAGAGGCTGGTTCACCTGGAAAAGAAGGAGGACTGGTGAGGAAGGAATAAATACACCTTGGTGAGTTAAGGATTTAATTGTGGGACTGAGGGATGGCAGTAAATATGCTGCAGTCCCCTACTCTCACAGCCTCTGAACTCTGAGTCTCCTCTCCACTTAGCAGCCAGAGCTTGAGCTCCCACTCCTCCCCTAGCTCAGCCCAATGCCAAACTTCAAAGCCATGTTCCCATTGCTGTGCCATACTGGAACTTCTCTTTGAGCTTGGGGCTCCCCCCAGAACATCCAACTATCCCTACGGCCTTCTAGTGCTGCAATGTCTCTCTGCCTCTCTTATACCGTAGATGAATTCCTCTTCAAGCCTCTATTTCGTAGACTGGCCCAGGCTAGTCGACTTTCGTTCCCCACCTGATTCTGCTTCTGATGTCCAGATCTCAGAATCATGCCAGACACCTTCATTTCCCTCTCACCCTTGGTTTTCAGCTTTTGTGCGTTGTTTTCTTCTGTTAAAGTGTAAACTCTTTGAGGTCAGGGATTACCTTTCTTTTTGCTTGCAGTTCTATCCCCGGTGCTTAGCAGGATTCTTGGCACATAAGAGCTTAATAAGTGTTTGATTCCTTCCTTCCTTTCCATTTCCCTCACTTCTTTATACTATGCTGAAGAAGAACATGAATTAAACTTTTGTGCCCTTCCTGACCCTGCAGAAAATCCCTGTAGCCCCTGGGCTTCTTATGGTGCTACAGCTTCTCCATTTTGATTGCTACCCTTGTCCTTGGAAAAGGTCAAATCCTCAGGTTTTTCATCTGACTGGAAGTTCATTGCCAGCAGGGATCGAACCCTTCTTTGTACTTGTATAGAAGGTGATGGAAGTTCTACCTGTCTGCTGCAAGGCATCTTCTCTACCGCATGCCTGGAGCCTTCTCACATTGGAAAATCCTTCCACCCTTTCCTCTTCTTTCCCTGATTTGTCTATTCCTCCCAGAACCTCCATTTTAAGGAAGGATCCAGGCCAAGCATATTCATTCATTCATTCCTCTCATAGCTCTACTCCCGACAATGCAGACTTCCACATAGGTACCTTCTTCCCCACTACCATCCCTCTCCCCTTTTTAACTTCCTTGTATATATTGTCTTCCTCTATTAGAATGTAAGCTCTTTCGGTACAGTTAGGTGGCACAGTGGATAAAGTACTTGCCCTGTAGTCAGGAGGACCTGGGTTCAAATTTGGCCTCAGATACTAACTGTGTGACCCTGGGAAAGTCACTTAATCCCATTGCCTCTTAGGAAAATAAAAAAGAACATAAGCACCTTGAAGGCAAGAACCATCTTTCCTTTTACATCTATTTGCATCCCCAATGCCTAGCACAATACCTAGCACATAGTAGTTGCTTAATAAATACTTGTTGATTAATTTACTAATTTATCCACAAAATGAGAGGGTTGGAAAAAAATGTGTTAAGCTCTATCTTTCCAGCCTTATTTCATGTATGAACATGTGTAATACC
Organism: Pseudocheirus occidentalis; assembly: GCA_028646575.1. Taxonomy (NCBI): domain Eukaryota; kingdom Metazoa; phylum Chordata; class Mammalia; order Diprotodontia; family Pseudocheiridae; genus Pseudocheirus; species Pseudocheirus occidentalis. The sequence continues at coordinate 55,299,459 of CM053599.1, read as the reverse complement.
ACATAGTTCTATGTATATGCCCTTCCCATTAACTATTCACAGTATCCAGTCAAAATGGACTGCAGGCTTCTCCCTGAGTCCATATTCCATTTCTCTCCTTTGGGCATTCCCATTAGTTGTCACTCATACTTGGGAGACATCCTCAGTTCACTTCCCAGAATCCTTATTTTCCTTCCATGAAGCCTTTCCTGATCGTTGTAGGCATTAGTGATCTCCCTGTCTTCTAATAACTTCTAATATCTCCTTATCTGAGTGCCTGTTATATTCCTCCAGGGCAATGTAAAGTCCTCGAGGTAGGAAACTATTTGTGTTTTCTCTTTGTATCAGTGGGGCCCTGCAGAGTGTATTTGGAATAATAAATGCTTATTGAGTTGAATCCAAAGTCCTTTCCAACTTTAAATCCTATGATCTTATAATATAATCTGAGCAATTCCACAAGAACTTCCAAAACCATGTGGAAATTTTATTTTTAAATTTTCCAACTGGGGTTTGATTTGTTTCCCATCAGAAAGTTAAAGTTTTAAAATTTAAATGTATATGTACAAATGAAATCTTGACTATTTTTAAACATAGATGATTCTTTAAAATTTCAATATGTTATCTGCCAATCACAAAAATAAATATCTCTGAGTCCATCATTTGTTACTAAATCAGGAAGAATTAAGGATGAACAACAGACTCTATGCCAAAGAAGAGATGGAAAAGGCAGCGAGAGAAAAAGGCAATATATCTGTTAAAGGCAGTGAAGTGTGGAGGATTTGGAGACAGAGAACCTAGGTTTGAATCTTGGCTGTTTTTATATAGCTTCAATAAGCCACTTACCCCTCTGGGTCTTGGCTATGAAAGGAGAGGATTGAGATAGATGATTGCTAACCGCTTTCCAGTTCTCCACTTCAAAGTTTCCTGTTTCGAAGGCAGAAAGAACTAGAGCTGTGAGCTATAAATGAAATTTGTGCATCTGATGGAATTAATAGCAGATAAGTCAGGAAAATTATTGTGTTATAATGTTTTCCCTCTCACTGTCAAGGTCTGGTTCTTTTGTGTTATGTCAAACCCATTCCATTCTTGAACTCATCTGAGCCTAGAAATAGTGACCATTAACCAAGAAAACTGACAGTTCCCTTGACGTGGGGCAGCAAGTTCTCTTACAAGGAGGCCTACTGATGATAAGTAAGCTTAGACTTCTAGAAAACTGATTTGGAGCAAGAAAGAAATAAACTAAACCGTTCCCTAGTGCTAAGAACTGAATAGGCGCTAGGTGGCGCCATAGTGCACAGAGTGCCGGTCCTGGAGACAAGAAGGCTTCTAGACACTACTGTGTGATCCTGGGCAAGTCACTTAACCCTGTTTGCCTCAATTTCCTTATCTGTAAGATGAGCTGGCAAATGGCAAACCACTCCAGTATCTTTGCAGAGAAAACTCCAAAATGGGGTCATGAGGACACTGAAAAACAACTGAACAAAAGAACCAAATCAAATCAGTTTTCCACTACACTTCATCCCTGCTTAGGTATTTTGATGATCTCATTTTGGAATTTTCTTTTCATAAAAGAAGAATGAGAAAGGGTGCTCTTCAGGAGTTGTTCTTAAACTGCCTGGGAAGTTTTTAGAAACAACCCTTCTACAATCATTTAGCAAGATTTCTACGTCATTAGTCACCTGGTTACCTCTAGTTAGAGGAGAGCAAATATCCCTATCCCAGTCTTACAATTCTGCTAACTTAGAACATGTCATTCAATTTATAATTCATTGCTTCAAAAAATGTCTTGTTATTGAACCAACTGGTCTAAGCTGATTTTTTGGTTGTTTTCTCTTATTGCTTAGCCTCCAAATAAAATACTTCAAGGTTTTTTTTTAAAAGGGCTGAATTGTAAGATAAATACCTTCCTTTCTGGCTCTCTCAGCTGTTCCTTAAACCAAGTTAGCATGGTCTTTTTAATGTTGAGCATTAAAAACTGGGACTGGCTTTCTTTGCTTCTTTCATTCCTTCTGGAAAGGACTAGCTCTTCCATAGGGAAAAAGGTAATCAAGTTTGTAGTGGGAGGTATAAGTTGAGTCTGGTCCTATATATACAAATTCTTTGGAGTACTAAAGCCTTTACTTCTCAATGTTTTCAGACTAAAAGGGATTTTAGGGGAAGAAAAGTGTTACTGAATTAACTGAATAATATTTCGGTGTAAATTCAACCCAAGCTAGCTCAAACCACTCCTGGGAATGGTGATGGTGATATGTCCTGCTACTATCTGTATAGAAATCAAAGCTGGATTGTAGTAAAAGAATGAGAGAAAGAAGAACTGAGGTAGAATTCTAGCTCTGACACAGGAATTGCAGGATCATGAGCTAGGCATGTAATCTTTTTTTTAGAGTCTCAGTTTTTTCCTCTGTAAAATGGAGATAATTCTATTTCCCACTTCCCAATGTTGTTATAAAGAAAAAACTTTTTAAACATGAAAGGTTTATATAAAGGCAAATTGTTTTTAGTTTCTTAATTAGGTAATCCTATGGGGGGGATCATTTATAAGGAAATTAGCTATGATTTTTTTTGCTTTTTTGAGATACAAAGTAGTGTTGGTATGGGTTCCATGTATATCCCAGATTCTTCAGGGGATCTTAATTGTTTGAAAAGCTAGTATACAGTTCATATAGTTCAGTGGCTTTTCAGTCAAGTCTAACTCTTCATGACCCCCTTTTGAGGTTTTCTTGGCAAAGACACTGGAGTGGTTTGCCATTTTCTTCTCCAGCTCACTTTAAAGATGAGGAAACTGAGTCAAACAGAATTAAATGACTTACTCAGGGTCACATGGTAGTAAGTGTCTCAGACCAGATTTGAACTCAGGAAGAAGAGTCTTCCTGACTCCAGGCCCAGCCCTCTATCCACTACACCACATAATTTCCCCTACACTGTCATTAAGACTTTGCTAAAGGAATATCCTTTCTGAAGACAACACTCCTAATCTTTAGTTTGGAAAATATGATCACCAGAATCATGTAGCTCAATGTCCACCAAGAAAGTCCAGAATAAACATGAGGCCTGTCTTTGCTGAGGAAGATCCTAAGCAGTTCTCTTGCCTGTCACGGTGTCTCTGAAGAACTGATAGGTTAAAAGTCTGTTTCCCCAAATATTTTTACCTTTATTAAACCCTAAGCTCATTGAAAATGTGGATAAGATGTTGTTTCCGTCTCCTTTAGGACTAAAGATAGTATTTCACGTACATTAAGTTTTCAGTAAATATTACAGGAATGAATGAAAGGGCTGTACTTTTAACTTTTTTCAGTCAATCAACAAACATTTATGAAGCTCTCAGGCTGGAGACACGAATACAAAAGAACTGATAAATAATAGGAGTACATATAGAATGTGTGTGTGTGTGTGTGTGTGTGTGTGTGTGTGTGAGATATGATAGCCACCTTGGGGGGGATATGAAAAAAATAGGTATTTGACAACTTTATCATATATTTAAAAGGAATAGCAAGTTGTACATAAGAGATTTGCAGTTACACTTTCGCTGATCTTTTTTTCTATTCTACCATTATAGAAATGCTTGTTTTATTTCTTAAGTTCAGAATAAAAAAAAAAAAGTAATACAGCCAGCCTCAAGGATCTTACCTTCTATTGGGGAGACTCTAAGCTACAGGACAGTCTGTTTCTAATGGTCTTTGTAGACTCTCCCTTCTAACTCCTATTCCTATTTCTTCTCCCGTCCAAAATCCTTAGGCAGCGTTCCATATAAGCTAGCCTCCTGAATCACATAACTCTGGAATGTTCTTGCTCTCCATCTCTGACTAAGAGGCTTGCTTTGCCAGGAGGGTATCCAGCTCAGATCATCTCATCCCTCTTTTATCACATACTTCTCCCATGTACCATAGAATCCCAGTTTCCATTGGGATGGTGCTGATAATTTCTGCAAGAGCCCTGATCTTTGGAAACAAGTCTTTGGCTTAGGAAATGTAGTTTCTTCTCTGGAAAACACATCATCATGAAATTAAAGTTCAATCTTTAGATCACACTAAGTTGGAAGGGACCTCAGATACTATCTAACTCAACCAAACCAAATATCTCCTCTGTAAGAGAAGTAACAATAACTAACATTTATATGCAGCTTTCAGGTTTGCAAAGCATTTTACACATATGAACTCACTTGATCTATAAAACAACCCTGCAGGGTAGGTGCTATTGTTATCCCCATTGTACAGATGAGGAAACTGAGGCGGGCAAAGTTAAGTGACTTGGTCAGGGTCAAACAGCTACTAGGTGTCTGAGGCAGGAGTTGAACTCACATCTTCCTGACTCCAAATCTCACACTCTGCTGTAACACTTTCATAAGGTTTTGCTTATGGGAGCAAAAGGGGAGGGGAAAACCACCATTTGACAAGCTATTCAACTTCTAAACCACACTAATAATCACAGTTTTGGTGACTTTTGAGAGTCCCTTGACCAGCAAAGAGATCAAATCATTGAATACTTAAAGAAAAATAATTCAGCCTATTCACAGGATGGTTAAATACTGAAGCTGAAACTTAAATACTTTGGTCACCTAATGAGAAGACAGGACTCGTTGGAAAAGACCCTGATGTTGGGGAAGATTGAAGGCCAAAGGAAAGGGGGATGTCAGAGGATGAGATGGATAGGTAGTGTCATGGAAGCAATGAACATGAACGTGAACTTGCACAGACTTCAAGAGATAGTGGAGGAGAGAAGGGCCTGGTGTGCCAAGATCCACAGGGTCACAAAGAGTCACATATGACTGAACAGCAACAAATAATTAGGAAACTTTCCTTTTGATGAGTCTAATTCAGCCTCTCTTTAACTCCCATCCATTGCTCCTTTTTGTGCCTTCTGGGTCCAAGCAGAGAAAGTCCAGTACCCCTTTGGGTATGAGCCATCACATTCTTTTCAAGTTACACTTTCCTAGATCTTTCATACCATCCCCATGGCATGGCCTTGAGACACTTCACCTTTGCCGTCACCCTCCTCTAGACACTCCAAGTTAACAATGCTCCTAAATGTGGCCCCCAGAATGATAAGTAACAGCCCATATGTGATCTGGTGAGGCAGAATGCCCAGAGACAGTAAGTGTAGGAAAGTGAAAAAGACCGCTATGTCTGTCCTTAGAGAGCCTGGATTCAAATCCCAGCTCTGCCTCTCACCACTTTTATGACTTTGGGCAAGTCACACTCTGTGTGACTCATTTATAAAATAATGGGCTTGGACTAGATGAGGTCTACCTTCCAACTCTCAATTTATGCTCCTATGACCAGCACAGAGTTAGGGCCTGGAGTCAGGAAGACTTATCTTCTAGAGTTCAAATCTGGCCTCAGACACTTACCAGTTATGTGACCCTGAGCATCTCATTTAACCCTGTTTACCTCAGTTTCCTGATCTGTAAAATGAGCTGGCGAAGGAAATGGCAAACCATTCCAGTATCTCTGCCAAGAAAACCCCAAATGGGGTCACAAAGAATCAGAAAGGAACCAAGGGGATGCATAGCCCCCTTCATCCCTGTTATACCTGATTACACCAATAAAACTGGTCATTAACATAGTTATATGGCCAGTGGTTTGACCTTCCAACAGTTCAAACATTATCTGGATACAGCTGTTTTTTGCTTACTGATCTTTTCGAATTCAGGATAAGTATATATTCTAATCAAAAGAGAAAGTTTGGTTAGCATCTGATGCTTGTTCATTGGGATCTAATAGACAAATATGGCTTTTTAAGGTTTCATTCAGAGGCAAACAGTATCCCAGATGAAGGAGTTCACCATTCTGCTGCATTCTGGCATGGCCAGACAACATCTAGAGAATTGTGGACACTGCATTTTTAGGAAGGAAATTGAAAAGTCAGTGTGCATTCAGAAGATGTCAAGGCTGGTGAAGAGACTCAAAAACATGTCCTACAAGGCATGGTTGAAGGAATTGGGATGTTTAGCTTGGAGAAGAAAAGACTTGGAGACGCATGTTAACTATCCTGAAGTATTTGACGGACTGTCACGGAAGAGGAATTGGGTGTGTTTTGCTTGGCCCCAAAGGGCAGAACTTAGGACCAAATGGCTGGATGGTGCAAAGAGACCGGTTTTGGTCCAATGAAAGAAAATAAAAATTCATCAAAATTAGAACGGTCCAGAATAACCTCAGGAGAGGTCCATCATCAGGTCTTCAAGGAGAGACAAGATGACCACATGTAAGGGCTACTTTAGAAGGAATTCCAGCTCAGAAATGCTTTTAGTCTTTGAAGTGTCTTCTCACGGCAATTCTATGATTTTTCTAGAAAAAAAAAACAATCCACACTCGGACCTGAGTCACTGAGCAAGAGAAAATATTGGTGCCTACTGACACACATATTATCATCTTCCCAAGGCCAAGCTGGGGAAAATGGGATTAGAGAGCAATTTGTTTAGAAACATTGTTTTGGTTGTTTGGCCTTCATTCTTGAAGAGGACCAATGACATCAGGAAGGTGGTTTCTTGATCTGGGAAGCTTAGTGGTTTCTAAGTGTAATTATTTGCTAACTTTTTCTTGTTGTTCAGTCATTTTTCAGTCATATCTTATTCTTTGTGGATCCATTTGGGTTTTTCTTGGCAGAGATACTGGAATGGTTTGCCATTTCCTTCTCCAGCTCATTTTACAGATCAGGAAACTGAGACAAACAGGGTTAAGTGAGATGCCCAGGGTCACATAACTGGTAAGTGTCTGAGGCCAGATTTGAACTCTAGAAGATGAGTCTTCCTGACTCCAGGCCCTAACTCTGTGCAGTATGGCACCACCTAGCTGCTCCCATGCTAACCTTTACCTGCATTAAAAAGGCCTATCATCCAGCACCAGTGCAAGACACACTTACTAACTGTGTGATCTTGGACAAGTCACTTAACTCCAACTGTCTTTCCTTCCCCCTTTCAAAAAAAAAAAAAGACAAAGCACAACAAGCCATAGAACTGGGTGGTTCTTTTTTGACAGAATTCCCCATCCATATTCCCCCTATCACATGGATCAAGGGACCAGTTGGGAGCTACTGTTCTCATATAATTTTAGCAAGGGCCAGAGTGTGTCAAGTGTCTGAGGCTAGATTTGAACTCAAGTCCTCCTGACTCCAGGGCCAGTGCTGTATTCATGTCTTTCATTCTTGAAGAAGACAATGACACAAGGGAGATGATGACATGACTTGCACTTGACTTTGATTTGAGTTAGGGAAGGCTATGCAAGGTCACCAGCTTCACTTTCTCCTCCAGAGCCATCTGGTCCAGTGACCAAATATTCATCAGGATGTCTGGAGATGGCCCCTGTGGCCTATAAAAAGTAAGGAAGGACAACAAAGAGACCAGATATGCCCTCAAGCCTCACCAACAGTCAAAATAAACAAAGAAGTCTCCTTAAAAGATTCCAGAAGCCACATCTTCTCACTCCTTAAATAACAAAGACCAGGTCTTCCTGGCTCAGTTGCCAATCACTTATTTGCCCCATCACCTCTAGTACAAGAAAATAAGGGCAGATGCTTTAGTAACCAGCTTTTTAGCATGTGGCAGAAACATCCTTTAGGGCCTTTGCAGTACTGTGCAAGTCTAACAGACTTGCTAAATCAGGTATCCTCTAAGTATATACCCACACCCCCAGTTTTTCTCTTATGAAGATCATCTGGTAGAGGATCGTTTGGGTCTGAGTTTCTGCTTATTTATCTTAATGCAATGGCATGCAATCATGCTTCCAAAATTCAGTCACCTTTTGTCCAAATTGGATTTCTCTCAGTTAACTCTAATACCATATTCAGAAGGGTGGAGAGTCTTTCTCTCCCCTCCCTACCACCGCAGTTTGTTCTCCTAATAAGTCTGCCTTAACCAAGGACATTCAGGCTTGGGAACAAGCAGAGACAGGTCTTTGACACCATGTCAAGGCTAAATCAGCCACATCTTAACCTGGCTGAGAGCCCACTCTTAGCTTTCTGGTAAGGGAGCTGGCCAGTTCTGGAGTAAGTAACCATGTAGTGTATAGGTCTGTTAGATGTTAATAGGAAGAGAGAGATTCAACAGCTCTTATCAGTCCAGATCACCATATGCCCACTGCTGGCACAGAGGGAGAAGACTAGGATAAAAGATGCACTAGAAATCAATTCAACAAACCTTTCTTAAATACTGTGTTCCAAGTACTAAGCTAGCACTTTGGCATTGGGGAAACCTATTAAAAGAGACCATCTCTGGCCTCGAAGAGTTAGCAATCATAGGTCATAAATCACAGATTTAGATATAAAACACCCCTTTTACAGATGAGGAAACTGAGGTCTGAGAAGTGAAATGAGTTATAGAGGGTCTCACAGTAAGGGACCAAAGCCAGATTTGAACTGTGGTCTTCCTGACTACCCAGTGAGTATTCTATTCGCTGCAAAGTTTGCCTCTAGGAGGGGTATGTAGTACGTGCATAGATAAGTAAATGTAGGGTAAAGAATGATAGTGAGAAAAGGGGAAAACAGATAAACTAATCAAGGGAAAATGAAAAAGGGGAGAGAGTCCTTTGAGCTGGGAAGAGGGGAGGAGAGGCCAGGAGAAGGGATTAAAGAAGAATTCAAGAAGGAAGTAGAGACTTCCTTAAAGAAGATACGGCTTTGTAAAGTTGCTAATGAGAAAGATAAAATAAAATAAAATAAAAAATAAAGTTGCTAATGAGGAGAATAGCTCTACTAGACTGGAGGAGGGGGAGAGGAAAGCATCGAACAAGCATTTATTAAGCATCTACTATGTGTTAGATAGGGCAGTTAGGTGGCACAGTGGATGAAGTAAGTGCCAGGTCTGGAGGGAGGAAGACCTGGGTTCAAATCTGGCCTCAGACACTTACTAGCTGTGTGACCTTGGGCAAGTCACTTAACTCCGTTTGCCTCAGCTTCCTCATCTGTAAAATGAACTGGAGAAGGAAATGACAAACCATTCTAGTATCTTTGCCAAGAAACCCCCAAATGGGGTCACAGAAAACTGGACACCAATGGAAGGACTCAAGAACAACAAAATGTGTCAGGCACTGGGCTGTCAAGAGTCCCACCATCCTCCCATGTCCACAACCCATGCATCATCCTCACCTCTTTACTCTCTCTCACTGACCCCTCCCTGGCCCAGCGTCCAGTCTATTGCCAAATCCTGTGGATTTTACTGTCCGAGTATCTCTTCCACACACCCTTCCCTCCTCTGACACCACCGCCATTTTGGTGCATGTAGGGCCTCATTACCTCATACCTGGACTATCACCAGTACTTGCTCCTTGGTTCTCCTGCCTCAAGTCTCTTCCCACTTCAGTCTGTCCTCCACTCAGATTCCAAAGTTGTCTTCTTAAATCCAAGGTCTATCCATGTCACCACTACCTCCACTTAGTAAATTCCAATAGTTACCTCTTACCTCCAGGATCAAGTATACAATCCTTGATAAAAGAAAATTTGGTTTTTAAAACCCTTCCTCTCTTTCCAGTCTTCATACAGTTCATTCCATCTACCTATGCTACCATAGGATCCGATGACACTGGCCTCCTTGCTTTTCCCTTGATAAGACATTCCTTTCTGGACTTTTCACTCTTCAGTTCCCATCCCTGGTACATTCTCTCAGCTGGTCTCTACTTCCTGGTTTTCTTCAATTCTCTTTCTTTCTTTTCTTTTTTTGGAGGTAATTGGGATTAAATAATTTGCCCAGGGTCACACAGTTTGAACAGATTTTTTTCACTTAATACTTGCTTTAAAATTTTGTTTTTACATCATGGCTAATATGGAAATATGTTTTGATTTCACATATATGATCGACCACATTTCTTGCCTTCTCAATGTGTGGGGGAGGAGAAGGAGGGAGGGAGGGAATTTGGAACAAGCTTTTTGAAAAATGAATGTTAAAATAAATTAATGAATTGATGAATGAATATATATACATATATACACACACACATACACACACACACAGAAATACAAAGAATGTGAGCTCCTTGAAGGCAGGACCTGAGTTTCATTTCCTTATATCCACTGTGCTTAATACAGTTACCAGCACTTAAATAGTACAAATTAAATGTTCACTAACTCACTACCTGGTGCTAGGTATACACAGACAAAAACAAAATGGTCCCTGCCCAATTCAGAACATGTCTAGCTTAGCTGAAACACAGAGTGAGAAGAAGAGTAATGTGAAATTAAGCTGGGAAGGTAGGTTAGAACCAGATTGTGGCAGATCTTGAATGCCAGGCTAAGGAATTTATATTGTATTCTCTGGGTATCTGGGAACCACAAAAGATTTGACCCGGGAGTGGGCTGGTCTGACCTGTGGCTTAGAAAATATTGGGGCAGCTATGTGCAGAATGACTTGGAGAAGGGAGAGGCCAGAGAACAGGACACAAGTCAAAAGGCCATTCTAATGGTCCAGGGATACAAGCCTGAACTTATATGGTGGCACCAAAAGTGGAGAGAAGGGCTGGGATCAGAAAGTGCTGTAGACCTAGAAGCAACAGGATAAGACTTGTTTGCTAAACTCAATTGGAATTGGCAGCAAGAGAGATTCGCATTCTCCTTATCCCCAGCCTGAGGCTGAGGCTCAGAGCCACTGACCTTAGCTGCCCTCTGCTGCTGAGGTAGCTTTAGTTATCCTGAAAGTTGCCTTTTCTTTCCCTCTTTCACTCTTATGAGGGAGGGAGAGACAGAAGGAACCTGTAGTGAACTTTCAAAACCATCAGGATCCTAACAAAGGATAGTATGGCGACTCCTCACCTCCTTCTCCCACTCTGATAAACATGAAGTTGCTTAACTCCTCCTCTATCTTGATAACATACATTGTATGCTGATTGTTTCCAGGCATAAAATGGGAGCCCAGTCATTACACAGATCATGGGATTAGCCCTCTAAAGGACTTTTATATTCATCTGCTCTCAGCCTATTCATTTTTTCAGATGAGGAAGCTGAGAGAGATGGAGGGAATATCACACAGAGAGTAACTGAGTTGTAATTGAAACCCATGAGTACTTAATCTATGGTCAGAAATTTAACCATGCACTAAATGAATCCCTTAAGAAATGAAGCAACAATTACATCTGCAAAAGTATCTGACTGACATAAGTCCCAGGAATGATTCTGGGCATCAGAAAATAAAGCCTCAAATCATTCTTTTTAGAACATGACCTCATTGTGATGAAATTTTGTTTGGATTTGTTTGTTTGTTTGTTTTATCATAGTATAGGTATCAGTTAGAAGTGGGTAGGGTATAGTCGATATGGCATTGGGTTTAGAGTCAAGGAGGCCTAGGTTCAAATCCTACCTCAGATATCTACTAGCTGTAACCCTGGATAAATAATCCCAGGCCTCATTTTCACCATCAGTAAAATGAAAGGTTTTCAATTACATGATCTCTGAGGTTCTTACTAAGTCATCAAAGAAGAAGATTCCTCACAAAGAGGAAAGCACAGATCCCTTTCAGATTTGTGGGTTTCTATAGATACCAATGAGTATTAATAGTCACTCCGGAATAACTAAAAAATGGTACCAGGTTATAATCTAACTTTTATTTTATGTGCTACTTATTCGATAGAATCTAAATTCTCAAGATAAGGAATTATAACCTTTTTGTTTTCTTCTTCAACACCTGGTACAAGACCTGGCACATAGTAGGGCATTTAAAATGATCAATCTGACTGAAGAGATGAGTTCTATCTAGTTGATTATAATGTAAGAAAACAAGCACATACACAGAGTTAGCTTATAATTAGTTAAAATAGGAGGCTACAATATGGGACTTATGTTGACCTCTCCCACTTTGCCCTGCCCTCCCTAGCTTCTATGTGTGGTAGTCACCTCAGCAATGACCTTGAGCTAATGTCATGGAGAACTTTGTTTTGGTCCTTACTCCAACTAAGGATTCTCTTCCATGCCTTAATATGTTTTGTGATACTTATGCTAGGAAAAAATAATTCCTAGTTGCAATTCTGACATTTTGGATAATTGCCTTACAGCAGGTAAAAATATATATCAAGATAAACTCCTCTGAGGGCCCCCTCACCCTGCTGTGATCAGGTTATAAGACAAAGATTTGGAGATGCTGTCCAAAAGTATAAGGAATGACTCATTTTTCAAAGGCCCATTGCAGATAGATATTTGTGGCATGATTATAAGACATTATGATTTTTCACAGTTCAATATTTTTTATTAGCAAGAATTTTTCTCTCACTCCTACTCGCTCACTAAGAAAAAAGAAAGAGACAGAGAAAAAAAGGAAGTAAGGAAAGAAGGAAGAAAGAAAGAAAGGAAGGAAGGAAGGAAGAAAGAAAGAAAGAAAGAAAGAAAGAAAGAAAGAAAGAAAGAAAGAAAGAAAGAAAGAAAGAAAGAAAGAAAGAAAGAAAGAAAGAAAGGAAGAAAGAAAGAAAGGAAGAAAGGAAGGAAGAAAGGAAGAAAGGAAGGAAGAAAGAAAAAGAAAGGAAGGAAGGAAGGAAGGAAGGAAGGAAGGGAGGGAGGGAGGGAGGAAGGAAGGGAGGGAGGGAGGGAGGGAGGAAGGGAGGAAGGAAGGAAGGAAAACTGAAAATTCTTGCAATAAATTATAGGTATTCATATAAAACAAATTCCCATATTATTCATGCCCAAAATATGTATTCTGAATCATTGGGCCTATACTACTCCATCAGGAGGTAGTTAGCACAATTCACCATCTATACTTTAGAATCACAATTGGTCATTGCATTGATTAGAGTTCTTAAGCATTTCAAAGCTATTTCTTTTAAAAACGTTGTTATTGCAAAAACTGCTATCTTGGTTCTGCTCACTTTGCTCTGCATCACCTCATACAAATGTACCCAAGCTTCTCTAAAATCATCCCTTATGGCACAATAGTATTCCACTACATTCATATATCATAATTTGTTCAGTCATTCTCCAATTAATGCCCCCTTAGTTTCTAGTTCTTTGCCATACTCCTCAAAAAAGAGTTGCTATATTTTTGTATATGTGGATTCTTTTCTTCTTTCTTTGATTTCTTTGAGGTATAGGCTTAGTAAATATTACTTGGTTAAAGGATAGGTGCAATTTAGTAACTTTGGGGGCATAGCTCCAAATTTCTTTCCAGAATGCCTGGCCAGTTCACAGTTACCCCAACATGGTATAACCATGTCTGTTTTCCCGCAGTCCCTCCAACATTTTCCATTTTCCATTTTGGTGAACTTTGCCAATCTGATAGGCATGAAATTGCTTTTTGTTTTTATAGTTATTAATGATTTGGAACATTTTATATGATTATTAATTGTTTGGATTTCTTTAATCAAAAACTGCCCATTCATATCCTTTCCCCATTAATAAATTGGAGGAATGGCTCTTATTCTTATAAACTGGAATCATTTCCTTACATATCTTGGAAATGAGACTTTTTTTTTAAGGAAACTCACTATAAAGGTTTTCCTCACAGTCACCTATTTCCTTTTCCAATTTTAGCTACATTGGTTCTGTTTGTATACAAAATCTTTTTAAATTTTACACAATCAAAATTGTCCATTTTATCTTCTGAGATCCTCTCTATCTTGTTTGGTCATAAATGATCACATAATACATATCACAAGATTACAAGACTGATTTTCTTGTGAACTTGGAAAGTAGCTCAAAAAGAAACTGAGAAATAGTTCTTAGCATTTCTGGTACAATAGCAGCGTTGTTGCAAAAAAAAATGTCCAGCCTCTCAAGGTGACTACTTTGAAGAAAGATGATGCTTACTTGGCTGTCAAAGTTTTTTATGTCCATGTATGGTTGAGAATGTTTCAGTTTTATCACTTCACATTGACCAATCCTATATTAGTTAAAATAGGAGGCTACAATACAGGACTTATGTTGACCAACCCAACAAGTCTCCTTCAATATCAAGTTAAAGTAGATGGAATAACTCCCTTTCCCATCCTATAGAAGCCCCTGAGGTTACAGAGTTTGTAAATTATAAGTTTAAAATTGGGAAAGATGAGACATTAGAGATCACCCAGTCAAGTCTCTGCTTTCCTTTTCCCTTTTAACTTTTTCTCAGCATATAGACCTTGGAGAACAGAGGGCTGAGATCAGGGGGAAGGGATACAGGGTGGCTCACTATGACCAACTCCCAACCAGAGGCAACTTGGCCAGTGAGTAATGTAAAACACAAAACCACACTCTTAGGACCTTCTAGGATCAAATAAGATAATATTTATAAAATGCTTAACACAGTGCCTGACCTATAGTAGCTGCTTAATATATCCTTATTTCCTCCTTCTTTCCCTCTCTCCCTCCCTCCTTCCTTCGTCTCTCTCTCTCTCTCTTTCCCATTATCTTTTCTTCCTTCCTTCCTTCCTTCCTTCCTTCCTTCCTTCCTCCTTGACCTGTGTCTTTTGGGAATATCATTTCTTACAGCCCTTTAAAAATTTCCATGAAGGTAAGGGGAAGAAACTTATTAAATGAAAGTGCTCTCACTGACACTTGAATTTGTGGCAGCTTATCTGACATCCAGAAGAAGCCTGGTATCTAACACATAACTGGTCTCCAAGCCTAGAAGGGTTCAAGTCCTGCCTCTGACACATGCTGGAGGTGTGACTGTAGCCAAGTCACTGGGCAACTCTAAGACTACAAGTTGCAGAAAAGATGCCAACCTGAATTGGCAAAGCAAGTTTCCTCACCCAGGATTTCCCTATACCAATGAAATCACTTGTTCAATCTCTACCCTTTATTTGACAAAGAATTGGCCTGTGCTTTAGAATAGATCCAAACAAAACAATCGTGTTACTAGGGAGTAATGTGAGAGTGGAATAAAATAAAAAGGGAAAGAAGCTGCCCTTCCTTTGACTTTCAATGAAAAGGAATGCATACAACATTATTTATGATCCTTTAATTCAATGCTATATAAATACACTGCCCTGGCTAAATGAATGCAACAAAAATCCTGCTAAATGAAGGGGAAACTCTCTGGAGTGCCATGATTTCCACATTATTACCTATTTTATTGACAGTCTCTGGAAGATTGTGTTGTAGACAAAAACTTCTTTCTAATACGATTCCCCAACTCATCTCAAAATGAAAATAAGCAAGGGTCTGGACAGCATCCAGTAGGAAAGTTAGCAAAAGAATGAGCTGTAACTATTATGGAACAAGCCTTACCTCAGGGTGCCAACATATGGGGAAAGCTTCCTCCCTATAGTGAAAGCTGTATCTACAATCTCTCTCTAGGTCCTCCAAAAGTATAGAGTTCTTCCACCCTTGTGGGACCCTCTGGGTGATAGTCAGCCCCCTCCTAGTGTAATTACACCCATAATTGTCCTTTATTGGCCTTCCCCACCATCCCTAAACCACCAGTCACAATGTCCTTTAAACTGCTTTGCTCTCCCCAGGGGACATGGTCCTGGTTAGACTTTCCATGGGTTATGACTTGAAGCTGATCCATGAATATGGAGAATTTCCCTTTTTCTCATTTATTCTCAGACCAAATTTACTTCTATTAAAAATTCCTAGAAAATGTTTCCCTTTTGTTTCTTCATCACCAAAAAACATGAATTCTACAGCTGAGTAGTTATACTCAAATATACATTCTAAATCTTTGATCCTATAATATCGAATATAAATGACCTTGAGCTGTGAGATGTTGAGGGTCACCAGAAGAGCAATGGAGAGTTTCACAGTAGTCATAAGTATGTTGCAACACATGATCAAGAAATAATTGCTCAAGAGAAGCAGAATGGGGGATTGCAAACAGGGAAATGGTCTACTAGAAAAGAAGATGTATCAGCCATGAAGCAAGAATAAAGGCTAATTAATGGACAACCTAACTGTTTGGTGGACAGCCTGAATCATGGAGGTGCCATATTTGGAAATGACTACAGTATAAAAGCTAAAGGCATCCATAAACTTATTTTTGAAAAGGATATGTACAAGACAAATTGTGATAAATATCTGTTGAATTGCTGATTAGAACGCAGATTTCCCGATTGACTAGTTGGATGACCTTAGCTGCTCTGGATCTCCATTTCCTTGAGTGCAAGAAGGCTGGATAAGCTGACCTTTAAAGCCCCTTCTAGCCCCCACATTCTATGAGTTTGTGGCATCCAGTCATTTGCCTAAGCAATTCCAGAGCATAATAAGATAGTCAAATATCAAAACTCCCATGAAATCCCAGAACTGCATAAAGGAGACAAGCTGCCATGGCAAAACTCCACGCCACTAAGTCCTATTCAAGTTGGAGAGTGTTAATTACACCCTCTTTCCTTTCATTCAGCCAGCAACCCTTTTGAGTCCAAAGATTTGTATAGAAATAAAACATTGCTTTGTGTTTGAAGAGACCCTGGAGAAGGGTAAGTACTCAGTGCCATTTTGTTGTCTGTATGCGCACATCCTGGCTTTCACAGCATGCAAGCCATGTCTTGTTTCCAAACGTTGCCAAATAACATCAAAAGTTCCAGTGGTGCACCTAGTAACCAAATGCAGAAACACACTAAAGTGTGAGAAGTCTATCAGCATTGCTGAGGCCAGTCCTTCCCCAAGGAAGCAGAGGAAGCTCTATTATGGTAGAAAGCAAGGGATGTGTGTATTGGGAGGAAGGGGGGGGTGGAATCTAATTACCATGGTAACTAGCAGGTGCCATACTCACTAGAGCTTCCCCTCCCTATCCCAGTGGGGTCCTAGCCCCTCCTGCAAGCGCCAGAAAGATTCTTGGGGGAGTGGGTGGTGAGGGCAGAAAAAAAACCAGGGGGATCAGTTTCAACCACTTCCCTAAAACAATCAGAAGAGTCCAAGTTAATTATGTCTGTAGTTCTTACCTCCCTGGATTATTGTGAGACTCAAATGAGATAATGTATGTAAACTACTTTTCAAAAACTAATTTATAATTTTTATCATTAGCCATGAAAAGATCATTCTCTCTCTCTCTCCTGTTTCTCTCTCTCTCTCTCTCTCTCTCTCTCTCTCTCTCTCTCTCTCTCTGTGTCTGTCTCTCTCTTATCTACCCCTATAGAATTTAAGTTTCTTGAAAAAAAGGACTATTTCTTTGTGTCTTTGTGTCTCCAGCACTTAAGGCTTAGTGAATGTTTGTCAATAGATAGATGCTAGCTTGCATTTCTATATCTTTTTATTCCATTAAAATCTGGTTCTGTTGCCTCATTGTGGTACCTCATTGAGCCTGGATTCTCAAAACTAACCTATTGGAGGGAAAATTTTGCCAGGCTCTACTAAGCTGGAAAGCCTTGAACCCAACTGGCTATGAAGAGAGGCTCTTCTTCATCTCAAGGACAATCTAGTAAGTTACGGAACAGTTATTTGTAATTCTCGGGGCTAAGGCTGGGGGTAGAATATATGTATTGATGCAATCTCATTTCCTTGAAGTATTAAAATCCATAACCCTTTAAGGTTTATAAATCATTTAGTCCTTTCTAATGTTCTATATTCTTGGCTAGGAAATCATAAAAGAGTTATATGGTTATGCTTGCCAAATCCCCCATATCTTGCAGTACTCTTTTCAAATCTTCTGAAATGGTCTTCACTGGAGTAAAGGTATATTTATTTAAGTATTGGGAACACTGATGAGTGGAGCAGACAAGTCTTGGAAGTAGAAGAGATAATATTCCCCTCTTCACTTCCTACCAACTCATCACTCACCAAGTTTCATTCTTTGGGAAAATCCCTTAAATTGAATATACTCAGTTGGATTGTAGAAAAACTGGTTTGAATTCACCTACTGATCACAGAGAAACTGGGTAAAAAAAAATTCTCTTCTGGTTTCAAACTGGAGGATAATATGAGACAGGAGAAATAGAAGAAATCCAGAGGTAAAGGGATAGATGAAAGGAAGAAAGAAAGGAAGTATGGATGGATAAAAGAAGGGAGGGAGAGAAAGAAAAGGAAGAAGAAAGAAAGAAAGAAAGAAAGAAAGAAAGGAAGAAAGAAAGAAAGAAAGAAAGAGAGAGAGAGAAAGAAGGAAGGAAGGAAGGAAGAAAGAAAGAAAGAAAGAAAGAAAGAAAGAAAGAAAGCAAGAAAGAAAGAAAGAAAGAAAGAAAGAAGAAAGGAAGGAAGAAAGAAAGGAAGAAAGAAGGGTTAAAAAGAGGAAGGAAAGAAGGGAGAAAGAGAAGGGGAGGGGAGGGAAGGAAAGAAAGAAAAAAGAAGGGAGGGGAAAAAAGGAGGAAGGGAGGAAGGGAAGGGGAAGGGAAAGGAAAAGAAGGAAGGGAAGGAGGGAGGAAGGGAGTGATAAAGGAAAGAAGAGAGAGGAAGATTGGGGGTTTTGGGGGGGGTAAAATATCAAAGAAAAGCAATTATCTGGAACCACATAATCTTGTTGGTGGATAAATGGAAACTTGGATTCATTCAGCATGATACTAGTAGTTTTCCAAGTGATCTCAAAGAGCTGATGCACTCATATAGTACCTAACATATCTGAAAAGAAATTTATTCAAACAAGATTTGGGCTCAGGGTTATTATTACTTCTTGTAATGAAAAGCATTGCACGGTGAATAGAAGATCAGCTCAGTGTCAGAGAGATTTGAGTTTGAACCTTATTTCTGCCATTTATTATCAGTACTGTTGTTCAGTCGTGTCCAATTCTTAATGACAACACAGACTATACTGTCCATGGGGTTTTCTTAGCAAAGATACTGTGGGGGATTACCAATTCCTTTTTCAGCGAATTAAAGCAAACATGGGGTAAGCGACTTGCCCAGGGTCACACAACTAGTGAGTACCTGAAGCTGAATCTGAACTCAAGTCTTCCTGACTCCAGGCCCAGTGCTCTATACTTTGTGCAACCTAACTACCTCTATCATCAATGTTACCATAGATAAATCATTTTCCCTGAGTCTCAGGTTTTTTCACATGGAAATTAGGCACAATAATGCCTCTAATACTAACAACACAGAGTTGTTGTGAGATTCAAATGAGATAATGTAGGCAAAGCAACCTTAGAAGCATCATGTACATGTCAGCTATTATTATTGGTGCCAAATTAATGTGATTAATATTATTTATTGGGAATGGGAAACAGAATTCGGAACTATGAAGGAACCTTAGGAAGGTTCATCTAATCCAACTATTTCATTTGACAAATGAGGAAACTTCTGCCCAAAGAGATTGTGACTTACCCAAGGTCATACAGTCAGTCACTACTGATCACTTCCCTGATTTCTGAATTTCTAGATCTGGATAATTTGGTGCCAGGAATAGAAATGTGTCTTCTTCTCTTCCCATAGCACAAAATGGCTCAATGCCCTTCATTTTGTTGCTGCAGGAACCAGGTGGTTGAACACAGGGAGGGAAAAAGCAAGCTGCCAAGTTGTTCTGCCAACTGATGCTTAAAAAAAAAAACAAAAACCTGAGGCTCATTCGCTGACTCTTACACTGACAATAACCACCACTGCCCTAAAAAAAAATCCTACTCTTTCCCCCACTATCACCAAGACTCCTTTTCCTGAATTCAAATCTGGCCTCAGACACTTACTATCTGCGTGACCCTGGGCAAATCACTTAGCCCTGTTTGCTTTAGTTTCCCCATCTGTAAAATGAGCTGGAGAAGGAAATGCTCCAATATCCAACTCCAAATCTTTTCAAAGAAAACCCCAAATGGGGTCACAAAGAGTCAGACATGACTGAAAAACAACTGAACGTCATTTTTTTTTTTAGATTTCAATTGACTTATCTTTTTTTTTCACATTTCTATTTATTTATTTTAGTTTTCAACATCAACTTCCACAAGATTTTGAGTTCCAAATTCCCTTCCTTCCTCTCTCCCCCTTCACTCACTGAGAGAGCAAGCAATTTGACCTAGGTTATACATGTGTAGTCATGCAAACCATTTCCATAATAGTCATGTTGTGAAAGACTTAACTATATCCCTTCATCCTTTCCTGCCCTCCTTTTATTCTATTTTCTCCTTTGACTCTGTCCCTCTTTAAAAGTGTTTGCTTCTGATTGCCCCCTCCCCCAATCTGTTCTCTCTCTATTACCCCCCTTATCCCTTTCCCCCTTCCTTTCTGTAGGATAATATAGATTTCCATATCCAGTTGAGTGTGTATGTTACTCCAATGAGAGTAGGGTTCACTCATTTGCTCTCAACTCCCACTTCTTCCCCTCCACGGTAAAAGGTTTTTCTTACCTCTTTTATGTGAGATAATTTACCCCATTCTACCTCTCTCTTCCTCCTTCTCCCAGTACATTCTTCTTTAAACCCTTAATTTTATTTTTTAGATATCATCCCTTCCTATTCAACTCACCATGTGCCCTCTGTCTATATATATATATATATATATATATATATATATTCCTCCAACTACCCTAACAATGAGAAAGGTCTCATGAGTTACAAATACCATCTTTCCATGTAGGAATGTAAACAATTCAACTTTAATAAGTCCCTTATGATTTTTCTTTCTTCTTTACCTTTTCATGCTTCTTTTGAGTCTTGTATTTTACAGTCAAATTTTCTATTTGGCTCTGGCATCATTAAAACATACAATCAGAAGAAGACAACACATCCAAAACCTCCAAGAAAAAAATATGAATTCATCTTGGGCCATGAAGAGCTCCAAAAAGGATTTTGAAATCAAATTAAGAAAAGTGGAGGAAAAATTGGGAAGAGAAATGAGAATGATACAAGAAAATGATGAAAAATGAGTCAACATGCTAAAAGAGACTCCAAAAATGCTGAATAAAATAACACTTTAAAAAAAATAGCTTAGACTAAATGACAAAAGAGGTCCAAAAAGCCAGTTAGGAGAAGAATGCCTTAAAAAGTAGAATTGGCCAAATGGAAGAGAAAATCAAAAACTCACTGAAGAAAATAATTCCTTCAAAATTAGAATGGAACAAATGGAAGCTAATGACTCTATGAGGAATCCAGAAAATATAAACAAAACCCAAAAACTGAAAAAAAAAAATAGAAGACAATAGGAAAAATCTCATTGGAAAAAACAACTGACCTGGAAAATAGATCCAGGAGAGATAATTTAAAACTTGTTTGACTACCCAAAAGTCATGATCAACAAAATAACTTAGACATCATCATTCAAGAAATTATCAAGGAAAACTGCCCTCATATTCTAGAAACAGAAGGTAAGATAGAAATTGAAAGAATCCATTGATTACCTCCTCAAGAGATCCCAAAAGAAAACTCCTAGGAATATCCTACCCAAATTTCAGAGTTCCCAGGTGAAGGAGAAAATATTGTAAGCAGCCAGAAAGAAACAATGCAAGTATTGTGGAAACAAAATCAGGATAACAAGATTTAGCAGTTTCTACATTAAGGGACTGGAGGGCTTGGAATATGACATTCTGAAGGTCAAAGGAGCTAGGAATAAAACCAAGAATCAACTACCCAGTAAAACTGAGTGTAATCGATGAGGGGGGAAAAGTGGCATTCAATGACATAGAATGAGAGTTTACTGCAAGGAATAATCAGTGACTCTAATGAAGACTTTTTTTTTTGCTTTCCATTATCTAATCACCCTATAGATAATGTCAAGATAGACTTTTCAATGCAGAAAGAAAAATGGGTAAAAATCAGCCTGCAATGTTTTCTTCTTTCTTTGAGAAATTCCTGGCGATGCCTTTCCATGTTTTGTAAATGCCTTCTATCACAAATGTAAGAATACGTGACACACTAACAAAATAGAATTATCCCCACAGCCTCTGGTCTTCTCTGATTTCAATGTGGCTTTCAGAGTCTATAGTGGTAATAGCCTCTTTTCTTGAAACTTTGTCCTGGTGCAAAATCGGAGGGGAAGGCTTGGCTTTCTTGTTGAATCTCTGGTCACAGGACAATGTCCATCCACATTTGCAGGTCCAGTTTGATCAACAGTGGTGCCAAAAAAAGTGCAAAACAGATGACAGATCAGTGTGGCCTAAACTGTGCTCTGAGAAGTTGAGAGGATGCTATTACATAATCTGCAAACAAGGCAGCCTTTGGATCATGAGGAAAGCTCTCCTAAGGGAAAGTTACCTCAGGAGAGATCAGGAAGTAATCAAACTGTATTCAAATACACCACAACACATAATCAACAATGATTAGAAATCATTCACCCTGGAAACAGTTTTCAAACTTCCTGTTAATTGTTCTCTTAACTCTTTGCATTCCATGAGTTTTCTAGGGTTCTTATCAGAACTGGTTAACCTTAGACTCACCCTTGTGAATGTCCTCCTTTTTCAGCAGAGAAAGCTGATACCCAGAGCTGGTTAATCAGTCCTTCCCTCAATAAACACTCATTAAGTGCGCATGCCAAGCATGTTGGGGAACAGGCAAATCACAGTCACTGCCCTCAAGGAACTGACTCTGATGGGGGAGACAAGAGGCAAACAAATCTATGTATACAAGGGATCTAAAGCATAAGTAAGAAATAATGAACAGAGGACAAGCGCCAGAAACAGGAGGGGCTGAGAAAGACTTCAAACACACTGACAGAATTTGGGGACAAAAAGAGTGGGTACTACATTAGAACTTTCTTATTTCACGGGCCTTTATTACTGGAGTAGAAATCACCTATTCCAGTCTAGGATCATTTAGTGTAAGATGGTGTGGTAGAAAAAGAGCTGGTTTGGGAATCAGAAGACCTGGGTTCAAATCCTACGTTCACCAGTTATTTTCTATGTGACCTTAGGCAAGTCACTTTACATTTATAGGCCTCAGTTTTCATGCAGCTTCCAAAGAACCCTTCTGGCTCTAAATCTGTCAACAACAGTAACAAACTTTCTGTCCTATTCCAATGTTATTTCCAAAGATTATTCCTGCTTGGTTTTGTATATAATAAAAATTAAATCTCATGGTCCTCAAAATAGTAATTCCTTTCAATCAATAAACATTTATTAAGTGTCTACTATGTGAAAAGCACTGTGCTAAGCCCTAGGGATACAGAAGGAAGCAAAAGATAGCCCTTGCTTTCCTGGAGCTTACAATCTAATTTGGGAGACAACATGCAAAGAAATATGTACAAAGCAGAGTATATACAAGATAAATAGGAAATACTCAACAGAGGGAAGGCACTGGAATTAAGACAGATTAGGGAAGGCTTCCTGTAGAAGGTGAGATTTCAGTTGAGCCTTAAAAAGAGTGAGGAGAGGGGGATGGATCAACAGTAGTTGGAGCAGAGAAAGGAGAGCATCCCAGGCATTAGGGACAGCTAGGGGACAATGTCAGGAGTAAGAGATGGAGGGCCATGTCCATGGAACAGCCAAGAGTGCCACTGTCGGAGAGTAAGGTATAAGAAGATTGGAAGTCAGAAGGGGACTAAGTCATAAAGAGCTTTGAATGCCAGACAGAGTGTTTTCTATTTGATACTGGAGGCAGTAGGGAACCACCAAAGGTCCTTGAGCAAGGGGGTGACATGATCAGACAGACCTGAATTTTAGGAAAATCACTTTAGTAACTGAATTGAGGATGGACTGAACTGGGGAGAGTTTGAAGAAGACTGTTGCAATAGTCCAGGCCTGAGATGATGAGGATCTGCACCAGGGAGGGGTAGCAATGTCAGAGGAGAAATGGGTTTGTATTCAAGAGATGCTACAAAGGGGAAATCCTGGATGCCTCCTAGGGACTGAAAGAATGGTGTTGCTCTCTACAGTAATAAGGAAGGCAGTAAAAAACATAGCATATCACTGTTGATTTATGTAACTGATTGGCCCTTTCAGCAGTCAGGATCACAAGGACAGATTCCTGCCATGTGAACTGGGGACCAACTAAGAAGAATTTGTTCTAAAAGCAGGTCTTTCTTCAATCACCTAGCATTCAAACTCTCTCTGTTATGGACTGGGTCTAAGAGTTACTTTAAAATTGTTGTTTATTAATTATTGGCTTGTATCCCTCCACCCACTAGTCACTCTCTAGCATATCTAAGCTATTAACGTTCACTTAAACCTTAAATGCACAGCTAAACAATTTAATTAGATTAGAAAAATTACAATCAAGGCAAGGAGAATTAGATACAGGTATCATAGCATGGTGGGTTCCAATTGCTGCTGAACTCCAGCCCCCAAGGGAAAATGTCCCTTTCTGCTCAGACTCCATTTTCTGTCTGACTCCTTAGACGTGGGAGAGTCAACCCAAAGGTTCATTATCTCATCTGAAACTTTCCAGTATCTGAAAGTGGATATGGGAGACAGGCAGTTTGCCTCGTTCTGATTTCCCATACCTCCCCTGGGAAGGGCTGTAGACGATTTCAGTGATGCCTTTGGTCATGGCTATGTGACAAATAGGACAACCAAGGTCTCCAACACTGATCATGATGTTGGGATGCCAGGATCTTGGAAGCCTCTCTGCTCATCAATCAGCCTACTGTACCTGTGTGCCCTACAGTCCCAGCACTGAAAATGGGTCCTACTCAAATACTCCAAAAACTAATTAGCACAGTGGATAGAGAACTCAGCTCCAAATCAGGAAGATCTAAGTTCAAACCTCACCTCGGACAACTGTGTGACCCTGGGCAAGTCACTTAATCTCTGCCTCAGTTTCCTCATCTGTCAAATGGGATGATAATAATAGCACCTACTTCCCAAGATTGTTGTGAGGATCCTGGTGCTGTGTAAATGTCAGCTATTATTAGCTAATATCATTCATCTCTATGGGACACAAATCTAATGCCAATTAGCAGCAAAGGGTAAGCAGGACTGGGTTGCAGCCCAAACTACGCTCACTTTCTCATTCCTCTTCCATGTCTGATCCCATATTGTGTGCATACCACCAGGAAGTCATTTTCAGGACTCTCTCCTAATGAATGCATTCTTTGCTCTAAAGTCTTCTGCAAGATGAGTCCAAAGACAGTATTTGCCTATCCAGACATAGATGTGGTCCCCCCAATTTTTTTTGAGGGAGGATGATTGTACCTTACACTTATAATTAAGAACCACTCCTTGTTACTCTTTTTGACTGCCTCTCCAGGTCCTTGTCCTAACTGGTCACAACAAAGTGAGCACCTCCTCAAAAAAAGTGGGACTATCTGCCCTGATACTCATCTTTACCTCCTACAACAAAATAGTTAGGAAAGTCAAAATCTTTTGCCTATGATAAGCATCACAAACCATTCCAAAGCTTGGAAAAGAACCCTCAACTGGGATACGGACCAAAGCAGGGAGCTCCGCAACACTAGCTCAAGGCCATGATTGAGGGGATCCCCCTATACTCAACTTCCCCCCATGGAAGTTGACAAGAGCAGAGTGACATGGGAGTGTTTGACACAGCACCTCTTCTAGTAGCTTCCTACGTGAACTAACTATGCTTGCTAACTGATACCAGACTCTGCCATTTCTGGTCTGTGGTGACAATTGCAAGTTCTGTGAGTGCCCTCTACATTTGGCAGTCTGGGGCAAATGTCCAGTTTCCACAGGCTAGTTACAGCTTTGGAGGTGTCTTTTTCATTTAAATGAACTAGATAGAGCTCATTGTTTAACTCAGAATCATAAATCTTTGTGGAAAAGAAGTCAATTTATCTTATTCAAATGACTTACTATACATAGGCATTTTGTTAGTCATAAAACCTCTCAAACAAAAGGGATTGACCAAATGACCAATATGGAAATGTTTTGCATGATTGTACATATATAACTTATATCAGATTGCTTTCTGTCTCAGAAAGGAGGAAGAGAAAAGAAGGAAGGATCGAATTTGAAACTTGAAACAGAACAAAAAGAACATTAAAAATTGTGTTTACATGTAACTGGGGGAAACTAAAAAATTATTTTAAAATGTGAGACATTGGAATTATGGACATAAAGAATATTAAAGTTTGAAGGGATCTGAAAGATGAAGGCCCAATCCCTCATTATATCATTATTATTATTATTTTGCATATTTATTAATTGGTGAATTGTAGAATACTACTATCTATTAAAATAATCCCCCTTTTCCAACCACAAAACTATACAAAGCCAGGTATTTTTCATATACTTCAACTAGAACCAATATTGCAATAAGTGAAATACAGAAGCATATGTAAGAATCTGTCTTCTACTAAGCCAAACATTAAAGAAATTTGCAAAGGTATGTAAAACAAAGCCACTCTTCTCAATAATTATTTTTTTCTTTGGAAAAATAGTTATTTTTTAAAAAATCTAATATTATTTACATTAACATGTAATGGGGGGGAGGGGCGCTGCTAGGTGGTACAGTGAATAGAGCACTGGCCCTGGAGTCAGGAGGACCTGAGTTCAAATTTGACCTCAGACACTTAACACAAAAATCTAGCCATGTGACCTTGGGCAAGTCATTTAGTCACTTAACCCCAACTGCCCTCCAAAAAGCAAAAAACAAAAAACATGTAATGGGTTTATTATTGTTACTTTAAAATAATATATCAATGTTTTTTAATTTTGTTTAAATTCTCAGCATAGTAAATGTCAATAGATATAAGCCATATAAACAAAATTCAAGCTAATGAAATAAAATTTCCAGCACAGTTAATATCAATAGATATAATCATATAAACAAAGCAGCTTTCCTAGATGACTTTGCGTTATCATCATGAAATAGAAACATAGAATTTACAGCTGAAAATAATCTAGTCCAACAGAATTATTTTATAGATGAAGACATTGAGACCCAGATGGGGGAAAGGGGAAATTACTTTACTCAAGGTCACAGCGATGGTAAAGTAGCAAAGGAAGAATTTGAACTCAGATTTTTAATGTTTTATTCCAGTTTTTATTACAAATCTAGTGCTCTCTCAATTCTACTTGATTGAATCCAAGTATAATAATACTTCAGTTCTCAATTATATTCCATGATGTAGACTTGGGCTCCAGGCTAGGCTCTGCCATAGGGCACCCAGGGGGCACAGTGGAGAGAGTTCCATGCCTGAAGTTAGGGAAACTCATCTTCCTGTGTTCAAATCTACCCTCAGATACTTGGTATCTATCTGTGTGACCCTAGGCAAGTCACTTAATCCTGTTTGCCTCAGTTTTCTCATCTGTAAAATGAACTGGAAGAGGAAATGGCAAAACTACTCTAGGATCTTTGCCAAGAAAACCCCAAAGGGGGTCACAAAACAGACAGTACTGAACAACAACTGAACTAGATTCAGCCACTCACTATCTGTGGAACCCTGGGCAAGGGCTAATCTCTTTGACCCTCAGTTTCCACAGACTTAGAAAACCCTTAAGAAATGCTTTTTTAATTGCATTGAACTTCCTCACCCGTAAAATATGGGCTTGGAGTAAATATCGTTTAAGTTTTCCTCCAGCTCCTAAATTCTGTGTTTCTGGGTAGATGACATGCATACTCAGTGCTGTGAGACTTCCAACCTTCTATTTCCACTTCACCTTGCAAGAAATTTGGGACTAGGAGACTCAGCTTGCTAGCACTCATGATGCTATCCCTGAACATGGAGGGCACTTGGTGGTAAGAAACTGGGAACATTTTAAGCAAGATAAGAAAACTAAGCAAATGAGTGACTTGGTAGCCTTGTGGAGACCTATAGTATGCCAGCATACCAAATCAGAGCAGGAAATGAGCAGCAGATAAGCCTCTAAGGAAGTACCTTTGAAAGGGGACAAGTCCTTTAATGATTCACCAGTGAGGACAAGCCCTCTAAGGATACAATTGTGATTCATCCCTGCTTCATCCTAAGGGACCCTCATTCATGCTTCCAGAAAACATGCCAGAGGGGAGCCACTCAATGCTTGAGGCTTTCCTTTACAGCTCTTAATATGGTTTGGACACCAGTGGGTCTTGGGGGTTGTTATACTTGGTCTTGTAGAGTCCTTTTGAAGAAATCGTCTTGTAAACCTTGAAGTGAAAAATAGAACAAGAGATAACATTTTCCTGGCTCTAAGACTGTCTTTAGGTGTGCCCCATTATTAATTTCCTTGAGGCTTGTGTATATCTCTCTCAAAAAAAAGATTTAATCTGAACTTATACAACCACATTTACACAGACTCCAGACACAAATAGTTTGCTTTCTAATCTCTTTAAACCCCCCAGGTTGAAAGTTGAATAAACAGTCAAAACTTCAAACCAGGACTCTGCTACTCTTCTACTCACCTCTTCTTTCATTTCTGGCAGCAAAAAAACCCAGGAAAAGAAGACACCAGATGAAAGTGATTTGAAAACCTTTAAATGGCACATGCCTGGACTGGTCGATTATGGAACTATTTTTCTATTATGTCTCCTGTAGAATGTGAATGGAAGTCAGAAGTGAATTCTAGTCTTTCCCTGCAACTAAAAACTTTGTGACCTTGGACAAGGCAATTAGCTGCCCTTTTAGCTTCTCCAACCCATTCTACATAGTACTGGTTCTTGAAGTGGGATCTGAGGACCCCTGGGGATCACCAAGAATATTTCAGTGGTCCATAAGGTCAAAATGGTAGTTCAAAAAAAAAAGATAAAAATAATAAAATGTTTTAATTTTGAATATGGTAAATATCTTATGACCCACATTGGCCCTTGGCACCCCTTTCCTACTTTTATTGTTTAAAACAGCGGCAGCAGCAATAACATTATCAACAACTCCTCTTCTTGGGGATCTTTCTCTTCTCTCTTTTTACTCATCATCTTCCCTAATTCTGGCAAGAAGTAGAATTCTGCCTTTCTCCAGGAAATACTACAATCTTGGCCACCCTCCCCAGTACTGGGTGATTGTTCTCTATCCCCCTCCCCTCCCCCAAAATGCAGTGAACCAGGAGGAGGAGTATGTATAATCCCTGTTTCTCACTGTTGCTTCCAGACCATGGCTTTGCCAACATCACTCAGCAACCTCTCCTCCATCTGTCTCTCTCACCTTGTCCAGGTCTCTAGCATACACACTGATGCTTCATACAGAGTCATTAGACACATTTCCCCCGCCCCCCCTTCCCCATCTTCTTTCTTCCCCCCACCTTAATTATAACTTACTCAGTATGATTCCTACCAGGGATATCCTACCTCTATCTACTCTCTAATTTCTTCCATTGATGGGAGAATTTGGGAGTTGTTGTAGAAAAACTCATGCTCGTGGCCTTGCTCATGGTAAAGATATTAAAGGTTATTCAGTTCAACATAAAATCAACTTTTGGATCTTTCTTCACCTGGTCAAGGATGCAGGGATTTGTCTCACAAGCTCCCCCAGAACAATAGCACCCACCTCCCAGGTTATTTTGAGTATTAAATGAGACAAAATATTAAAAGCATTTAGCATAGTTCCTAGGGCATAAAAGGTGCTTAATAAATCTTTCTCTCCTTCCTTCCTCCCTCCCTCCCTTCCTTCCTTCTTTCCTTCCTTCCTTCCTCCCTCCCTTCCCTCCTTCTTTCCTTCCTTCCTCCCTCCCTTCCTTCCTTCCTTCTTTCCTTCCTTTCTTCCTTCCTTCTTTCCTTCTTTCCTTCCTTCCTTCCTTCCTTCCTTCTTTCCTTCCTTCCTTCCCTCCTTCCTTCCTTTCTTCCTTTCTTCCTTCCTTCTTTCCTTCCTCGTACATCAAAAAGTCAATACAATGTGACTTAATAGCTAGCAAATTGGACTTGGAGTAGGGAAAAGCCTGGGTTTGAATCTTGCTTATCAGATGCATGATTCTGGAAGTCACTTAACCTCTTGAAGCCTCAGCTTCTTTAGTCACAAAATGGGGGTTCTAATGGTTGTACTACCTACTTCAGAACTCATGCAAGAAAAATGCCTCTAAATCTTAAAGCATCACACAGATTTCAGGCACTCTTTACTATCCCCTCCCAGCCCTGAGAGATCTGGGACTTGGCAACATTTCGCCCACCTTCATCCCTAAGCTAGTTCACTGAGTTAGTTGGTGTGACCATCCAAGGACAGAAATCACATTCTGTAAAATGTCTTTACCTTTTCTTTTTTCAAAAAGAAGAGAAAGTAAGTCAGAAGGTCTCTGGCTAATCCCTTAGGAATGTATCTATGGGTTTGAGTCTCTTCCAAATTGTTATAGAACAGTATGGGTGGCTCTTACATTTAGGAGTCCCTGAGGGCACGAAGATGGTCCAGAAGTTTTTGTTCTGGCAAAGGCTGCCATGAAAATCATAGCACTGTCTGGCTCTCCTTCCATCCTAGCTCTGGGAGCCTATAGAACAATCTCTATTGAAGACAAGCCTAGAGGATGTGTTTCAGGCTGGAGTGGCTGTAGAAGTTGGGTCACTGCCCCACTGATGGTCAGGATGTCTTGTAAGAGCTCAAGTCCATTTGAGTTTCCTCCCTAGCTCACTAAGGAGAAGGAAGCCCACCACCCTCCAGAAGGAAAAGACTCTTGGGGAGCTGAGGTCAGTTTTTTTGTCTTCCCAGTCAATCAATCAACATACATTTTGTAAGTGTCTACTATGTGCCAGGGGGTATGGTAAGCACTAGAGATACAAAGACAAAAGTGAAATGTCCCCTATTCTCAAGGAGATTAAATTCTAATGGGGGGAAAAACATGAACACACGCATATATTATATATACATATGTGTGTACATATATACAATATGTATGTATAATGTACATATATACACACGTATATATACATGCATACATATGCACACAACATAAATGCAAGGCACTTTGGGAGAGAGGATGCTAACAATTGGAAGGATCAAGAAAGGCTTCACAGAAAAGTTCTTCATCTGAATCTTGAAAAGAAACCAGGGATTCTGAGAGATGAATGTGATGCAGGAGTTCAGGCCAAGCACGAGAGAGAGAAAAGGAGAGCAGAGATGGAACTTTGTGTATTAGGTGTAGAAAGTAGGCCAGTTTGGCTGAACTATAGACTATTTGGAAGTGTGAGAAGAAAGGAAAAGTTAGAAGCAGCCAGGTTGTGAAGAGATTTGGTTGTTGTCGTTCACCCTTAAAGAGGATCAAAATGACATCACTATGTTAGAGTCAAGTTACAATGCATCCACATTGATCAGACCAACATGAGCTCAGTATGCTCTACTACAGGTTGGGCACAAGTAGTCCATGTGAACATTTGGGGTGGATTCTCCAAATTTGCGCATCCTGCATTTCCTTTGAGCTGTTTCAATTCTGCTTTGTTCATAGAATACAGCACCTTCTCTGATGTGGACAAGCTCTGTCCACTGTGTGGTCCTGCACCAGTATGTCCCATGTCACACAATCAATTCCAAAATTCTTGAGAGTGTCCTTGTATCACTTCTGACCACCATGTGAATGCTTGCCCTGTGTGAGTTCTCCATAAAAACATCTTTTTGACTAGCTTATATTTTATATTCAAACAACATGGCCAGTCCATCAGAGCTATACTCTCTGAAGCAGAATTTGAATGCTTGGCAGTTTAATTCAAGAAAGGACCTCAGTATCTAGCACCTTATCTTGCCAGGTGATCCTCAGAATCTTCCTAAGACAATTCAAAATGGAAGTGATTCAGTTTCCTGGTATGACGTTGGTAGACTGTCCAAGTTTCACAAGCATACAACAATGAGGTCAGCACAATATCTCTACAGATCTTCAGTTTGGTAGTCAGTCTAATACCTATTCTCTCCCACACTTTTCCTTCAGAGCCTCCCAAACACTGAACTAGCTCTGACAATGTGTGCACATCAACCTCATTAGCAATGTGTGATGAGGTATAGGCTCTGGGACCCCCCCCCACTTTTGAGCTCTACTTGAATCTTTGAGGTACATACTCTGGGAAACCTCTTGAAGTCTGATTGAATCTTCAGGAGGCATTTGCAGAGGCCATAGATATTTCATTGTGGCTGGGCCCAAACCTGTTGCTGGCCTGGCCCTTCATTGTCCATCTGCTTCCCACCCTTGAGCCTATCAAAATATCAATCCACTCTTGCATTGACCTCATTAACTCCTCCTGAAGACCCTCTCCAGGCTCCTTCTCTAAACCACCCCTAGATTCCTCTGTATATAAGACCCCATCTTCGAAGCCTCCATCTGTGTGAAAGCACCTTGGAATAGCTTAGCACAGACTTACTCTGTGTGGACTTGAACTTTCAATAAACTTTACTTTTTCCTTGGCTGAGAAGACTTGAGTGGAATTCTTTCCGCAGGACCCAGCATGTTAGTATTTTGGGGTCTCAGGCAGCCCTAACCCTCTTTGGGCACCCTCTTCATGTGTACATCCCTGGAAAGTACACTACCAAAGCGAGTGAACTTATCCATAGCATTCAAAACTTCTCTATTTGCTGTAAATGATGGTTCCACCTATGGATAGTGTGGTGGTGGCTGATGAAGCACCTGTGTTTTCTTGGTGCTAATTGTTAGGCCAAAATTAGCACAAGCAGCAGAGAATTGATACATATTTTGTTGCATCTCAGCCTCAGAGACTACAATGAGTTCACAATTATCTTTGAACAGAAAATCAGACAAAGGAATTAAATTAATTTTAATAATAGTAATATTTAACAATAATAATAATAAACTAAATATAGCTGATCCTAGAGGTAATAGAAAATCCTGATGGCTTATTAAGGAGGGGAGTGGGACATAAATAGACCAGTGCTTTAGGAGAATCACTTTGGGAATTGAATGGAAGATGGATTGGAAGGAGGGAGATTTGCTGCAGGGAAACCAAATTGGAAGGCTATTGTAATAGGACAGGGAAGAAATGATAAAGATGCAAGTTAAGGTAAGGGCCATATAGAGAGAAGGAAATATCTGCGGAAGATGTTAGGAGATATTAATGACATGTTTTGGCAACTAAATGAATATGGGCATGAGAAGAGTGAGGGTAAGAGTGAGGTGTTAAGGATGACAGGGATATCATGAACCTGGGTAACTAGAAATTTGGCTGTGTTCCCAACAGTAATGGGGACGGATTTGGGAGGAAAGATCATCCTTAGTTCTGTTTTTCACTTGGTGGGTTTGAGATGCCTATGGGACATCCATTTTGAAATTTCAAATAGGCACCTGGGGATCTGAGATTGAATTCAGCTCGGAAGAGAGATCAGCAGTAGATCTGGGGCTTATCTGCATAGACATGAAATCAGACTATGGGAGCTAGTGATGAGGTAATGAGGTAAGAAAATGCAACAAAAGGAGAAGAGGGCCTCACTTGGGTGAAACCTTAAGGTACACCCACAGGCATGGAATATCAGGGGTGGGGAAGCTGGGGCCTCGAGGCCATGGGGGCCCTCTAGGGCCTCACATGTGGCCCTTTGACTGGCTCCAAATTTCACAAGGATCTGAAGTCTGGATTCAGTCAAAGGGCCCCACTTGAGGCCCTAGAGGGCCACATGTGACCTCTAGGCCCTAAGTTCCACACCTCTGGAATAGATAATGATCTAGCAAAAAAGACTGAAAAGGAGCCATCAGAGAAATAAAAGAGAATCAAAACAGAGCCCCGTCATTAAAACTCAGAGTGAAGAGAGTCTTAAATAAGAAAGTGGTTAACCATATAGAAGCCGGAGAAAAATTAAGAGAAATAAGGACTAAGAAAGGCCACTTAACCATAAACTGCAATAATAAGGTACAATGGATAGCAAGCCAAAACTGGAGTCAGGAAAACTTGAGTTCAAATCCAGCCTCAGAAACTTACCTGCTATGTGACCCCAACACCTGCTTTAGCTGCCTTCATGGCTGTCTGAACAAATTGTTCTTATCTGTCCATTCCACCGGGGGAAGTGTGCTTGGGGTGGACATTCCCCTAATTCAACAATGTTGTTTGTTTACTCTCAACCTGATTTAGCCCATCTGCTGAGAGGGTTTTCCGGGGTGTGGTCTCTGCCCATGCTACAGCTTCTGGAGCCACAGGTGAGAGACTTAAAAGAAAGTGGACAGTCTTAGAAGAGAGTTAAGAGGAAAGTAAGGGGTGACTTTTTCAAGGAATTTGTGTAAGAAAGGAAGAAGAGACATAACATGGTAACTAGAGGGTTCTGTGGTGATGGTTGTTAAGGATGGGGGAGATTTCAGCAAGTTTGCCAGCTGCCTGGAAGGAACCTAAAGAAAACAAGAGATAGGAAGTTTAGAAAACCAATAAGGGCTGAATTTTTGAAGAGGCTTTGAGGGGATGGAATCTAAGGTACATATAAGGAAGTTGGACTTGTGAGGAAAAGGGCCACTTCTGCATCGGCGACCAAGGGAGTAAAGAGTGGGAAGTATTGTCAAGTAGTTCTGAGACAAGGAGAAAAGGCAAAGAGGCGGCTCAGGGGGAATGGCCTTAATTTTCTCTGTAATGAATATGTTGAGCTCCTCAGCTGAGGGGCAGGGGGTTGGGGAGGAGGGGTGTGGCAGGAGGCTAGAGTAAAGAAGTTTGGAAAAAACAGTGAATAGATAGAAAATCTCTTACTTAGTGAGAAGGAAAAGTTTTATCTGGCCTGAAGTGAGTGCTCAACTGAGATTAGATAACAAAGTTGTAGCTCAGTTCTTTAACTTCCTCCTGATCATTTCAGCAGAGAAAGAAGGTGGAAGCAATCCTAGATAGTGGGACTTGGCCAGGCAGGCCAAAGAAAGAAGAAAGTCCTTTAATATCCACAAGTGACACTGATGTGATTTACCCAAAGAGGGTTAGGGTTGCCTGAGACCCCCAAATACCAACATGCCAGGTCCTGCTGAAAGAATTTCACTTAAGTCTTCTCAACCAAAGAAAAGTAAAGTTCATTAAAAGTTCACCATATGGGGTAGACTCTTAAGGAGCCAGTCTATGTGAGGTCATTCTATGGCTCTTTCACAGAGCAAGTCCATGCTATGGTATTCTATAGCACTCTCACACCACATGGAGAGAAGATGGAATTCTTATATACAGAGGAATCTAGAGGTGGTCTAGAGTAGGAGTTTCGGGAGGGTCTTCAAGAGGAGTTAATGAGGTCAGTGCAAGAGTGGATTGATATTTTGATGGGCTCAAGGGTGGGAAGCATATGGACAATGGAGGGCCAGGTTAGTAACAGAGGTTAGGGCCCAGCCACAATGAAATACTTATGACCTCTGCAAATGCCTCATCAAGTGGGAAGATTCAGACTTCAAAGGGTTTCTCAGAGCCTGTACCTCAAAGATTCAAAGAGAGCTCAAGGGGGCTCCCAGAGCCTACACCTCATCAACACCAGTGACCCTGAAACCAAATTGGACTCTAGGAATGTAGACTGGTCTTTGGTAATGGTCCATGATATGCCACTAAGTCTCAACTCCAGTCACCTCACTCAGTCCAAGGCCATAATTATTGCTGCATGCACCTAAGATACTCCTTCTGCCATGATGAAATTCAAGGTATGTCAAGCATTACTCCCCCCATTTCAACTGAAAAACCTTTTACTGACACTGAGCTCAATAGTATTACCAGCTCCTTCCTCCTAAGAGTTCTGAAACTCATAAATGATAGGAAGAAAATGAAAGGAAAAACAAACATGAAGGAAAGAAAATGGAGGGATGTTAAGGGTGGAGAAAGGATTTGAAACCTGATTTTCTGCCTGAGTGTGAGAGGCAGAATTTACACAAGTCCATACAGGTACCAAGAAACGTGTCAACCACACCCCCACAGAAGCAAAGGAAGGTGTTTTCTGTGCAGTTCATGTATAGCCTGTGGAGCAAAAACGGATCAGGCAGGACATTTTTTGCATATGATCTCTGAGTCTCCAGTGTATTCTCCTTTGTTGTACCTGGCAATTTCATTACTTCAAAATCAGCAGCCAAAATACCTTTGAAAAGGGTGTGTTTTTGAAAGAATACAAAATTTTAACTCTCAGACTGAATCTGGGCAGAAATCATATTTCAAAGGGAATTCCAAGTCCTTGGTAAGAATTTCCATTGCCCTCTGAGTATCTGTGGGGTTTGTTTCTCTTACTCAGCCCTGCTGATCCACCTATTAAGGCACAGGGAAATCATGCTGTTACTTATGATAACCCAGTCCTGAATTGTCTTGGGCCTTTTGTTTCTGTGGACAAAGGTCAAACAGCTTTTCCCGGTTCAGAGCTCATCTTCCCCACTGGGGGTGCCAGTCCATAAGCAGTGAGTTCTTTTCAGGGACATACCTCTGCATTCTTTAAATTCAATTTTTGGGTGTTTGAAGTATTTAAAGAAGAAATGGAGCACAAATGTAGAAATAGCCCTTTTCTCCCCCACTGCTTTAGACCTTTGTCAGTTTAAGTAATGAATTTTCAGGCACTAAAGCAACCTCCAGACTTCTTAGATAAACTCTGTCCTGATGGTAATTGGTCCTGCTTAGAAAGCCCTTGGGTGTATTTCCAGGCCTAGCAGAAAATAATATATTCTATGCAAATTTGCACTGGCCTTACTCATTTATCACTGTCACATGTCAAGGTTTATTATATCCACTAATCCTAACTGCCCTGAGGTGCAACAAGAACTCTTCAAGACAAATGAATGAAGAATGTCAGTCATAACTGACTCTAAGTAGGTAGAGAGCATGTAGTGTGATTTGAAACGCCACCGTGAGACCGTATTTACCCTATGGTGGCTCCCCTAGAGAGCACAGAATAGTGGAATGAACCCTGAGTTTAGTCAGAGAATTTTAATTGAAAACCAAGCTCTAGGTTTGGGCAAGTCACATTACCTCCTTGACAGTTGGTCTCCTCATCTGTTAAATACGATTGGATTAGATCAGCAAGTCTGAGACTCTTGGTTTAAAAGAGTATTTTTTTGATACCTGTATTTCGACATAATTGGTTTCTCCTGTAACCTGAAGCATTTTATTTTATTCATTTAACGACATTATTCTGAGAAAGAATACATAGCTTTCACCAGGCTGTCAAAGGAGTCCATGACACACACAAAAAAAACTTAAGAACTTCCAAACTGGGTGATCTCTAAGGCTCTTTTCAGTTCTGAATCCGTGGTCCTAAGTATCCCAAAAGTCACACCCTTTGAATCAACCCCTCAGTGACAGCAAGACAATTCCAGAGAAACAGTACTAGTCTAGGAAGCAAAGACCTAGGTTCCACCTCTGCATCTGGTCTTAATCTGTGAATTTGGATATGACAATTTCAGGTTGCCCATCTTTATAATGAAAAGGTTGAACGTGCCAACCCCAGAACAGACTATGCTTTACATCCCATCTAACAATCCACCCTGGCCCACTTTCTGCCACCTACCTTTCTTTCACAAAGTACCCTTTTCCCCACACCACTCCTACCTTTCTTTCTCCTTTTTGCTTTGGGAACAATAATTAACTTATTTTTGCTTCTGGAAAAGGTGTGAGAAGAGCCTTTTCTGACTCTACTTACCATCCTGTGAGTCATTTCCCAGATCATTGCCTGGTCACCACTTCTTTATCTGTATCATATAGCCCTGCTAAAATGTATAAGAGAGCTAGGTGGCACAGAGGATAGAGTGCCAGGCCTGTAGTCAGGAAGACTCATTTTCCTGAGTTCAAATCTAGCCTCAGACACTTATTAGCTGTGTGACCCTGAGCAAGTCACTTAACCCTTTTTGCCTTGGTTTTCTCATCTATAAAATAAGCTGGAGAAGGAAATGGCAAACTACTCCAGTATCTCTGCCAAGAAAAACCCAAATGGGTCATGAACAGTCAGACACGATTGAAAAAGCAACTGAACAAACATATTCATATGTAAACTTTTGCATTTGCCTAGTACTTGGTACATACAGTAACAAGGGCTTAATAAATGCTTCCATTCACTTTGAAGTTTTTACCTTTAAAATTCTATTGTCTATGGGAAAGGAATGCAGATCCTTTCTCACTTTCCCCTTTAGCGCCTTAACATGGACTGCTTCTTCAGATGGGCTAATTAGCACCTCAGAAGGCACAAAGAACCTAAGCATCACAATTTATAGACATGTGAAGAAATGTTCTAAATCATTATTGATTAGAGAAATGCAAATTAAAACAACCTTAAGATGACATTTTACACCTATCAGATTGACTAAAATGATTGAAGGGAAAAGTGACAAATGTTGGAGGGGATGTGAAAAAACTGGGACAGTAAGTGATTGTTGGTAGAACTGTCAACTGATTCAACCATTTTGGAGAGCAATCTGGAATTATACCCAATCTGGATTTATTGTGTCTTCTGCCTCTACTCCTACCCCATCCACACCCACTAAGTTGTAAATTCCTTAAGTGCGGGGCCTATATACCTGCACCTGTATCCTCAATGATGAGCCCAGTGTATCACATTTAATAATGCTTAGTAACTGAGATAAGAGATTAATAAATATTGAACCGAATAAAACAAGAAGCATAATTCAAATGCAATGTAGATATACTTGGAATAGCAGAACTCTTTGGACAAAATCTTTGGTGGGGAGGGGAAAGCTGGTGATGGTGGTAGTCCTTCATTCTCAAAAAGAACCAATGAATGACATTGTGAGGGTAATGGATTTAAGTGAGGCAGGGCTGCTCAGAGTTGGTGGGGGTATTTCATCCTTGAGCTTTTCTCTCTCCAGGCTATTAGGGATTATTTTAGTAGAAATAATGATAGAATAACAAAAAAATAAACTTTATTGAGAACTAAACTCAAGTATCAATAGTCTCCAGCTATGGTTAAGCAATCTCGAAGAATTTGTTATACGATCTGCAATGGTTCCAAAGAACTTTGTGGCTCATATGTCTGTTTTATTCAACTCGAATAGACAAATGCTTGCTAAATGCCAGATTAATTTTGCATTGTTGAGAGACAAAGCAATCATGAGATCACAGATATCAAACAGAAAGAGGCCATCAAACCCAAAATCCTTGATTTTACAGATGAGGAACCTGAGACCTACCAAGAGTAAATAACTTGTCCAAGATCACACAGGATTTGAACCCAGGCTCTCTAACTCCAAATCCAGTCCTCATTCCACTGTTGTCTACTGCCTGAAATCAACAGGAAATCCTTAAACAAAGCTGAATGAATCCAAACTAGAAGAGTTCTACCAAAGACCCCATGACAGTGGGAGCAAGGCCCTATTTGACTAGTACTCTCAATCCCCATAACAACAGCAAAACACCCCCAAACATGTATTAAGCACCTACTACCTGTGAAAGACACTGAGAAGATGAAGACCAAGAAAATCAACCCTCCCCCCCAAAAAAACCTGTCCCCAAGCAGGTTTATATTCTAATCTATTAATTACATTAGTAGATTAATATAGTATAATCTGTATTAACCAATGTTAGGCTTAAAGGGATTACAACTCACTCAGCCAAACCGCCTCATTTTACAATATGAAAAAAATGAGGTCCAACAAAAGGCTAAGTCACTTAGTGCCCAAGGTCATTTCCTTGGTAGTAAGAGAGCTGGGATGAGAAAACTTTCCCAGAATCCTTTCAACTACATCTACAGGATTGTGTTTCACAGCGATTTCTTTTTTCCTTAAAGGGACTTAAGGATAGAGGGGTGGGGTTATCAATTAACTGCTATCTGGAGGTAAGGATACTAAGTTGAATCATTTAATGATGAGGACCTATTGAATCTGTATTTTCATTAGAATTCGATCCTTGACCAACATCCCTCTACTCCTGCTCATATTCATCTTAGACCTACATAGAAGCTGCTATGAATAACCTCAAAAACTGCAAGCTTTCCAGTAAGACCAATATGTTCTCTATATTTTACATTTTTCCTATTAATGTATTTTAGTATCTGGCTGACGTGCCTCGTGCTACCACAGAGTTGGCAATAACATAAGCAATACTTTTTTTATCTCCTTTTCAACCACATAACCATATTCATCTCTTGTACAAGGAATATTTATTCTGCCTGGTGAAGTCTTTTCATTGTAGATGGTGAGGGGAAGGGAAGGTTCACTTTTGTTTTATGTCTGAAGCCAGAGAAACAAGACGAACCGAATTACCTTCCCTGGAATGGTCCCTTTTGGGAGGATTTTGTAAAAGTGATGGGTTTAAATTTCAAGCCCATTGCTTTGGAGAAAGCTGCATCTGCTAGAGAGTCCTGAGCAGCAAGCTGCCTCTTTGGAAGTGGTCCTCCTGCCAAATTTAAATCCTGTCAATCCAGGACACAGATCTGAGGATTGGGGAGTACAAGGGGCAGAGGGGGAGGGGAGGGAAAGGGAGAGACAAAGAGAGAAGAGGGGGAGAGAGAGAGAGAGAGAGACAGAGAGAGAGAGAGAGAGACAGAGAGAGAGAGACAGAGAGAGAGAGAGAGAGAGAGAGAAGGAGGAGGAGAAGGAGGAGGAGGAGGAAGAAGAAGAAGAAGAAGGAAGAGGAGGGACAAAGGGAGATGTACACACAAAGACAGAAAAAGAGAGAGAGAAGGAGGGACAAAGGGAGATACAGAGAGAGAAAGAGAGAGAAAGAGAAAGAGAGAGAGAGAGAGAGAGAGAGAGAGAGAGAGAGAGAGAGAGAGAGACTTGGACAGTCCTAGAATCCTTTGATTTCTTTTTTTCCCCTTTGGTTCAGTTCTTTGGATGCCAGTCAATCCAAGACAGCTGGCGTCTTAGGCAAGACTTAGTAGGGCAAGTTAAAATCCTGGCAGCAGACACTCAGCACTTCATCTGCACCCACAAGGCATAAAGGGTTGTTTGAACGTGACCTTAAGCATCACTGCTCAGTCTGCCTTTTCATTTATATACATTATCCATTTGCATCCTCCAAAAGATAATAGATGGATCTTTGTTTTTTTTTCTTCTTGGCAACCCAATACAAACAGAACATTTCCCTTTGGGGTTGTGGAGATGGTGATCATTATTTCTGATTAAAGATAAATTTATTCTTATCATGAGCACAACCACAGATCCATTTTTCAGTTATTTACTATAAGACTATGTATGGACCCAGCTGTTAGATACCAATATGTTTAATTAATAGTGTGTGCATCACGGCTGGTAGGTGTACTGCTTCAAGCTGAGAACTCATTGGCTCTCATTAGCTAAGCAGATTTGGGAAGTTGGGGTACTTGGCTGGGTTGCAGTCGTGGAGAAGCCAGACACAGCAGGAAGTGGTATGTGCAGGGCCATAGACTGTCCATGGCTTTCCTAGTAGGTATTGAAACAGTTGTCCTTTCTGCTTTGTAAATGGTTTAGTGTTCCTAAAGAGGAATTATGCCTGGATCCTGATAGAACTCATGAAACTAAATGTCTTTTGGCAGGAGTGTGCAGGTATATGTTTAATAACTGACTCTGGGGTAGGGCTGGGGAGGAAGGATATGTCTATGACACACTTTTAAGTTTAATTTGCATTGCTAACGTTTTATCCATCACTTTCTTAAATTTGAACAATCCATAAAATAATGAATCAAGTCCTGATGGCAGTATTTGCCCATTTCCAAGCTAAAAGGGCTCACACTAGACATGTAAGAATTGTCTGGAGGATGCTGTTTTGATCTGAGTCTAGCGCATCCCTGCTTTTTGGTGATCATCAGTGACTGGTCATGTAAAAAAAAGTTCACTTAAGTAGCTTTTATGATTTTTAAAGGAACTGTTTTTAATACCTGATCTATTCTGACAATTTCTATGCTGTCAAATATCTTTTCAATATTTGGAAGCAATCAGGTAATTGAATTCTTCAGTTTTCATGTGAATACTTGGGACTCTACAGATATAGTCAATACCTGTTATGTAATTCTGAATTCAGATGATTGACCCCCTAATGATCCCAAATTAATATTATCTTTATTCCCAATTTTTCAGATGAAGAAATTGAAGAGAATATAAAAATATGTTTTGTATGACTTTATATGTATGATGAGTATTATAATTTTTTGTCTTCTGAATTGGCTGGGGAAGAATGGAGGGAAAGAGAACATTTGGAACTTAAAATAAAATAAAATAAAATAAAAAATTTAAAAGAGACTGAAGAGGAAGGATATTATGTAATTTTTCTGTAACCAACTACCAGAAAATATTTGAAACAGGAAGAAAATCCTCTAGTCCCTACCTACCTGTTCTCTACTGGAGTCTAGCTTTCCTCTCCTTTGAGGAAGAAGGGAGGAATGTAAAAGTAGCACTTAAAGATGTGTTCACAGAAACACTTAGAATGTACATTATTTCAGAATTTGTGGGAATCCATGGGCAAAGATGACATGGATACTGAAGACCTAGAGACATGACAATCTGTATTATCAAAGTAAGTTTAGTTCAATCAAAGAATTCCATGAGCATCTACAATGTACCTATCATTTTATTAAACACTGTGAAGAATTTAAAAAATATGGCTACTGCCCTCAAGGGGTTTGCAATTTAATTGGAGATATGAGACAGGCACACAGATCCAGTAATTAATGATGTAGTCAATACCCTAGATGATTAAACATTTTTTAAAATTAGTATAAAAAGATAGGAAAGATTAATATAGGCCAAGGTAGCCCTTCATGAAGGAGACTAGACATTAAAGACTGAGGAATGGGTAGGATTTCAATAGGATAGAGATGACCCTTCTAAGTAAAAGTGACACTGGTACCTGACTGTCACAGAGATCTTGAGCTGGAGAGTAGCAAGACATCATTTTGGATAGGTAAGGGAGACTGAAATGATGGAGTGCCTTGACAATCAGAGTGAAGAATCTGGACTTAGTTTGGTCTTGTGTGCATGAGATGTCAAGTGTGTTTGATCAGGTAAGTTATTCAATGGCAGTGAAGATATAGGATGATATGAGGAAGACAGAGAACGAAGTCAGGGAGAAAAGTTACAAAGCAAAAATCTACTCATGAGGTAGTGAGAGTAGGGATTGGGTAACAGCAATGGAGTGGAAAGGAAAGGTTGTATACAAGGGAGCTTTCAAAGCTAATAGCAAAATGTGATGACTTATTACATAGGAGCAGTGAAGGAAAGAAAGGAATAGGACATTATTCTAAGGTTTTAAAACAATGGGACTAGAGAAATGCTTTTCCCATGGACAGAGCTAGGACAAGTAGAAAGAGACAGTTTGGGGAGGAGGAAATGAAAATGAGTTCTCTTCTGAGTAGGTCAAGTTTAAAATCACATTATAGACGGCAATCATGATCTCAGATAAAGCAAAAGCAAAAATAGAGCTAATTCAAAGAAATAATCGGGGAAACTACATTTTACTAAAAAGGTACCAATGATAATGTAAGAGTGAAAAAAGAATACAGCAAATTTCTCTAATAAAGGTCTCATTTTTCAAATATATGCTGAGTATAGAACAAAGTCAAATTCATAAAAAATAAGAGCCATTCTCCAATTGATGAGTGATCAAAGGATATGAACACGTTGTTTTGGGGAGAAAAAAATTCAAGCTATCTATAGTCATGTAAAAAACTGTTCTAAATCACTGCCAGTAAAATGAAGGCAAATTAAAACAATTCTGAGGTACTACTTCATATCTTTTAGAAATGAAGGAATGAGGGAAAATAAGTACATTAATGAATGGTTGGTGAAATAATGAGCTGGTTCAACCATTCTAAAAAGCAATCTGGACCTTATATAAAACTGTGCATACTTTGATCCAACAATACTACTACTAGATCTGTACTCCAGCGATCAAAGGAAAAGAACCTATATATACACATATTTATGGTGGCAAAGAATTGGAAATTGAAGGGATGCTCTTGTGGCATATACTTGTGATGGAATACTATTGGCTATAAGAAATGATAAGGGAGAAAGAAAAAGATGGCAAGATCCATATGAACAGATGCAAAGTGAAGTGAGGAGGAACCTAAAGATCAATTACAACTTGGCTACTCCAAACAATATTATGATACAAGACAATTCCAAAGGACTTATAATGAAAAAAATGTTCTCCACCTGCAGAGAAAGAACTGATAAACTCTGAGTGCAAATTGAACTATGATTTTCTCTATTTTTTTTGGTGATATTATGGAAATATGTTTTGCATGATTTCACAAATATAATTGATATATTGGAGTGGATAGCAGAAAAAAGAGAATCTGGACTCAAAATTTTAAAGGAAAATTATGTCTAAAATAAATAAATTAGAAAAAGATCACTTGTGAGGGAACTAAGAGAAAATACATTGAGTGAACTGGAAAAGGTGAGCCATCCTTTATTAGGATTAAAAAGTCTGAATCCCCAGCTGTGTTGATGGAAAAAAATGCTAAGAGGGCAGTTGTGCCTACTTGGACTTTGAATGACCAGTGTTCATTTTCAAACTGGGAGCTCTACTGGTATAAAGCCTTCCTGACATGAATCTATTGCCTCCTTGCCCAGGGACGTTCCTGCCATTGGCATCTTCTGCACCCTGCTCTTTGCCCACTTCCCAGACAAATACAGAGGGCAGAATTTCAGGGCAGCACACAGCTTCCAATAATAATAGATAGACTGTGCTGAAATTGTTGCTCACAGCTTTTAAGGTCACTTTGCAGTTTTCAGCCCTGGTAAGGACCCTATGACCTAATTAGAGGTTAGAGGTGGGAATCAGGGTTATTGGAAAGGAGGAAAAAAATGCAGGCTGGCTACATTTTTGCTTTAAGTCCTAAAGCAATCCTTCTATAACCAACCTCTCTTCTTGAGGCTTGAGGCCAGAGAGAGGTGTTTTCTCATAGTGTCATTTTCAAGCTCACTGAGAGAAATTGGCCTCTGGTCTCCCTGTGGCTATGGAGGAGACTTCTTTGTGTAGCTATGTCTCTAAGTGAATGCCTTACAACAGCAGACAACATGATACCGCATGAGGCTAGCCTTCAGGGAAACAGGGTGCTTTCACTAATGAAGATCTGTGATTGTGGCTGACTCACCTCACATTTATGGGCCTTCATTTCCTTCTCTGTAAGATGAAGGCTTTTTTTTAAAAAAAATGTTTGTTTTT
This sequence comes from Pseudocheirus occidentalis, assembly GCA_028646575.1. Classification (NCBI taxonomy): domain Eukaryota; kingdom Metazoa; phylum Chordata; class Mammalia; order Diprotodontia; family Pseudocheiridae; genus Pseudocheirus; species Pseudocheirus occidentalis. The sequence goes on along the minus strand of CM053599.1, from coordinate 55,255,012 downwards.
TAAGGATCCTTTAAGCTCAAGCCTACCTTGATTCTGGAAAGTACATGATCTAGAAGAGAGTAAGTAAATCAGATAGATAACACATTCTATTTTCCAAAATTCAGCATTTCTCCAAGGCCTGCAGCACATCCGTACATGTAAACAGTGATTGAATTATAGAGCAATATCTAGGAGAGACCTTAGAGACCATGTGGTTTAATTTTCTCATTTGGTAGATACAGGAATCTGGGATCAGAGATGTGAAATGATTTGGTGGTCATGGTCACACAAGTCATGTACTGTTGCATTCTATCTTTTAAAGTTTACAATTCTAAATCATGTCGGCCCAACACAATTGGCCTTTGTTTCCCTTGGAGACCCTTGAAAATATACTTGCTGGAATCCTTACGTCTAGAAAAGGGTCTTCCAATTAATCTTGGATGATAAATCTATATTGGTGCAGTAGGGAGGAGAGAGAGAAAGACAGAGACATAGACAGAGAGTGACAGAGAGACAGAGACAGAGAATGTGATTAGCTGGTATGTTCCTTCCTTGGCATCATTGACAGACTATATAGAAAGCAGATGGACATTAAAGGGAGACATACTGATAGATACTACAAAAAAAAAGTCATCTCTCTTGCTGCCCTTTCTCGCATGCCTAGAAAGCATTCTCCCTTTCCTTCTGCCTCTTAAAATCTCTGGCTTCCTTCAAAGTTCAATTCATGAAAGTTGTCTTGACTTTCACCTGAAATGACCTAGTATTTAACTGGTATCCACATGACATAGCGAACAAAGATGTAGTCTCCTAATCAGAAAGTTCTGGATTCAAGACCTGCTTCTAACACAAAATGGCAGCATGTTTCCAGAGCAAATCACTGAGCCTCTCAGGGTCCCAGGCAATACCTGAAAGCCAACAAATATCCATCTATATTGATGGAAAGAGTTTTCTTGTCAGTGGTTGCCTACACCAATGTACTCAAAAGTCTATTCCTTTTCAAAAATATTTTATGTATATTTATATGGGCATGGATGGGTTAGTTCCCTTACCAGAATATAGAATATAAGCTCCCTGAGAGCAAGGACCTATCTGTTTTTTGTCTTTGTGTTCCCAGAGCCCAACACAGTGCCTGGTACATCCTATGGAAATAATTAGCACTTGTTGGTCAATTGTTTATTGTGCTTCTTTCTAATCAATTAGGAATGAATGAGATCAATGTAAAATGCTTTATAAACTTTAAAGTTCTATTTAAATGCTATTAATTATTCCGAATACAATCTAACTCAGCTCAGTTCCACAAATATTATTTAAGCAACTACTATGATTGAGTGTTTTCTAAGTGTTTTGGATGCAAGGGTGAAAAAATGATAACCATTGCTGCCATCATGGGGCTCACAGCATCATAGTAGAGCATAACACCTGGGAATGAGCAAGCATAATACAAGGGCAAATGGCTAAGTATATAGGAAGCATCTACATGAAATGAGGTAAATAATTTGAGGTTGGAGAGATAGACTTACCCTGTGGGTTTGGCATTTTCTGCTGGTAGAGTCAATGAAGCAGCATCTGAACTCTTTCTCTTTCAGCCCTAAATGAAGAGAAAGAAGAATTTCAATAGATAGCAATTCAGAGGGCATTCTTTCTAGGCATGGGAGTGAAAGAGAGGGGTTGGGGAACACAAATAACTTTAGAGACCTATGAGCCAGTAGGACAAGCTCAGGGAGAGGCCAGCAGTCCAGTTTGGCTGGAAGGTGTAATATATTAAAGGAAGCAGTATGAAATAAGACTGCTAAGGTAAGATCAGAGATTTTAGAGCTATAATTAACCTTAGATATCATTTTCAACATGTTTATTTTACAAACAAGAAAACTGAGGCCCAGAAAGGTTAAATAAACTGCCCGGCTAAGTCTGACAACAATTCAACACTCAAACTCTCTCCACCACAGCTGCCTTCTATAGGTTGGAGCCAAACTATGGAAGTCTTTAAAAACTAGACTAATGCTTATATTTGTACCTTGTAAGCAGTGGGGAACCAGTGAATGTTTCTGAGCAAAGGAATGATGTGACCAGTCTATAGTTTATAAGGAAGATTATTTTAGCAACTCTAATGAAGGATGATGGCTCTTGGAAAGGAGAGGTAAGGGAGAAGAGAAGCCATCTGAGAAACAGAAACCATCCAAGCGAGTGATGATGAGGGAGGGCCTCTGCTAACATAACAGCAGTGTGAAAGGAATGTAAGAGAGAGATGGAATACATCCTATAAAGGCAATAGGACTTGGCGACTGATTGGGTATGATGGATCAGAGTGTGAAGAATGCCGCATGAGTCTGAATTTGAGCTTGAGTGACTAAAAGAAGAGTAACATCATCAATAGAAATGGGGAAATTGAGAGGAGAGACAGATTTTCTTTTGAAAAAGATAAGTTCAGTTTTAGATACATTGAGTACGAAATGCTGGCAAGACATCCAGGTGGAGATGTCCAGTAGTCAGTTAGATTCGTGAGTATAGAGCTCAGAGGAGAACTCCAACTGGATAGAGATTCAGGAGTGATCATCAGAGGGGTTCATTGAAGTCATGGAAGTCAGTGAGATCACCAAATGAGAGAATATAGAAAGAGAAGGAAGGAAGGCTGAGGAATGATAATATAATAAATATAATGTGGTAGGGACAAACTTAAATATTGACACAGGTTCAAAAAATCAGTTATACAAGTATAAGAAATGGGAAGGCTTTCTTGCAAAAAATAACTTTCACTGAGAAGAGAGGGATAATGAAATGACTATTTAATATGAGCCAATAAGTAACCTGGCAAAGAAAAATGCTAAGGTGATCCTAGGCTGCATTAACAAAAATTAAGTGTCCAAAGCAAGCAAAAGGATAATCTCCCTGTCTCTTGACCTGGTATGATCCCATCTACAGTGTTATTCCCCACATTTTAGGGAGGAGATTTATAAACTGTAGCAAGTCCAAAGAAGTGTGACTAGAACAGTAAGGAATAAGCAGCAATAAAAGGGATGCTTGCCCTGGAGGAAAGAGAACTTTGGTAAGAGGCCATAGTGGATTCTATGTATTCTATGCCATTTCATGGAAGATGGGCCTGGGGTTGTTTACTTCAGCCCTAGAAGCTAGAATAAGGAGCAGTGGATGATAGCTACAGAAAAGCAGAAAAACTTAGCTTGATATAGGGAAATCTAAATAAGTAGATCTGTCCATAAGTAGGAAGAGCTGCTTTAGAACAGAGTAAGATTCTCATCCATAAGACTCTAAGTTCCTTGAAGGTAGGGGACTGCCTTTGGCCTCTTTTTATATGCCTAGCATGTAGTACTTAATAAATACTTACTGATTAATTGATCAAATGGCAGTATAAATTCAGAGAGAGTATATGCTGGATTTGGCATTAGGAAACTAGAGTTCAAGTAAATCCCTGCTTTACCATTTACTACCTATAGGATCTTAGACATGTCATCTAACCTTTCAAGAACTCAGTTTGTCTGCAAAATGAAGGTGTCCGACCAGATGACCTTTGAAGATCCCTTCTAAAAATCTGTGCTTCTATAAACCATTCAAATTGAGTCAAATCAACAGGAGCTGCTATGATGACAGAAGAAGCCCAGTCAGTGACTAGGAGAAAGTATTTCCATCCAGCATAAAGATCCAGTTGGTGAAAGAGTCTGTTTCATGACTTCCTCAAGCAGGGCACAACCTGCAAGGCCTCAAGGTTGTCAAGACTATATCCTCTTATATACTCTTTTTCCTCAAATGGGAAATTTCTGAAGACTGATACCTTTAAGATATTAAACATAGATGAGTCAGAAGACAACCCACTACAAAAAAATCTTAAGAATTTTGGTGGGAGGATGTATAGGAAAAGGTCAGGTCATGAATGAAAATCTACCCAAGAAATAGTCCTATGTCTATTTATTATCCAATAACTCTTAGAATATTCATGCTATAAACATATTCCTAAGAGTTTGTGCACACATACACACACAGGTACTCATACTGACCTAGCAATCTTTACATATTGCCATATCATTAACTGTACTTTATAATTCTCATATCACCAAGAAGAAATAATTCATCTTTAAGATAAAGAAGAAAAAAATAATATAAACTAGATAAAATAGAAATTTAAAAATAACTGGATTTGGATAAGAATTTATTAAGTACCTGCTGTGTGCAAGTCATTATGCTAAGCACTGGGGATACAATGACAAAAAGAATCCCTGCCCTCAAGGAGCTGACATTCTACAGAAGGATAAGGAGAGTACAATATTTATACATATTAAGGAAAAGCAAAATCATTTGAGAAATTATTAAAAACCACTGGCAACTGGAAGAGGGATCAGAAAGTCTGCAATAAATAAAAACAGGGAGAACATATGTGATTCTGTTAGTATAGGTGAGGGAAGCTACTCTACCAATGTAGGTCATTAATTTATCTGTAAATGACAAACTTAGAGAATTGCCTGAGAGGCTGAGTGACTTGCTTAGGGTCACATAACCAGTATGTGTCAGAGGCAATATTTAAAGCCAGGTCTTCTAGACATTTAGATTTTTCAACTATATCGTGTTAAATCCTCACAAATGAAAATAATTTTCAAACATTTAAAATTTGTAAAGAAATTAAACAACCAAAAAATCAGAGAAGCTAAAGATGGAGATAAGAGAAGTGAACGTCTAGAGAATTCTGTGATCCTGGAGAAAAATGCTGAACTGGGAGTAAATAGATTTGGATTCTCAGACATGGAGTCAAAGTTTTATAGTATGAAAAGTGCTGGACTTGGGGGGTGGGAGATAACTGGGTTCAATTCTCATCTCTAAGATTTGATAGAAAGACGTCTTAAGTTGTCATTAAATAATCCAAGTTCCAGTTTCTTTGTTTGTAAAAGGGTTATGATATTTGTACTACCCTAATGGTTGGTGTGAGAATCAAATAAAATATTGTATATGATGTTTTAGAAGACGTATAAAGCTACATACTGTCAACTGTTGTCATTTTATTCCTGGTTCTGCCATTTTCTAGCTGTAGAATCTTGACCAACACACTTCACTTATTTGGGTACTCATTTCTACCTTAAATTGAGAGGTTGACAGTGATCACCAAATGAGATCACCAAATGAGAGAGTGTAAAAAAGAGAAGGAATCTCTCAAATCTCTCAAATCCATTTCATGTCTAATGTTGAATATTAAATTGGAATTGTTCACAAGATAAGTGATAGATTCAAAAAAGGGCCGGGGGGGAGATGGCTAGGTGGCACAGTGGATAGAGCACTAGCCCTGGAGTCAGGAGGACCTGGGTTCAAATCCATCTTCAGATACTTAATATTTACTAGGCCTATTTATGAGGTGTAGGCTCTGGGACACCTCTTCCCCCCCCCCCCCCCCCTTTTTGAGCTCTCCTTGATTATTTGAGATACAGGCTCTGGGAAATTTCCATAAACCTTCCCAGGGAAGACATTTGCCTTCAGTCATGAGCCTTGAGATGCGGCTCTGCCCAAGTCTTTAGCTCACTTTGTTCCAATAGTTTCCCACCCTTGAATTGGCCTGGCCCACCATTGTCTGTGGTCTCCAGGTAGCCTCCAGCAACTTCCCACCCTTAATCACTCACTACTGGAGTCTGATCTCATCTTGACTCCTGAAGGCCCTCCCTACTGGAGTCTGACCTCATCTGACTCCTCCTGAAGACCCTCCCCAATCTCCTCCTCTGGACCACCCCTAGATTCCTCCCACAACCTTTCTGTATATAGAATCCCATCTTCCCTCCACGTGTGTGAGAGCACCATGAGATAGCTTAGTAGAGACTTGCTCTGTGAGAGCACCTTTAAAT